>BDMB01000045.1:1387185-1594012 GCA_016859785.1 Macrotyloma uniflorum | reverse complement strand
CCCTAGACCCTAGACCCTAGACCCTAGACCCTAGACCCTAGACCCTAGACCCTAGACCCTAGACCCTAGACCCTAGACCCTTGACCCTAAACCCTAGACCCTTGACCCTAAACCCTAGACCCTTGACCCTAAACCCTAGACCCTAGACCCTAAACCCTAGACCCTAGACCCTAAACCCTAGACCCTAGACCCTAAACCCTAGACCCTAAACCCTAAACCCTAACCCTAGACCCTAGACCCTAGACCCTAAACCCTAACCTAAACCCTAACCTAAACCCTAAACCCTAACCTAAACCCTAAGGTCTTAAACCTTAAACCTTAAACCCTATAAGTTAAATCTTAAACGCTAAAATCTAAATCATAAATCTTAAACCCTAAACTTAAAACCCATGATCCTTGATCTTTACAAACTGAATCCTAAACCATAAACCTTAAACTTTGAACCCTAAAAGTAGTAAATTTTGAAAGAAACATCTTCCCTACAACTCATCATGTAATTATATATTTTTAATATTTAATTGGTAAAGTGACAATAATGAGTAGAAATTATGGTTAGAAATAGATGAGTAGAAGTAATTTTGGCCATAGTAGAAAAAATATCATCATAATCACGAGCTTTGAATCGACTATTGTATGGTCTAACCTTCATTAATTACACCCAACATTAACCAACAATAGTTTTTTGTGGAAGTAATTGGACCAACTTTTATGTGTCACTAGTTTGTAAAGTAATCATCTCATCTAACATCCTTTGCCATCAATGTGGATCAACCATTGCTTCAATTTTTAGACTTAAGAATAAACATAGAATCCAAATAGTATATAAACTATGACAGTAAAGAATACATATATATTTAGAATTAGGAGAAGTGCAAATACCTTTTCTCAAGATAATTGAAAGATCTTGATAAGGAGATATGGTTGGAAAACCATTAGAAGCAAAAAATAATGTTGGGTGATAAGATTTGTAACCACTAGTAGATGTTGTGACCTTTACGATAAGTACTAGAGGTGAATTTTTAATAATGGTTAGAGTAACTATGCTTGAGAAGAGTGAATTAGACTCAAAACTAACATCAACAAAAATAAGATATATTTGGAGTTAAGGACAAAAGTAACAATATTCTTAATAAAAACGAGAGAGAATAACCAACCAAATATATTTAAGAAACTTAATAGATAGTTAGAAAGTGGATATGGGTCTAACTCAACTCTACAAAATCAACTTGTAATAATTTGAATACTAAAACAGAAGAAGCTCAATCCTTAGCCTAATAATATCAGTAGCTTCTACATGATTTTTCTTTACTACTACCTATCACCTAAATATCTGTAACTTGTAGATACTTTGTCTTTTCTATTGCCTATCACCTTGTATATGTACATTACCCACATTAGGAATATTAAAAATCATATATTATCCTTACACATCTGTCTTTTCTATCTTTAATGGTATCAGAGCAAATTTGCCATGTCTTTTTTCTCTACTTACAAAGACGCAATTCACAATTTTTTTTGGATTGAGGCAATGAATGTTGAGATTGATGCTCTGAATTTAAATCAGACTTGGAACATTGTTGTGCCTCCTCCTAATGTTAAACCCATTAGATCAAGCATAGGGCTGATGGTAGTATCGAGCGCTACAAAGCACATCTTGTTGCCAAAGGTTTTTCTCAAATTGAGGGGATTGATTACATGGAGACCTCCTTTTCCCCTATAGTAAAGATAACTACAATTCGTGTTATTTTGGTTTTAGCATCTGTCAATCGCTTACAACAATTAGATATATCAGCAAAGGCCTTATGTTTAAGAGTGATTCACCAGTTCATGTTCTGGGTTTTAGTGATGCAGATTGGACTACCTACGTTGATTATTGTCGGTCTGTTACAAGATATTGTATCTTCATTGGCAATTCTTTGGTTTCTTGGAAAACCAAGAAACAGAACACAATATCAAGATCTTCTCCAGAAGTCGAGTATAGGTCACTTGCTTTCACCACATGTGAATTGCAATGACTTATATATTTACGGTCTGATATGGGAATTTCATGTTCAAAGCAACTTGTGCTTTATTGCTATAATCAAAGTGCCCTTCATATTGTTATCAATCATGTTTTTCATGAACTTATAGGCATAGATTGTCATCTCATTTGTGAGAAAGCTCAATCAAGACTTATGTGCTTGCTACCTATTTCATCATCCAACCAACTTGTTGACATGTTTACAAAAATCCTTCCTCCTCGCTTAGTTACAGTTAATTTATCTAAGTTGGAGTTGTTTGATACTCACTCATCCTCCAACTTGTTGGGATAAAATAAAAGAAACTCAATCCTTAACTCAATAATAGAAGTAGTTTTTAGATTATTTGTCTTTACTGCTACTTATCACCTAAATATCTGTAATTTCTATGTACTTTGTCTTTTATGTTACCTATCACCTTATATATATATGTAATCATTGTTTTTTCTATCTTTCAAATACACGTTAAAAATTAGTCATTAGTATGAAATTTATAGATGGTTGAATAACAATTTAATAAAAGGAAAAAAAAAAAATCTAATAAATTTTATTATGATAAATTCTGATATAGAATTATAAAACTGATTTTTTATAAGATGAAAAGAAAATTAAATAAAATATTAAATATATATTTGATTTTTAATAAAATTTCTAATATAAGAAATATCTTTGTCTTTTTTTTTAAGCCTTGCGGGACAATTTTATATACTGTTTTTATGGACAACCCATGTTCTTCATTTGCCGTAAATATTTTTAGTGACATTTTTATTAACATTATTTTACATTATGTCAATGTTAGAATTTGTTATGTATTTTGTTAGAAAAATATCAAACAATTGTGAATTAGTTTTTGTAAAATATAAAGTGTTTATAATATATATATATATATATATATATATATATATATAAAACATATGAAATATACACGTAATACTTGTGTAAAACTAAATTTAAAAATATAATAAAAATCAATTTTAATAGTTAACGTTAATTAATTTAGAGTGGAGACGTCAAAGTCATGATTTTAAAATGGATCTATAAATAATTGTAATTTACTGGTATAATCGATTAATTCTAATTACTAAATTTAGTTAAATTAGTTTGCCCAAACCGTATTCTCCAAGAGCTTCTTCATAGCTATTATGAGGGTCAAAGGCTCCTTGATGTTTCTATTGCTCCATGGTCAGAATTACCATCATATACCCAAGCCCACTCATAATAATAAAAGGAAGAAAGGGGAGGTAGACGTGTAACAAATATGAAAATCTGAAAATGTGTTTTAAGATACGCGCACAAGCATCTTCAAAGTCAGTGACATGGCTTATTCAATTTGTAACAAATATATTCGCATATATTTCCATACCATTATTTATAACTGTTCAGTCCTTGATATTTGTTAGCTATAGATATAAACATATTTGTTGATAAGAGTAATATAATAAGAATACTATCATAGTATACAATGAAATAACTGAATAAAAACTATTTTGTTCCATTATATAATATTTAAACAGTGCAATGATATTTTGATTTTATTTTATTTTTATTCTATTTCCTTCCATTCAATCCTGTTACATTCCACTTACCATTACATATCCAAACATAGCCTAAATAGTTTGAGAACGTACAAGAATATATCTGGAACTACAACAAAAGCAATATGGAGATGAAAACCTCAAAATTGGGAATTACATGTCGTTCCGACAAAAGCTCTAAGAAATTGGTTAAAAAACTGACTACTTCAGATGGTGCTCGAACAAAGATGCCATCTCAATCTGCACACAGATAACTTAAGTACATAAAACATTCATTCAACTACAAAGTGTTAGGGAAAATAAGCTAGTACCTCAACTAATACTTGTTGCAACTTTAATTTTATAAATAACCCATGATATTAGTCCCTTGTGTATTAAGTATTAAGTATTAAGTTGTTTGCACACTAGCAATTCACAATCCAATTTTGATTAATACATTACAGAAAGAATTTTAGATACGGTTGCCTACGTGGGCTTAGATTAATTTTTTACATTCGCTACATTCTTAAAAATGTCCAGTAATTGACCATTTTGTCTGAATTTGGATGAAGCTCTATGCTAAACCGAACTAGTATAAGAGACGTCCAGCCAGCCCTTTTCAAAGCACACTTTACTCCAATGTAATTAAGGACTGTCCAAGAACCAATCCAAACCGCTCTAAACCCAATAATTAACCTAAAATAGTGAAAACTACAAAATCCACACTTTTTTATTCAGTTCCATATATATATTGAGATTATATTGACGTGTGATTTGTAATTTAGATCATCCGATAATTTATGAGATGAGATTTAATACTTTCAACAAATTTTTATATAAAAACTATTCTGTATATTACTTTTTATTCAATAAATATTGTCCCTTAAATGAAAAAATATCCACTAGAAGAACTCATTCATTGGTTTGAGACTCTACTTTCACCCTAGTAAATGAAATTTCATTTTTTCTGAATTAAAAAATAAACTATTGTCCCTTAAAAGAAAAGAAAAAACTAATTAACTAATCCGATACAAATGTTCAAACTTCTTTCTGATGCCTTAGAATGTGATGCGTCGAAATAATTTTCTATCAAAATAAGACCCAACACATCATTTGAGAAGAAAATGAGAATTTAAGGGTTTTAAGCCTTTAGGCACAAGGAAACCGACAGTGGGACTTGATAGTAGTAATTTTAGAAAAAGATAAATTAAATTTTAGCAAAAAAACTCATAAGAAGCAAAATCATGCATTATGCATAATATAGGAAACAAAAGTGCAATTAAACTGAAATTTGAATAGAAAAAGAAATTCTGATACAGCCCCCACAAACACTTAACACAAAGGAGAAGGAGAAAGAAAGTTTGATAATGGTAGGAAAAATATTTTTATTGATAACTAATAACAGTGAGAAATAGACTGTACTGGGTGAGAGACAGCACCTCCCAATACCCCAAACCAACAGCACCTCCCAATATGCCAAACCAATGCTCCTAACAAATAGCAAAAGTTTTCCTCCGTGCCTTCCCTCCTCCCCTCTCAAATTTTTATCTTGGAATATTATTCTCTTTCCTTAACAAACTATAAATTAAAATATGTCATTCATCAAGGCCTAAAATGTAGAAGGTACGTTCATTAGCCCAAAAGGCATTACGAGATATCTTTAATGTCCCTCGTGTGTCCTGAAAGCTGTTTCTAGGATATCCTCTTCCATCCGCAGCTGATGATACCCAAATTAATGGTCCAATTTCGAAAAAAATTTAGCTCCGTGCAATTCCTCCAATTTAGCCATGACTTATCTTTCTTACGAACCAATATAATTGGGCTAGAGAACGCACTCTGGCTTGGACAGATAATCCCACTTTCCAATAATTCTTTTACTTGCTTCTCTATTTCATCTTTCTGGTGATATGCGTAATGGTATGGACACACATTAATTGGGCCATGGTCGAGTAGGAGATTGATGCGATGAGATTGGGCCCTCTTCAAAGGGAGTCCTCTAGGTTCCTAGAAGATAGTTTCATATTTGCTCAAAACCTTTTCTAACGTTGTCCGTTGTTGCGAGTTCAACTCTTCTAACTTTGCTTCTCTCCCCTTGGTTCTATTTTCTTTCGCAACCACTATTCCACCAAAGCTCTACTCAGAATCCTCAACTATGACACCTTTAAACACCATATGGGCTGAACGCACATCTTACACTCCTCGTAATAAGACAAAGGTCCCCCCGACATTAATCTTCATTGTTTGGAGTTTCCAATCCACTATCATCTACCCTAAGATGCTAACCAAGAAATCCCCAAAATCGTATCCATGTCCTCGAGGTCGAATAGCAAAGCATCCACCACACAATGCATGCTCCCTAACTCCAGTTCAAGCCCTCGACATATACCATTTGTTTCCGTCTTTCGTCCATCACCCATAAGAATTTGCATGTTCTTGGTCGGCTCTTTCTTCCATCCTAGCCTCTCGACAAGTCTTCGAGAAATGAAATTGTGTGTTGCTCCACTATCAACGAGCACGACTATTGGGATTCCATGGACCCTACCTTCCGATTTGAGGGTCTAACGTTGTTCTCCTTTTAATTGGACTAGCAACCACATATTGAGTGCACTACACTCCCCGTTATGTTCTTCTTCAAATGTGTATTGTGCCTCAAATACAATATCCTTTCCTTCTGTTTCCACGTCATCCATTAACATAATTCGTAAGTGCTTCTCAGGACAAATGTGTTGAGGAGAATACACCCCCACACTTAAAGCACAAACCCTTCTTTTTTCTCTCCATCAAATCACCATATGACAAATGTTTAAGCCCCCTATCCTTTGGCGCATGTTTGGGTTTGTCCAATAATTCTTTTTTGTAATGAGAACCAGGCCCATTGGTCCCCCTTCCCAACCAGTAACTTTTTACACCCCAATCCCAACCTGTTGGACCCTTAGTATTGTTGGATCTTGCATACCCTTACAGCCCCATATGCGACTCTCCCTTCCCATACGAGTTTAGTATTTTTCCCTTTGCTTGCAACTCCATCTCTACTGCCCTCGTCACATTCATTAAGCAGGCTCTAGAGAGTGTCCCCAATGCATGTAAGCTTCTCACTCTATTTTTTATCTCCTCCTTCAAGTCATGAAGAAAGTAAGCGAAGTATTGTTGCTCTGGAATTTTAGGCACATGTGCAGTTAAGAATTCGAAATCTCGAATATAGCCCCCACACACACTTAACACAAAGGAAAAAGAAAGACGGATAATGATAGGGAAAATATTTTTATTGATAACTGATAACAATGAGAAATAAACTGTACTAGGAGACAACACCTCCCAATACCCCATAGCAACGCTCCTAACAAATAGCAAAAGTTTCCCTTTGTGCCTTCTCCCCTCCCCTCTCAGATTTTTATCTTGGAATATTATTCTCTTTCCTTAACTAACTCTACCAGCTCAGCATTCATTTTGTCTTTCTCCTCACATACACATGCCATTCTTTGGGCTGCGTTACTACTTCTTGGACTAATACCTCCTCTGGCCCAAAATTACCTTTTGGGTCCTCATCAAATTCATTAAGAAAAGAAGAGACTGAAAGAGATCTAATAAATTAATTCATGAGCCTTTGCCAACATGAGGTAGTTAGCTCGAATTATGAGATGCTATAAAAATGTGTATGTTAGAGATAAAATAAGATTATGTATTAACCATCACCTAACAATTTGAGTTTTTCATGTAATTAATTAGTTCACGACAAATACAAAGATTGCAGGCCAATATACATGAAAACTACAACCGACAATGAATATACATATAAATTTTCAAATGATTATTGCATAATTACGTCATAATATCAAGTCATCAACTTACAGCAGTCAATGCAGCCTCAGCACCCTTATTTCCAGATTTGCCACCAGCACGATTTAGAGCCTGCACTTAACCAAAGTCGAACAAATAAAAATAAAAAATCATATATTTCATCTGCAAAAAAGAAATTTCATAACTTTCACAGCAAATACTCACCTGATCCATATTATCACATGTAAGGACACCAAATATGCATGGAACACCTGCAAAGGCATCTCAAAATGCTTTAATTTTCTGTGTTAATGGCAATTAATTAAAAAAAATTTAAATAAATAATACTGAAAAAGTGACGATAGTAATAAATTTCCCCTTCATAAACCAAAAGAATACATAAAGTTTCCGTATTTTTTATTCAGTGATGACAGATGTCACAGGCATTGTATTTTTGACTTAATAGAAAAAAAGAATCAACCAAATAATTCTCAAATTTCAAGTTTCTTCTCAACCTTTGATTCTAGATTCTACAAAAACAAGTTGCATAATAATGTTGCATGAATGTTACATTTTTAAGAAAACAGACAGCAGTTGAATACTCAAGTATGATGTTCCAATCACGAGATTACAAATGACATTAAAAGAATACCACCTGAATTTAGACTGGCTGAAAGCACTCCAGATGCTGCTGAATTAGCAACTGCATCATAGTGTGTGGTGTCACCCCGTATCTGTTAACAAGCACTAAGTTTGGTCACAGTAGAAAGCTCAAACTAAGTCAACATAGATAATGGATACTCATTAATCATAAATGAATTTCAACTATATGTCAAGATTTATCATACCACAGCTCCTATGCATAAGATTGCATGATATTTGCCCGATTTTCCTAGTTTTGCTGCAACAACACCAATTTCAAAACTACCAGGTACCCACACAACCTTGGGGAGAAGAGAAAGCAACAAATTTCTGTTAGTATTCAATTCCAGCAGAAAGTGATGCGAAAATTCTGAACAAGGCAAATAATCATGACCAATGGAGGCATAATTATACCGCTAACACATCAAGCTAAAACTTGATGAAACAAATGAAAAAGCTTGTGTTAAGATAGAAATGGGTAAATTGCTTTGTAAACTCCAATATATGATTATATAAAGAGCCAAAAATTAAAAATTGGTCTCTTTTTTACCAAAGGAAGCATGAACCCTTCAAAATTAGGGTGTGCACAGGTTGGGTCGGATTTCTATATTTTTCTTTTTATTAGACCCAATTCAACCTAATTGAGCCCAATCCACCCTAGATCAACTTGAATTGGATTGGGTCAATTAGGTTGCAGGTTTTTATGAAAAAAATTGTTAAAAATTGTAATTTCAAAATAAATTTTGATTGATTTTTTAGAATATTATTTTAAAAATAGATTATATTGTTTAATATTTAAATAATTGAATAATTTAATATTTCAAAAATACATATTTAATTAAAAGAATAATTTAATAAATGAAATAATAGAGAATATTACTATTACTATTATGATTAATTATTTAATAATTTTAATTGGAATGGATTGAGTCTCATATCATCATTCAAAACTCATCACTCATCATCACATAAGAAATTGGATCATATTGAGTTTGACTCAATTACAAATAAAACCCAACCTAATCTGTTTAGGTTGGATTAGATGATCGAATTACCCAACCTAATAAACATCCTTATTCGAAATAGTAGTTGTGACATGTTCTACCTCGGTCAAACACATACTAATCAGACATTTCAAATACAACTAGCTGCATTTTACGATGTTATTTACCTTTATTTTTTAAACTCTTATAGTACGAGCATAAAAAGTTGGATAATAAGTAGCATTTATTATGTGAAATATGACTCATGCTCATTTTTATAACATTGATTTTCAATTTCATTTAAAATTTGTGTTTTATTTTAATTTTGTATTTTGAATTATAGCCATATCATATCCTAGAATACTTTAAATCTTCTGTATTCTCATATTTCATCTATCATATGTGCTATTAATTTTAAGCATATTAACCATGCATAAGTTTGCTTTACTTCATATTTCAGTAAAACTGAATATTTTACAGAAAAGAAAAAGTGACAAAAACAAAAGAAATTTTCAAAAAGGATGCTACAAGGAGACTTATAGGGCTCGAATAAATAAGACCCACATGATTCAACCTTTTAAACAAATATACCATAGGAAGAAGTGCCACAACAAATAGTGTTGTGCATTAATAGGATTCTAATTACTCTTAATTTCATTTAATGCCATATATAGAATTACTGCTATTAGTATGAAGAATTTGAATTAGAAGAGTCAGTAGTGTAACTTTATATATTGGTATTGTACTCTCTGCTTTATGCAACAGAGCAAAAGAGAAGAGAGAATAAAAAAGAAAATATATCATTAGTGTTCATCTTTTGTTCTTTCTCCACAAAATGAAAATCATAATATTTATAGCCTCTAATATCAAATTGGTATCAGAGCTATGGTAAGTGTGATCAATAATCTGCCACTTCCTCGACTAACAAAGGCAACAAACTATGACAATTGGAGCATCCAAATGAAAGCTCTTCTTTGATCTCAAGACGCTTGGGAGGTGGTCTAAGAAGGTTTCGAAGAACCAGAAAATACCACGGGATATTCGACGACCCAAAACAAAACATTGAGAGACACGATCGAAAGATAAGGCAACTTTGTACAATGTTGATGATCTGAGGTTTAAGAAGATTGTTGTTGCATCATCTTCAAAGGAAGTATGGGACATTTTGGAAAAAGTGTTTAAAGGCACTTACTGAGTCAAACAAGTGTGTCTTCAAACTCTACGAGGTGAGTTGAAGGCCATGAGGATGAAGGATTCAGAAGATGTATCTAATTACATTACTCGTATACAAACAGTAGCTAATCAACTTAAACACAATGGAGAAACCCTCACAGATGCAAGAGTTGTGGAGAAAATTCTTCAGTCATTGACAGATGACTTTGAGAATGTTGTATGCGCAATCAAGGAGTCAAGAAATTTGGAAAAACATAACTATTAGAATAGGTGTAGAATAGGAATAATTAAAAAGTTGTTTTTTGTGTACCTATCTACATCTACTCCTAGGTGTACCCTTGCTTGTTTATTATTCATCCCCCTCTCATTGATTGTACATGATATTTATATATAGATAAAACTAGTGAGAGACTTTTCTAAGACAGTTCTCTATTCAGCATAATTTATTTCAAGTTGGTATCAGAGCGGGTCAACCCGCTCTGCCTATTTTTTTTTTTTTGGAGATATAAGCTATCTGTTGTCGCTTGCCGTTGTCCGCCGCTATCCGTCGTTGTCCGCCGCTGTCGCCACTGTCTGTCGCCGACAACCATCACAATTCTTGCCAGAGACCGTCGGATCTGGATCGTCTCTCCGAGCAACGGCCAACCCTATCGTTCTCCGAGCCTCGTTCTTGTCCACGTGCCCCCATGCGCCCCATTTCCTTTTTGCACAGCTTGGTGACGCTCACGTGCCTCCTTCCAATCACCAGAACTCCTCTGTGCCGTTGTTGTGGGACTCGTTGGGCATCCCTCTTTCGTTCTTGACGACGGGTGCTATTTTTTTGCCAGTAGACGAAAAATCAGCTCCTTTCTCTAGGGAAACAATTAGGTTTAGGGTTTTCTAAAAAAACTGTTTGGTTGCCTGTTTTCCAGTTTAACTTCCTCCTTCAAAAATGTCTTTAGGATCTACCCAATCATTTTCTAGGACTCCTCTAATCACTTCAGAGAAACTTAATAGTAAAAACTATCTTTCTTGGTCTGCATCAGTTGAACTTTGGTTTCTTGGTCAAGGTTTTCATGATCACCTAGAAGAAGATGGGAGCAATGTACCATCTGATCAAGTTGAAACATGGAAAAAACTGATTTTCAGTTGTGTGCCTTGTTGTGGCAATCAGTGGAACCGAAAATATTGGGTACTCTAAGATCGTTCAAAACGTGCAACACCTTTTGGAAGAAGGTTAAAAATATTTTTGCAAATGATATACAGTGTCTTTATGACTTTGCCAATAAACTAGCCTCTCTCAAGCAAACAGATCAGGACATGATATCATTTATGGCTGAAGCTCAATCAGTTGTGGAAGAATTCAAGATGTTTCTAGAGGTAGATTCATTAGAAGAAATTAAAAAAAAGCTGGACAAGTTCTATATGGTTATGATTGTCCGTGCCATGCATACAGATTTTGATCATATTAAAGATCAACTTTTAACATGTCATGAAGTTCCTTCTATGGAAATCTTAACAACTCGGCTCCTACGAGTTCCTACTCTTCAAAGCAGGAATTTGCAAAAGCCTGTTAAATCTTCTGCTATGGTCTCTACGCGTGGAAAAGGAGGACGCAATACAAGAGGAGGACATGGTGGTAAGGGACGTCCTCAATGCACGTATTGTAAGAGAATGGGTCATACTCAAGAGAACTGTTTCTCTTGGCATGGCTTTCCTAACAAAACAACCAATATCTCTAAAGCTAAAGTTGTTCCAAATTCTCTAATAAAGAATATTAAGAATATTTGAGATTAAAATCTAACAGCTTGGCACAATCATCAACAAGCCCTAATTTGTCAACAACTTACATCTCACATTTTGTGGAAAGTCAAAACTCAAATAATTGACTTAGGTGCTTCTGATCACATTTCTGGTAATATCTCTTTGTGCTCATCTTTATCTTTCTATGAAAATCCTCATTTCATAACCTTAGCTAATGGTTCTAAAGTTACCTCTAAAGAAGTTGGTCAAGTTTCTCTTTCTCCTACCTTGAATTTAAAACTTGTTTTACTTGTTCCTTCATGTCCTTTCAATCTTATTAAGTCAATTAACCAAGTCTTTAAATTGCTCAATAATCTTTTATGCCAATTCTTTTGTTATCCAAGAACGTGGTATGGGTCAACTGATTGACGAAGGACATGAATCAAGAGAATTGTATTATTTTGGGACTAGCTCATTTGTGGCTTGTTTTGCATCTCCATCTCCTAAACTTTTACATTATCGCTTAGGGCACCCTCACCTGTCAAAGTTGAAGATAATGGTTCTTGAACTTGGTAGACTCCAAAAATTAGAATGCGAATCATGTCAGTTAGGAAAACATGTTAGGTCTTCATTTCCTAAACAGTCTGAATCAAAATATAATTCTATATTTTCTATTGTCCATTTTGATATTTGGGGTCCAGGTCGTGTGTCATCTTTTGGTTTTAGATATTTTGTTACTTTCATTCATGAGTATTCCAAATGTACTTGGATTTATATAATTAAAAACCATTTTGAATTGTTGTCTATTTTTACATCCTTCTTGAATGAAATAAAAAAAACAATTTGGTCAAATAATCAGAATTTTGAGAAGTGACAATGCTAAAGAATCCTTCTCCTTTGATTTTTCTACGCTTTTAAACTCACATGGCATTTTACATTAGTCCATTTGTCCTCACACCTCAACAAAATGGTGTAGCAGAGAGGAAAAATAGAAATTTAGTTGAGACTACTCGTACCTTATTACTGGATGCTCATACACCAGTCCATTGTAACACCTCAAATCATTATTCTTAATATTATAATTTTCTTAAAACAAGTAAATAATATTTCAAGATTTTTTTTTTTCTCACAATCAATGGTCAACTTAAAAAAAAATAGATATATAGGATTTATTTGACAAAAGAAATATTTATTAATTATTTAACTCAACTTAAATACGATTAATAAATGCTAAATTAAAACCTACAAACAATTTCTATTAATTTTAAATATCACACACAATTAAAATACATATCCAAAAATTAAGGGTGTTACACCCATCACTGGGGCGATGCTGTCTTAAATGCTTGTTTTCTTATTACTAGAATGTCATCCTCTTCACTTAACAATAAAGTTCCTTATTCCATTTTATTTCCCAATGAACCTCTCTTCCATATTTCTCCTCGTGTATTTGGTTGTGTTTGCTTTGTTCATGATATGTCTCCAAGGCTAGACAAACTCTCTGCCCGAGCTATCAAATGTGTCTTCTTGGGCTATTCTAGACTTCAAAAAGGGTATCATTGTTACTCTCTTGAAACCAAAAAGTATTACATGTCTGTCAATGTTACCTTTTTTTAACAAACTTTTTTCTTTCCTCCATCTATCCAGGATGTTCATTCTATCCAACAAGTTCTCCCTATACCGTTAGTTGAGTCCCTTGTCTCTCCTCCTCCTGACAACCAAAATCCCAACCAGGATACACCTTCTCCATCATCTCTTCTTATTACCTACCAACGCAGGACCCAAATGACTAGTCCAATGCTCTATGGTGAGTCTTCTTCATCATGTCCTTCTCAATCATCACTCAATACCACGGTTCTGATCAATGATGATTCAAATTTGCCCATCGCCCTCCATAAAGGTACTCGTTCTACTCGTAATCCGCATCCCATTTATAATTTTCTGAGTTATCATAGATTCTCTCCTTCCTATTGTTCTTTCATATCCTCTGTGTCTTCTATTACTATTCCTAAAAATGTGAATGAAGCACTTGATCATCCTGGATGGCAACAAGCCATGATTGCAGAAATGTAGGCTCTTGACAATAATAGGACGTGGGAGTTAGTTCTCCTTCCATCAGGAAAAAAGACAATTGGATGTCGATGGGTGTATGCCATTAAAGTTGGCCCTATTGGTGAAGTTGATCGTCTCAAAGCTAGATTGGTTGCCAAAGGATACACTCAAATCTATGGTCTTGATTATAGTGACACCTTCTCTCCAGTGGCCAAAATGACTACTATTCGTCTTTTCTTTTCCATGGCAGCTATTCGTCATTGGCATCTTCATCAATTAGATATCAAAAATGTGTTTCTTCATGGTGATCTAGAAGAGGAAGTCTACATGGAGCAACCTCCTGGGTTTGTTGCTCAGGGGGAGTCCGATTTGGTTTGTAAGTTATGTCGCTCTCTTTATGGTCTCAAACAATCTCCACGTGCTTGGTTTGGAAAATTTACTCACATTGTTCAAATTTTTGGGTTGAAACGCAGTGAAGCAGATCATTCAATATTTTATTGTCATACCTCACCTAGAAGATGTGTTTACTTAATAGTATATGTTGATGATATAGTCATTACAAGGAATGATGCTACTAGAATCTCTTAGCTAAAGGAACACTTATGCAATCATTTTCAAACCAAAGATCTTGGAAGTCTCAAATATTTTTTGGGCATTGAAGTAGCTCAATTAAAGGAAGGAATCATACTCTCTCAAAGGAAATATGCTTTAGATATCTTAAAAGAGATGGGTATGATTAATTGTAAACCAGTGGATTGTCATATGGACCCAAATCACAAATTAATAGTAAAACAGGGTGAATCGTTCTCTGACCTAGAAAAGTACAAAAGATTGGTTGGAAAACTTATTTATCTTACTATCACTAAAACTGACCTATCTTTTGCAGTTTGTGTTGTTAGTCAGTTCATGCAGGCTCCTTGTATTGATCATTGGAATGTTATCATCCGTATCATAAGATATCTTAAGAAGGCTACAGGACAAGGTTTGTTATATGAAGATAAAGGAAACACTGAAATCTCAGGGTATTGTGATGTTGATTGGGTAGGATCTCCTATGGATAGACGGTCTACTACAGGATATGCTCTAGTCTGAGGAGGAGTATTAGAATAGGTGTAGAATAGGAATAATTAAAAAGCTATTTTTTGTGTACCTATCTATATCTACTCCTAGGTGTACCCTCGTTTGTTTATTACTCATCCCCCTCATTGATTGTACATGATATTTATATATAAATAAAACCAGTGAGAGACTGTTCTAAGATAGTTCTCTATTCTGCATAATTTATTTCAAGTACAACCATCGATGATCTCGCATGTTCTCTTGAAGCACATGGACAACAAAAGAAGAAAGAGAAATAAGAAGTCTTGGAGGAAGCCTTACAAACAAAGATCACCATCAAGGAGGATAAGGTGATGTATGTGCAACACAACCAAGTAAGAGGACAAGGATGTGGAGGTCGCAGTTTCGATTGTAGCAGAGGTCATGATCGTGGAGACAACAATGAAAAGAAAGAATAAACAAACCAACAAAACTAGCATGGACGAGGGCACGATTGTGGAAGAGATGGTTATTCAAATTGTCCAAATATCGAATGTTACAATTGCAAAAAATATGGGCACTACGCAAAGGACTGCTATGCTGAAAAGAAAGTGAAAGAAAATGTGAATTTAGTATAAGATGAGACACAAGATGAAGGCATTCTCATGATGGCCAATGAAGACATCATTCTGGATAGAGACATGGTATGGTATCTGGACACTAGTGTCAGCAATCATATGTGTGGGTACAAACACCTCTTTGTTGATATACAGGACATAGAAGATGGCTATGTATCTTTTGGAGACTCAACGAAAGTTCCATTCAAAGGTAGAGGAAAAATATGCTTTTCCAAAAAGGAGGGAAAAGAATTATTCTTAGCATGTGACAATTATTGGAGAAAGGATGTTTAGTTTTTATGAAAGTTCGGATGTTGTACTTGAAGGACAAAAATGGTAGAGTGCTCACACACGTGGAAATGATAAAGAATCGGATGTTCAAACTCAACTTGAAGAGTATACAAAAGAGGTGTTTGCAAGTCACCACAAATGAAGTGCATTCGATTTGCTTATTAGCATACTCAAAGAACATTTCTTTTAAGGAGGCAATAAGAAACAAGAGGTGGAAAGTTGCAATGGATGAAGAGATAAAAGCAATTGAAAAGAATGAAACTTAGGATTTGGTAGAGTTGCCAGAAGGATACAAAACTCATAGGTGTAAAATGGGTATACATGAAAAAGATGAATGCACAAGGGGAGATTTAAAGATACAAGGCACACCTAGTTAGTTGCAAAAGGTTATAAACAAAAGGTAAGAATTAATTATGATGCTCAATTTCATTTTATTAGGGAAGGATGGAGAAGTAAAAATGATGCATGTTGCAAGTCATGACCAAGTAATAGACATTCTTACAAAGCCCCTGCCAATAGTTTTGTTTGAAAACTTGAAGATGATTGGAATGAAGGATTGGAAAAGTTTGAGTTTAAGGGAGAAATTTGTTGTGCGTTAAGCTCAAAATTATCAGTTTGTTAAGGGGTAGTGTTTTCTTTTAGTGGGAATCTAAATAGTCAAAAATAATTACTCTTAATTTTGTTTAATGTCATTTATAGGAGTACTGTTATTAGTATGAATTTGAATTTGAATTTGAAGAATCTATAGTAGTGAAACTATATATTGGTATTGTACTTTCTGTTTTATGCAGCAGAACAAAAGAGAAGAGAAGAGAGAATAAAGAAGAAAATATATCATTAGTAACCATCTTTTGTTCTTTCTCCATAAAAAGAAAATCATAATATTCATATCCTCTGTTATTTAGGAGAACAGTACAAATAGATGACAGTTAGTAGTTAGGTGGAAAGGTGGTATAATAGAAATTGAAGGATGACAGTTAGTAGTTAGGTGGAAAGGTGGTATAATAGAAATTGAAGAATTGGGAGAGTTTGGGTCTCTTGAATACCGAAGATTTGATCACTAAAGATTTGATTTTTTTTTTTTCTTTACTTCTTAATATTGGGATCCAGTTGTAGGAGACTCATTGGAAAACTTATGAAAAGATAAATATTAAAGCCACTGATACCAACCAAATTACAATTGAAACATTGTAATACAAATAATCAATATTCCAATAACTCATAAGATCGCTTACTTACATCAATGTCCTCGTCTTGAACTGAATAATTCTTAAAAGTACCCAAAGCTCCCTCCAAGAGCTGCTTGGTAATGATTTCATTAAATCGTGCAACAACCTAAAAGAAGAGAAGATAGAAGTGAGCAAGAAACATAAAACAAGTAGAAAAACTTACTAGTACAGTCCAGCTTGAAATAGAAAATAAAAGCAAAATATCATAACTTCCTCTTGATTCACTTCTCTATTTCATATCCCAACTGCATTGATCATCAACCCCATTCATTTTGCATTTTCCACTCTCTAAAATACTTCCACCTCTTCAAATTTTCATTATCATCAAATCCTTAAAGAAGCTTTAAATTTGGAATTCACCCTTCCTATGTTTCACCATTATATCATCATCTGTGGAAAAGGATTTAGGATCTAGACTCTGTCAAAGTTCCTCACTCATTCTCCAAAAAGATAACTTTATTCTTGCTATCCAACTTAGGAAGCTAAGATTCCTTCTAAGGGGAAGTCTTTCATTAGGCCTATTGTGTTTAATAGGATTAATACAAATAATTTGTTACAAGTGTGGCCACACGAAGATGTTTGTGTTGTGCCATTAGCAAATATCTATAATACAATTTTTTTATTATTTTAGGGGGAAATTAGAGTTGACCTTGTTCAAAGATTTGGACTAATTTCTAATTAACCATTTTAGAGGCTCTAAGAGGAGAATAAATGCATCCTTCGATGGTGTACAGTTATATGGAATAATTTGATGATATCTTTGTAACCTTGGCTGCTATGACTTTAGAAAGAACTGTTTGTTAAGTTCATAGAGATTGGTATGCTCATCCCATTCTTCCTAGATGTTTTTTCTCTTATATTTTTTGTGCCTTCTTTAGGATAATATTATTCTCTACCCCTTTACCTTCTTTCTCTTCAGTCTTCTCTCATGACCAGTTAAAGGACCATCAAAATTTAGTATGAAATATATACAGGGTGGGTACTCTTGGCAAGGTTCTGCCTACAGCATACTTCAAATGCAAAATGTGAACCCCATTAATCATATTATCCAAATTGGTGGCAAGTGAGTTCTCTCATCTGGCATGAATGATGGGAACCAGATTTCCACTTTCCATCTAACTTTCCATCTATCTATGGATATATCTGAGTAGCTCGTCTAAATGACCTCTTTGAACATCCAAGCATTCCTTTCCTTACACTAAACATCTTCAAATAGCTAGTCGCACGATACTTGCAAGCATTGGTTTTCATATGCTAAAATCATTATATCCAATTGAGATCTATCTCTCTTTTTGTCATGTACATCAATAGAGTAAGTAAGCTCCAACTAGGAGGAGTATCCCACCGTGCCAGCAGCCAAACCAATCACTGACTTAGCATACCAGCTTCTCGATGCCTTAAGTAGACCATGGCACTCCAAGTGTCTAATAAACTGTTCTTGTCTAAGTCTAATGCCGCAAATTTTGCAATGATGAGGGAAATCATCCAACAATGACAAGGCCCTTCACTTCCTCTCAATTACTACCTTGTTTTATTTAGTTTTTCTACCAGACCCGATTATTTTGGAAGACGATATAAATAATTCAGCCAACGAAAACCCTAACTGATTTTTTAGATTACCCATTCCTACTGTTTCCATCACCTCATTAGTGATTATCATCACATGCCTCCAACGAGACTCCACCCCATTATTTTACTTTGGATCCAAAAAAATAAGACCCAAAATGTGACCCACTAAGTTCTAACCTTCTTGCTGTCCAACATTAGGTTTTGAATGTAAAGGGTTTTCTGTTAACAAACTAAAAGTAACAAGCCCTAACTCCTAGACTAATATTTCCTTCAATCATTATAGATAACTTCTGCATATGTACTTAAATACTAAAAAGAATATGAAATAAATTTTTCAATAAATAAAAATTAATTCGTGCAGAAGTTAATATATAAAAGTTGTATTAAGTCGGCTTTTCCAAAAGCTTACTTTTATAAAGTTAATTTTAAAAATTATTTCATTTTTTCCTAATAATATTTAGGGGGAAATCTAACAAATCACCTAATAATTTTGAAATATACATGGATACATACCACAGCAAAACGAAGTCCGTGGGTTTTGGTAATAGAACCTGTCAGATTCCGCACAGCATCTGTCCGTGTCAAAGATGATCGACCCTTGTTCTCAACAGCAACACGTCGGTTAAGTTCTGAAGCTAAGGAAAGAAAGAAATCATAGAATTAAACAAAACCACGAAAATCGGATTCTTCGCTGACTATGCATATGAGCAATCAAAAAAACAGTAGAAAAGATTAGGAATGTAACCTCGCAGAGAGAGCGAAAAGGAGAAAGGGTCTGGGGTCTTGGGACCATTATAAAGATGTAAAATGTTGGATGTAGCACAGGAACGATCTTGGCTACGCACAAATCCAATGGGGAGGATACAATCAGTGGAAACAAATGAAGCCATTGTTTTGGTCTCTGAAGATGAGAGCACGATCGCTGCTTCTGCCAAGAACGGAGCGCAGTGACGGTGACGCAGAGGGAAATGCAACACAAGTGTAAACTTAACTTGTTGGTATAATTTTCGGCGGATTTTGATTTTATGGTGAAGTAAGACATAGTAACAAAATGTAAATATTCTTACATTTTTTTTTAAATAAGTTTTTAATCTTCAAAATTAAAAAATAATATAAGAAATCTTGTAAAATATAATTTCAATTTTTATAAAATACTATTTTAATTTTTATATACTTAAATCTAAAAGATTAAATGGTGTTCTGAGGTTCTGAGGTTCTGGGGTTCTGGGTTTTCAGGTTTCTTTTTTTTTGTTTCTGGTTTTTTGTGGTTCTGGTTTGGTGGGGTTTAGTTGTTCGGTGGTTCTTCGGTTTGGGGGTTTTGTTTTTCTGGAGTTTTTTTGTTCGGGGGTTCTGGGTTCCTGGGGTTTGGTGGTTCTGTTTTTCTGGATTTTTGGGCTTGTAGGTTGCTCGGGTTCATGTTCTGGGGTTAGGGTCATGTGTATAGTTTTGTGGGGTTAAACCTAAACCCGAGGAACCTACAAGCCCAAAAACCCAGAAAAACAGAACCACCAAAACCAGGAACAAAAAAACCCCAGGAAAACAAAACCCCCAGAAAAACAAAACCCCCAAACCGAAGAACCACCAAACCAGAACCACAGAAACCCAGAACCACAGAAACCCATAACCCCAGAACCCCAGAACCCCCAGAAACACCAGAAACACCAGAAACAGAAACACCAGAAACAGAAACACCAGAAACAGAACACCAGAAATACCAGAAAACCAGAAACCGAACCCGAGCACCCACCAACCACAGAAACCCATAAACACCGAACCCCCAAACAACACAAACCCAGAACCACCGAACCCCCAAACAACACAAACCCAGAACCACCGAACCACCAAACCACACAAACCCAGAACCACCAAACCACACAAACCCAGAACCACCGAACCACCAAACAAAGAAACCAAGAAAAACAGAACCCCAGACCCCAGAACACGAACACTAGCACCCAAGAACCCCAGAACCACCGAAGCCCCAAACCCCAGAAACCAAGAACCCAGAAAAAAAACCCAGAAATCAATTCCTCCCAAAATAAAAAATGATTGTGATTACAAATATCTACGATCCATATTCACTATAAAGGTCCAGAAA
The DNA here is from genome assembly GCA_016859785.1 of Macrotyloma uniflorum. NCBI lineage: Eukaryota > Viridiplantae > Streptophyta > Magnoliopsida > Fabales > Fabaceae > Macrotyloma > Macrotyloma uniflorum. The sequence goes on along the minus strand of BDMB01000045.1, from coordinate 1,573,289 downwards.
TGCCTTGCTTACGTATCATTGACAAGTGCATTAACATAAAAACAGCAGTAAGAAGTGACAAAGAATACCTTAGAGTAATTTTTCCATATTTTTCCTTTTTTTTGAGATATCTATCTATATAGATAGATATAGATTTGATGTTTAGTATCGAATCCAATTTGATTGTATTTTACAGTAGAAAAAGATTTGTATAATAGTACTCTCTATTATAGAAAAGGGAAAGATTCAAAAAAAAAAACAGTGCCAACAGACCCCAGACCACAAGAAAGGGCGATTGGAAGAGAGGATGAAGAGGGGAGAGGATGAAGAGGGGAGAACCTGAGGCTGCTGCTGCGGCGAACCCGTATAGAGGCAATGAACTAAAACCCTACTTCTTCTGTGGCTTGTATAGGATTACTTAAAATTCCCATTGTAGTATAAGCCCATCCAGACTCTCCATAAGTATTTCTAGTTGGGAAATTTTAAAAAATATTAAAATATATTTTAACCTCTACAAGTATTTCGACATTTTTATATTTGGACAACATAATAAAAACATTTAATAGTTTAAATTTGGAAATTTTTATATAATTTCTTTTTATTCTTTATTTTATTAGTTTAACGATAAAAAAAATATTAATCAATACAATTAAAATAAAAAATATTTTAAATAAAAATAATTTTATTTTTATGTATATAATTATTTAATGTAAATAAGATAATTATATATATATTTCTAATTTTTTAATGAATAATATATTTTATCATTATATTTTTGTTAAAAATAATAATAATTTACTTATACTCATACAGTGTATTTCCTATATAGTAATTTTTAAATTACAGTTTTTAAAGATAAAATTATTTAACTTTTTAATAAATTATACATAAAAAAATTATCTATAAATATAAAAATAATAAATTTTGTTTTATATAATATTAAAAACTATGTTTATTATTATTATTATCATTATTCTTTATACAATTTAAAACTAATTTAATAGAATTTTATTCATAATATTTTATATATTTTCTCAATCATTATTTTATGTATAAAATAATAGATATGTAATTATAAAATAAAAAACATATACAATAATTTTACTTTAATAATATTTTATAAATAAAAATATATTTTTATTTTAAAAATAACATAAATTTTAATTTTCTAATGTATAAAAATAAAATATAAATATATGTTAATATTTTATTTATAAAATTATTAAATAGGTTAATTAATTAAATTTTGAACTTCAAAATAATCTACTTGTTTTATTAATATTTTATACTAAATTAATTATAATCAATAACAAGGATTAAAAAATACTAAAAGAATAAATAAAAGTAAAAAAAGTTTACAAAAATAAGAAAAAATATCTAATTCTTCAATTATATAATAAATTTGAATAGTTACGAGAATATATATGATTTAATTCTATTTAATATAATTTAAACAGAAATATATATTTATTTTAATATTTTTTTTAATTTTCAACACTTTCGTATAAGTAAAAAATTTAAAATATTACATTTTAAATTTAATATAATTAAATTCTTTTTAGACTTAACATAAAAACTTATTCTGTCTTATACTCAAAATGACATTTTTTTTAAGACATGAGAAAAATTAAATTTTTATTTTTTAACTAACTTATGATTATGATTTTTCATTTATAAATGTGTTTTAAAATTTTAATAATTTTTAAAATAAATTAAAAGAATCTTAATGTATATGGGAATGATATCAGAATTTATTTTTTCTATCAGTATGTAAGATAAGGTGACCTTATATTAAATCACATTCTGCTTACACATAGAAGTATTTTACTACAAAATTTCTTTCTCCACAGATAACCACTACAAATACTTTTTAGAAAGGAATAAATAAAGTTCAAACATTTAGTTTGACAGCTTATACAGAAAGATCAGATAATGATTGCCAAGAAGTTTGTTTCAACATAATTTTGGTTATAGCAGACCATTAAAGCATCTTCCATGCCATACACTTTATTTTCTGGGAAATCTATACCAATAAAATGGACACTCGAGCATTCAATAAATCAACTATTTGATTATTGGACAGTAACAAATTCAGAAAGTATGCTTAATGATTTCTTAACTATTGATGTTAGGATACTTTACATAAAAAAAGACGTTTTAAATAAATCTCTTCCTTTCCCTCCTCCTTTTCACTTTAAGGATAAGTAGTATAGTAGCATTAAAATGGCTCGAAATTAATCATGCAGCAGAGTATATGTTTGTCTCGTTGGTTGAGTATCGCAGACGCTAAATCACGTTGCTTCAGAATTGATGTGGATCATCTCTCATCAAATGTTAAACAAAACATGCTATAAGAACAAAACCACCACATATCCCATTTTCTCTGTTTAGATTTCAAACAAATGTAAATATTTTCTATCACAAAAATGAGATACTTTATTCAGAAGGAAATTATAAATTACAACCACCTCACTGATAGCCAATTCAATCCTCTAAAACCCACAGAATGCACACGTACAACAAAGAATAATGCTCTGGAAACAAAATGTTGTCAAATCACAACCATCTGTATCTACTACATACACCCTCTAAAATTGTCCTTCTGGGTAGCAATGGCTGTCACCAATAAACTCTACAGCATGCAATGTCATCTTTGACAAAAAATTTGTGCATATTGCAGTCAATTTCTGTATAAAAATATATCTAACCATCTAAGACTTGCATTTCCTAGTCACAATTCAACCCACAAAGTACCAACACAATGTCATCTTTTGACAAAAATGGGTTCATCCTCACCCATAGAAGTGAAAAGATTGAAGCCAAAATAATAGACCACACCAAAATGATGGTGGGAACACCTTCCTGTTTTCCCATGACTCCCTTGACGAAGGAGTAAAGATGGACAATGACCCAAAGAGCAAAAAACACTTTTCCAAATAGAGGACCCCATGAATCATAGCCATTGTTTATTGCATCTCAAACTTAAAAAAGAATACCTTGTTCTTTGGCCTTTAAACTATTTTTTATAGGGTTGTACCTTGTATTAGAAATTATCAAATAATAGAGCCAATTTTCTCTTTTCAGGTTTTCTTGTCTTTGCATGCCCATCAAGAAGTTTCTTTCTTCCTATCATCCTATTCTTCGTTTTCTTCTTTTGATTGAGCATCACCCTTGGATTCTTGCACCTCTTATTTAATCTTGATCTTCCATTTATAATTTTCATGAGTTGCTTTATCATTAGTGTTATTATCAGGTTTAATATCTGCATTAGCCTCTTGCTCAGCATTTTTGCCATTGGCGTCAAGCTGGGGACTACCATTTTCCATTTCCTCATACTCTTCACGATCCTCCCTCTGGATCATCATCCTCCTTATTATTTCTACAGTTATCATTCTCAGCAACATCTTTCTCATCAACTTGGGAGGGATTATTGTCCATACTAGTGGGCTCAATCTTCACATAAGGATCATTTCCATTTAGACGCTTTACAGGATATTTGCTCACGTCAGCCTTCTCATGCTCGTCTTCTCGCTGCCTCTTTCTCTGAATTCTTTTGGTAACACACTCTATACGCAGTTTCTGGACAAAATGGTTAACAAGATTGTAGATAAAGGCTACCCTAACAATCAAATCAGTAAAAAATATAATAATTACGAAGTAACAAACCTGAAGAAATGTTCAAATTATACAACCCATTTGAAACTGAAGCATTTCATAAAATGACTCATCAAACAATGACAGCTACAAAACAAATAATCCACAACCAAGCAATATAAACTTGGAATCAGAAATATTTCCATTAATACATAATTCAAACACAGAAAGTACTAATGCAATGGAGAAGCAAATAAAACCATATAAGCGCATACCTCAACAGTTGATTCTTCAACATCTTTATCTGTATAATCCAGCAATGAATTGAGTGACAGTGACATACAACGCATCTGAACCAAAATTTACAAATTACACCAACTAGATAATAAAGTAAATGAACCAAGAGCACACTTTTTATACTCGAGGACCATACTTTAGAATCTTTAGTCATTTTTTGTTTGAAGAATAAATCGAGGGTGTCTAGGAGGTTCACTAGACTTCTTGTAAACAAGAACAACAACTCTAAAAAAACAAAACCAAGAAAAAGAAACTGAAATCTTAAACAAAACACAAAAAATAAATAAACACTAACAGCAAGAAAAAACAGGAAAAATTAAAAGAAAAATCATACTACAAAACAAAAACCTTAAAAAATACGAGTAATTAATTAAATTTTGAACTTGAAAATAATCTACTTGCTTTATTAATATTTTATACGAAATTAATTATAATTAATAACAAAGATTAAAAAATACTAATGAAATATAAAAAAATAAAATAAAAGTAACAAAAAATTTAAAAAAACTAAAATAATGATCGAATTTTAGGATTATATAAAAAATTTGAATAGTTATAGGAATATATATCATCTAATTCTATTTAATATAATTTAAAGAGAAATATATATTTGTTTTAATATTTTTTTTAATTTTCAACACCTTCGTATAAATATAAAATTTAAAATATTATATTTTAAATTTAATATAATTATATTTTTTTTAGACTTAATATAAAAATTTATTCTGTCTTATACTCAAAATGTCATTTGTTGATGAGACGAAAAAAACTAACTTCTTATTTTTTAACTAACTTATTATTATTTTTAATTTAAAAATGTGTTTTAAAATTTTAATAATTTTTAAACTAAATTAAAAGTATCTTAATGTATATGAGAATGATATCATGATTATTTTTTCTATCAGTATGAAAGATAATGGTGACCTTATATTAAATCACATCCTACTTAAACCATAAAGGTATTTTGCTATAGAATTTCTTTTTCCGAAAATAACCACTCCAAATACTTTCTAGAAAGGAATAAATAAAGTACAGACATTTAATAATTCTCGAAGTGAAAGATGGACCTCAAAACAAACATCAACGGTGTGCCTTGTTTTCTTACAATAAAGACATATTTTTGAAGATCTGACTTGTTGGGTTTGACCACCACTACGTCCACTACCGCAGTTTTTACCATTTTCAGAATTAGAGACTACCATGATAGCAGAAAAAGGATATCAATAAACTGATCTTATTAGGTTAAGGATTGGGCTTCTTTTATTTTAGTAATGTCCCACTTTCCTATTAAATAATGTGTTCTGTTGGAAAAAAAAATTATTAATTGATCTTGAGATTTGGTAAACTAAGGAAGATAAATTCTATGATGCATACTATTTTCAGGTCTTTGGTGCATCTAGTTGGAGTAGTGGTTGCGCATTTATGGGTATCTGTTTGCCTGAGTCTACTTTGGGTTAAGATTATGCTTTTGGTCTCGCTTTGGTATTCAGCTCATGGCTGTTAGTGACTACTAGAATATACAGATAGAGAGACTCGCAAAAGCCTTATTGCATTGTTGTTGGTTCTTATTTCTTGCCTTCATATCAAAAAGTTATTTATTAAACTAAAGGAATTAATATGTAACCCTAACTAATCTTTCTCTCTTAGGCTTAAAGAGGATGTGTTGGGAAGTTGAAGATTAGCAGTCTTTGTTAAATGAATTTGTTTGATCAAACTCTTCGTTCCTTTTTTTCTGAATTGCTATATAAATGGACAATATTGATCCCGGGGATGGAAATATGCAGGAAGCTCAACTATTTCTAATTTTATATGTTGCTCTTCTTGGTTAGAAGCTATGTTTTCGTGTAGGCCTCTTCGGTTTCTTTTCTTTATGTTCAACTTCAAAGGCTATTAATTTTGATTTTTCTGAAAATTGTTAGTTTATCTATGACAAGCCCTCATGCAGGTTTGCTGGTCAAGTTAATGCGACTATTGCCCTTCTTCGTCCAATTAACTGCACAAGAGAGAGAAAATTACATATGGTGTTTGATATGACAACCGTACCAGCTTTCTTGATTGTTCTAGGGTGCCTTTATATGGTATTGAGACCAAGGCGACCGAAACCAAAGATTAATTGAGGCTTGTAGCTACCATTGACTATATTATTCACTATGTTATTCACTTAAAAGATATATTTTTTTATATCAGATATTTATTTATGAAAAATTAAAATTATCTTTTAAATAATGAATTCAAATAAAAGTATATCATAAAATATTAATAAATAGAAAATTAACATTTCATATTCATCACGGATTTTCTTCGCTGATATCTGCGGACATGCATCTCTCAAGAAGACACAATTTCAAGCAAATTTAGTAAAATTAAAATAAAATATGTTGACACCCTCATTTCCAACCCGTTTCAAGTAGAGGGTAATAGAGCCTGGTCCGTATTTTGTCTAAGATAAATAGTTCTATCCATTAATTGAGCGTTCTGATTTACTTGCCCCGTATTTACAGTACTTGTGAACCACACCGCAATGTTAAGGAAACATTTCAAGTCAGATTGTGGCCTGCAAAAATATAAAATAAGTTAAAAATCAAGATTAATTCTATCATTCTATGTAGGATTTGTCTACCTTTTGAGTGCATGAACATCATTTTGAAACATAATGATTTTGACATCTACTCCTTTCTCCTTCAAAGCCCGAGCATACTACACATTTATACATTGGAAGTTTTACGATCAATACAGTACCAATAAAGACGGTCACTGTGACTATCTTAAAACTCCTGAGTACTTACTTGCAATCCATCAAAAATTGGAACTCGAACATCTCGGGCACCTAATAGGAACAGTGTTGGTGCTTTTACCTGCAGAATTTATCAAAATACAAATTTCAGGATATATCTTAACGATGAAAAAAACACCCTTTAAGATGTTCATCTGTCCATATGAAACTATATAAATTACTTAATATATAGAATCAAGAGAAAGAAAACAAAGGAAAAAATGTGATGAAATTTAAGTTTCATAGTAACTGAAAAAACAGTATGGTCCACTCAGTTTGCTCAGAAGATTCAGCCCCAAGTAGACATTAAAAAGCAAAGGGTTGCAGTGATTATCATCAGTTACAGATGTATTCAGATATTGAAATTAGAAAAGGGTTTTTTGTGGTTTTCTTTTTATTGATCAAGGTAGATTTCTTTTCCCTTTCAATATGATTTAGCTAAGAGCTCTTATAAGTACCACGAAATTTAATGTACAAGTGTTTAGCTCATGTACATACGTTTGAGACGTGTGAAATAGGAGACTTGCTATAAAAGAGAGTTAAATCCTTCAGATACACGAGATTGCCAGCATCCATGCCTGCAAACCATGAGGAGCATCCCTTTTCACCATTACTTCTAGCCTGCCAACAGCCTGCTTTGAAAATCCACACTTCAGCAAAATGCTTGCAAGAGCTCTAAATGTGAAATCGTCTGGTTGAATGCCAGATTTTATCATTTCCTCGAAAGTCTCTGCAGCTTCCCTTAGCCTCCTATCCGTAGAATACAAACCAAGCACATTATTATAACTCAATACATCAGTCAAGAGACCTAGTCTTCTCATCTGTTTTGCAATTTGAATTGCTTCATCCAATCTTCCAACTTTCTTATACATACATAGCATCATTGCATATGAAAACTCATTTGCAGCTTCATTCTTCTTCAAGCTCTCAAATATCTGTTTCGCTTGTTCAACCACATGTCGTTCAGTATAAAGATCAATCATACAATTAGAGGAAAATATAGAAGGACCTTCATCTGACGATTGAAGCAACTTGTATGTTTCTTGCGCTTCTTTCAGGTAGCCTACTTTAGTAAACAACTTTATCAAAGAGTTATATATAGCTGGATTCCCTGGCAATCCTGCCTTTCGCATTTCGTTAACATAACTGATGGCTTTTTTAACACTTCCCGCATCAGCAAAAGCATTGATAAAAACACCATAAATAATGACATCAGGCTGTACGGCATATCCAAGCATCTCCTTGTATAATTCTTCAGCCATTTCCAATTGACCTAACTTTATGAAGCTTGATATCACAACACAATATGGAACACAGTCATTCACAAGTCCTGCATCCTGCATTCTTTGAAGATAAGATTTTGCAGCGTGCGGCTTGTCTGCACTGGTCAAAATATGTATGAGAGAACTGTAGCTACATTTGTCTGCAACAACACCAAATTTCTTCATACAATCAAACAATTGACACGCTTTATCATAGCATTTTCCTATTCCATAAGCTTTAATCATCACATTAAATTCAAGTACAGTGAGTTTCTTCTTTTCTTTGCAGCACATAAATACTTTCTCTGCTTCTAGAGTGTACCCTCGCTCTCCATAAGCATCAATATTGGCAGAATAGCAGACAGAACTAATATTCCCAGCTAGGTGAAACCTCCTGAACCACAACCATGACTGCTCAAGCATACCTGAGTCTAAATACATTCTAGTCAAAGCAGATTGGGTGAATTCATCAATTACAAAATGCCTTTCATCCATCTCCCGTACTAGCTCTTCCGCTTCTTGGACCATTTTCCTTGTCGAGTATGCATACAAGAGGATACGGTAACTCACAACATCTGGCTCAAGGCAGGCCTGTTTCATCCTCGCGAGACATTTAGCTGCCATACTGAGATTATTATTCTTAATATGAGCAGAAATGAGGATGTTATACGTCCTAGTGTTAGGTAAGCACCCAAATTCTCCCATCCTCTGGAACAGCAAACAAGCTTGCCGTAGCCGTCCACAGTTTCCATACAACTGAATTATTGAATTGAGTGTCACTGTATTCAAGGCCATGCCTTGTCTGATCATCCTAGCTAAAGTTTCACATGCTGCGCCAAATCGACCACCTTTCCCATATGTGTCAATCAAGGTAGTATAAGTATTCGAGCTTAAATAAACATTGACATGTGATACTTTATCATCCACTGCATAATGATGATTAAAACCTAAACTAAAAGGTGCACCTTTCATCCATCTTCTGAAAAACTCTTCAGCTTTTCGGAACTCTCCGGCCCTCTTGTACAACAGAATAACAATCCCCATCGTGACCTCGTCAGGCTCCATTCCTTGACTCTGCATCTTCTGAAGCCAAGCTAGAGCTTCTTCTTTGAGTCCACCTTTACTATAGGCATCAATCAAGGTCCCATACGTTGAATTCACAGGTGCAATCCCTTTTGCATTCATTTCGCTCAACAAACTATCCACAACACCCCACTTGCGCGCTCTGCCAAGGGTCCAGAGCATTATGTTGTAGTGAATGACGTTCAAGTCATAGCAACCTTTTTCCTTGAACCACTCGAAAAGTTGTAGAGCCCTCTGCCAAGAGACTTGGGCCTTCAGAATGGCACTGATTTCCCTGCTGGAGAGAGTCTCTTCCCACTGTCTGAGAGCGTTATCCAAATCGTGATGAGCGTGGAGAACTGAAGGAATGCATCCACCGTGGGAAACCCATTTCTTCGAACACGTGGAGTGCACCTTGTTATTGACTATCTCCTTTAAGGGGGTGGAATCAGTATTTTTATCCAAATTCAGTTTCTTGGATCGATATTTATTGGGAGAATGGGTAGTTTTAGTGGGAAAGGAAACAGAGGTGTCGGGCGGAGAAGGAAGTGTGTTGGTGAAACCCAAAAGATTGGTATCTAAAAGTTGAAACTTCGCCAGCATTGGTGTCAAACCTCAGTTCATGCAGAGCAGGACGATAGGAATTGGCTCTGCCTGCACTTTCGAATTGGATTATGGTTTTCTTTTCCTTTATCTCATTCTTTCATATTTTCTCTTGTAGACAGGGTTGGGCTTTTGCGCTAAGGAAGTCTTTGGGCTTTTCTGAATGGGCCTCCAACTTCAAAATTTGCAGGGTAAGTGAAAAGGGAAAACATAGCACCAATCAGGGATATCAGTTGTACCAACCATCAGTGCAAGATTACACACAGGATTTCTAGCAGCTGCTGCAACAAATTTTTCAGGTGCCTACAGCAATAGGAAAGACATGAGAAAACAAAACCATAACACAGACTTGTAAAGGCCCAAACTTTCAAAAGAAAAATTAACACCACTATTAAAATAAATATTAATTTTGCAAACTGAGATATAAACCTTTGTAAGATTTGTATATAATATTCAACGTGTTTTTTTTTTTTTATATATTATCCAATTATATGTACACTATAAAATTAATTGCTTAAATTCATGTCTACCATTTACTTCTAATGCCAATTAAATTCTAAATTCGAATTTGTTATATCATTCTGTTAATATAGTATAGTTGATGTATTGTTAAGCAAAAAATGCAAAGACATAACCCGTGTTTGTTTAAAATGTTCAAGAAATTACGGACATCAATAGATGTCAGGGTTCAAACCCCTTTTATTTCCAAACAAATTAATTTGTCCTAAACTAGAATGTGAGATAAATATTTTGTCTTGAGAGAGCAATGCTCACTACGTAAAAATGATAAATTTGTCTCTAAAGAGAAGCTTAAAAATGTGGACTTGAACTAGCAGTCACAAAAGTGGTAGAAATCTAGCTATGATTAATAATGCAACTATAAAATATGGAATTTACCTGCATGCCAAATTTAATAAGATTGGAAATATCAGTTAAGAAATGTAACAACCAACAGAGGAAGAAACACAACCTGTAGAGAGAGAATGAAGAGACAATTGAAAAGAGGTGACAAAGGAATGTCACAATAAGGCAGAGACAGATAGCATTTAAGAAAGAATAATTATTTTTTGATGATATCAATAAATCAATTACATTATTACATACACAGCTTCATATTTACCAACAAATTGTGCTGTCGAAAAGGGAGTCAAAATCCACAATGTTAATTTTTCAGCTAGGCAATGTGAGAAGAGTTTACAGTTTATGGAAAGTACTATTGAAACATAAATATAATATCTCAGTAACTATTCATTCACAAAACATAACAACTCAGTTTTCCTCTCCCCGTTCTTCCTCTTTGTGAAACTAAATAACTCGACAAGGTGGAATTTAATAGAGTTCACACTTCAGTTCATATCAGGCAGAGAAACCTTTACACTGAAACAAGTCATAGTCTGTGGGAGCCCACCTCCAATACAAAAACTATGTTAGGCGTCCTATTTAAGAAACAATTTTGATTAGCACCAATAAGGTTTCAACCACCATTAGTATAGAATCCATAGATAGGGCACATTGGGTTTGGCACCTAATCCCTAATAAAATAATCACATTTCTCAGCATTTAAATACGATGCATTCACATTCCTAAGCCATAGATGGAGAAGGAACCATGCTGCATTCATATTCCTAAGCCATGATCAAATTAAGGTTTGTTTGCAAGAGCTTATTTACAGTTTAGTCGGGTCTATCACTTTTGAAGTGTTTGGAAAAACTTAAGAAAAAGCTTATGATATGTCCATAAGCTGTTTTCAACTGATTTTAATAAGCTTTCTAGGATAACTAATAAAAGCAACTTATATCTTATGTGAAAATAGTTCAAACTGATTTCATCAATTCTAAAAATAACTTAACTCTAAGTTCTTATATAACTAGTGCAATTTTAATAAGTTCTTAATTAAGTTATTTATCCTCCAAATCCACCTTTAGTCATGTAACAGACATAACTATTCAGCTTTATATAGTACAAAGTATGATAAAAAAACAATAACCATTCTATCAACTAAGCTACAACAAGAAAAACAGGTAAATGATTGATCACAACCATTAAAGTCGCATCATAGATTGGATATCTTTGCGGTAATTAGGGTTTTCACAATTATATTTCCTTCCTGTAAGACTTAAATATAGAAAGACACTGAGCACACGAGATTGAATTGAAATAAGTTCTTCATCTCTCTCTTCTGCTTAAGATGCCAGGTCAGTGTGTGGTCTATTATGTGAATAAGTAGGTACTTGTATAACTTTAAAGTTTATACTTAATTTAAAAAAAAAAAAAAAGTTAAAAATTTGAGTTCATTAGTGAATCACCGTTTCACTTGTAAGTTATAAGTGAACAACATTTTTCTAGGGCACGTACTACTCTACTCAATCTGTTGTTCAATTAAGTGGCATGAAAGGGTTATAACAGGGCAGATCAGCATGTATATCCATGAACAACAAAAAATAGATGGGAACATAACTAGGAAGCTCTTTTCAATCCCGATACTTTTTCTTGTACATACATTTTGAGATAATATCCTTCTAGAGCATACAAAATAAAAGAACGAAACCCCGCACAAAATCACAAATTCAAACACTTTGTTCCTGTAAAATTTAAGTAAACTCCCAAAATTCCATCAGAAATTTTGAGCCTAAAACCAAGGGAAGAAGCACAAAAGAAGAAAACCCAAACAAGATAAAGAATTCCAAACTGTTTCAGAGAAAATGTAAAAGACATTAGTTGTCCTCGGAAGCAGTTGCTGATGGCACAACCGCAATATGCAACAAAAAATGAAAGAACGACAAAACCAAAAACAGAACGTAGTGGAGTGAGAAAAATGTCTTACACTTTCTTCTCTTCGAATTAGGAAAGTGGGTGTGATGGCTTCGACACCAGACTCTGAAAGCTTGAACCTTGATGCAACTATAGCAGCGTTAAAGAGGAGAGAAAACCTAGAACAAAACTGGAAGAAGGAAAAAGCTGTGTGAAAATAATGAATATAAAATATATAATTAATATGTTAAAAACTCTGTCAATCAAATTATATTAAATTTTTTCATATTATCAAAATATAATTTTTAACATTAATTTGATAATAAATAAGAGACTATTTTATTACTAAACTATAATATTAAAGAGTAATTTAAATATTCTTTTGTCACATACTATTCTCTAGTTTTATTTTATTTTGTATAAAAAAATTATTTTCCTTTCTCTAGTATGAATGGAAAAGTGAATTTGAAAGAATAAAAAAAATTAAAAAAATTAAAATTAAAATTATTTAAATTAAAAAATATATATATAATAATATTATTTATTATTAATAATTTTTTATTTTATAAATATTATTTTTATACCATAATTGAATATGTTAAAATACAGATTTATATCATCTTATATTATAAAAATATAATACAACATAATAGGTGAGAATAATTTTCTTCACAAATCTTTATAATTGGAAAAAAAAAATCTTAAAATTTATTTCTTTTCTTCAATTTTCGTTAAATCATTATAAATTTACACTTTTAAATAATATTTCGTAGAAAAAAATGGACATGTAATTTTAAAAATATTATTTTCGAATATTTTATGTCATAAAAAGTATTGAAATAATTACCTAATTTTTTAAAATTGATTCTGATTGAACTGCTAGAACTAGAAACTAATTCACAACTAAGATAATCTAGCCATTAAATAAAAAAGAATGTTATTAATTTATAAAAATAAAAAAATAAAAACTCCTTAAATTGATGTAACTTAATTATCCTTAGAACAATTAATACATTAATAAAATATATTGACTTAATTACTATATATATTTTCTAATTCGTATTTTAACATTGATTTATTACCTTTATTAATATAAGTATTATATTTGTTAAAAATATATATTATTTAATTAAAAATTAATATATTATTAAGATAATGTGATTTTTTACTTGTAGAGACATCTTGAAATTTTTTCACTCCCCCTGATAGTTTCCACTCATACAAAAATTTTTCTCTATATCCTTATAAGCCACAATATCTTTAGTGGACTCTTCTTCTTTGGACCTCTTCGTTATCAGCCCATTCCATGAGATAGCCTTTTCTGCTGCTCTCGAAGGTCAGCCCAGCCCAACTTTCAAATCATAACTGTATTTGGAAACATTATTATTTCTTCTACCTTCTACCTTCTTCCTCATTCTTTCTTCCTTCTTCCTTCTTCCTTCTTTCTTCTTCCTTCTACCTTGTATTTTCTTTCTTCTTCCTTTTTCCTTCTTCCTTCTACCTTCTTTGTTCTTCACTCTACATTCTACCATCTATCATCTATCTTCTCCGTTCTTCCTTTTTCCTTCTTCCTTCTTCCTTCTTCCTTCTTCCTTCTTTCTTCTACCTTCTACCTTCTTCCTTCTCCCTTCTACATTCTACCTTCTTCCTTCTTCCTTTATCCTTCTTCATTCTTCTTTCTTTCTTCTTCCTTCTACCTTCTACCTTATTCCTTCTGCCTCCTTCCTTCTTCCTTGTACCTTCTTCCTTGTACCTTTTTCCTTCTTCCTTCTTCCTTCTAACTTCTACCTTTTACATTCTTCCTTCTACCTTTTACATTCTTCCTTCTTCCTTTTACCTTCTTCCTTCTACCATCTACCTTTTACCTTCTACCATCTACCTTCTACCTTCTATCTTCTACCTTCAACCTTCAACCTTTTACCTTCTACCTTCTACCTTCTTCTTTCAACCTTCTACCTTTTACCTTGTAACTTCTACCTTTCAACCTTCTACGTTCTATTTTATACCTTCTACCTTCAACTTTCAACCTTCATTCTTCTTTCTTCCTTCATCCTTCTTCTTTCTTCCTTCTACCTTATATTCTTCCCTCTTCCTTCTACCTTCTACCTTCTACCTTCTACCTACTACCTTCGACATCTGACCTTTTGACTTTCGACCTTCAACCTGGTATAGATTGATATATCAGTGAGAAACTTGATATTTATCTTGTACAAGAATAATATTAATAAATAATTCTACATTCTTCCTTTTTCCTTCTTCCTTCTTCCTTTTTCCTTCTTCCTTCTACTTTCTACCTTCTACTTTCTACTTTCTACCTTCTACCTTCTACCTTTTATGTTCTACCATCTTCCTTCTTGTTACTTATTCTACCTGCTACCTGCTACCTTCGACCTCTGACTTTTTGACCTTCAACCTGATATCAATTGATATATCAACGAGAAACCCGATATTTATCATGTACAATAATAATATTAATAAACAATATAAAAATATTTTTGTCTTTTAAATTGTTTTTAATATATATATATATATTTTACAATTTTAGCATATTATGTTAATAATTCTTTTGTTTGTGTAATTTGGTATTTTAATAATTATGTTTTTAAGTATGTATACCAATTTTATAATTTATTCTAACGTTATAACCATATATTTTTTAAAATATTATTTTACTAATAATAATAATAATATATAAGGAGATCTTAGTTTTTTAAATTATTTTGGTGAACTTAGTTTTTTTTTACAATTTTATCGTTATTCATAATATTTTAGTAATTCTTCCTTTTCATATATTTCTTTTAATAATTATGTTTTTAGTATGTAAAAAAAATGTAGACACAAATATGATGATAGCTGAATTTCCACTAACAATAATTGTTGGTCAGAGAAATTTCATCTGGTTTTGGAAATAGGAAGAAAATAATAAGATCCTAAAAAATTGTTATTGTTGACCGGTGGGAACGGCGCAGTGTGTTTGAGTTGTGTTTGGCAGCGGAAGGACGGGGCGAGGAAGTGAGAAATGGATTTGGACCAGTGGATCTCCAAGGTGAAGGATGGCCAGCACCTTCTCGAAGACGAGCTTCAACTTCTTTGCGAATATGTATGCATACACACAACACACTCTTTCACCTTTTAGGGTTTTTCTTTGAATTGCTGCCCCACTCTGTCAAATCTTCAAAACCATATCAATCATCTGCTTCTTTTCCTTCATTGATTACCCAATTTCCAAATCGAATAGCAAATATACATCGGAGAAGATCTTTAGGACAGGCGCTTTGTGTCCTCGATTTGTGCTCTGTTTGTGTTTTATCTGCTCTACTATTACTATATTCTTTGTGTAACTCTGATGCTAGGTCTACCATTAATTTGTGCTGTGCCTGTTGCAGCTTTAGTTTTCAGTTTAAGTTTTAAATTGAACTGACGAGTGACTATTCACATGTCAGGTTAAAGAGATTCTTATTGAGGAGTCAAATGTGCAGCCTGTCAATAGTCCAGTGACGGTTTGTGGTGATATTCATGGTCAGTTTCATGATCTGATGAAACTTTTCCAGACTGGGGGTCATGTGCCGGAGACAAATTACATTTTTATGGTATGTATGTAAATATTTATGTACGAGTACGATTTTCTTGTGAAACTGGATAGCCATTTTTACCACGTATCCTTTCTTAAGTGCTATATCTTCCCTGAATGTGTGGCAGGGAGACTTTGTTGATCGGGGTTACAATAGTCTTGAAGTATTCACCATCCTTTTACTTCTAAAAGCTAGGTATTTTGTTTCCATGTAGGCTTGCATCTGCCTTAACTTATTCACATGGATTTCAGTTACACTATCTTTATGCTTAAGAATATTTTTTTTGCTTCCTCATGAAATCATGGTTGCAAATTAGTGAACATGTTTGGATCTCAAATGCTAGAAGTTAGAATTAGAATTATTGTGATTTTATAAATTTTTTTCTTTTTATTTATGCATCTTTTATTTTTGTTTAACTTCGTAGATACCCAGCTAATATTACCCTTCTACGTGGAAACCATGAAAGTAGACAACTAACACAGGTATTTTTTTTTTCTATCACAAGCTTGTGTATTGTATATGAATTATTCTAAGGTAGTAGTAGAAAACATATTATGCGAAAGAGAAGGTTTTTGCTCCACTATAGCTAACTTCACCCTTTTAGACTTAGTGAAAAATTGCCTTTGCAGGGTGACATGTATTTTCATTGCATTTGGATAGCAAAATATATGTCGCAGTCATTTGTGTCAGAATAATGTGTAGATCAAGTATTACATTTTAAATGAATTTAGTTTTCATAGGAATTAATATAGAAATTTAATAGTCTTTGAATATAATATTATCAAGCATACATGTAAAAATAATTCAAGTTTTCTAATTATCAATTATTTATTAACAAAACTATAATATACTCTCTTTATTCAAATTTATTTTTGAACTTCATAAAAAAGTATAATTTATTAAAAATATATAAACCTGACTTCTTCAAAATTTTGACTTTCTGAAAACAGAAATAGATCATGATAACAAATATATTATAAATCTTGACTATGAAAATAACAATTGTTTTCAAAAATTGGAAATAGAAAATATTTTCTAAAACCAACCAAGCTTAATGTCTAATGGTGCTTTGTTTATTCAATATACTTTGACTTGTATCTTCCTTTTGTTTTAAGGATGAACCTTGGCACAATGATAAAGTTTTGCCTTGTGATTTATTATAGGTTCATATCTTAGCCTGCAGATATCTACCCTTCTCTAACCTCATTAGGTGGGAGCCTAATGCACTGGGTTGCCCTATGTTATATATCTATCTATCTTATGTAATTAGGTTCTGTAGTTGGACTTGATTGGTAACTCTGAAAAAATTGCTATAATTGATCAAGTGGTGTAGAGACTTTGGGAGCTATCATCCTAGTTTTTCCTTTTAACTACTTCTGTAGTAAAAGTTGTCAAAATTTATGAGTTTCTGTTAATAGATCATATACATAATGTGTGAACTGTGTTGTGCTAAGATTAGAAATGTTGAATTCTGTCATGCCATTTATGTTAATATAGTCATTTTATATTTTTCTAGGTCTATGGATTTTATGATGAATGCCAGAGGAAGTATGGGAATGCTAATGCTTGGCGATATTGTACAGATGTTTTTGACTATCTTACACTTTCTGCAATTATAGATGGAACAGTAAATCACTTTTTTACTCTCTCCATCAGTCATTCTATTTTCCTTATGTCACATGTAGGCAGTGCGCGAGGTTTTTTATTTGAAATTCTGTTTAAAAGAAATAATTCTTTTATTTGTTTTGGTTAACTCAGGTGCTTTGTGTTCATGGTGGCCTTTCTCCGGACATTCGAACAATTGATCAGGTTCTCTCTCTACCTTCATTTTCAGTTGCTGGTCAAGCTCAATATTGTCTTAGTTTAAGACTGTTCATTAAAATTTGTTACAGTAAAAAAGACAGGAAATTTTGTTAAAAAATCAAGCAAATAAAAAATGTGCTATGTCAACTTGAAATGTATTTTGGTTTCTTGTGTCATATTTTCAATTTCAAATGAGGATTTGAAAATTTTTGTATTAACCTTTTTAGGTATGTATATTCTCTCCTTTTCTGTGTTTGGACTCATCATATTTAGGACGATGTATGTATTATGATGTTTCTTGTATTTTTGTTCACTCTTGACTTGATACATAATGTGAAGTGTTAATTTAGATTAAGCTTAAATCCAATTTTAGTCCTTATAGTTTCGTGAATGTGCAATTTTAGTCACTGTAAAAATTTAATTGCACATTTGGTTCTTTAGTCTTATAAAATTAAGCAATTGTGGTCCATTATTAATACATTTTTCAATTTCTAACAAAATGTTGGCATGTCCATCAATGATAACAATCTTAGTTACTTATTTACTTAAAATAATAATAGCAATGTTTAATTATAAACTTTAATATTGTTCTCACAAAATATGTTACAATTTTTGTTAGTAATTGGATGATATATTATGTTGGATCAAAATTGTTCAATTTTGAAAACTTCAAAGACCAAATATGCTTTTAAATTTTTATAGGGACTGAATTAGCTTTTAAATTAGTTTGTTGACTCTCCCTTATGCCTCATGCTCCCATATTCAGAAAATAAAATATCACTATTTGAACAAATTAGTAATTCTTTGTGCAGTTGGATACATTAGTGTTCCCTTTTCCATACTTTTTACTAATCAATTAATAATTTGATCTGTTTTTGTTTGAATTATAAATACTGTAGTGTTTCATATTTCATTTTAATGTATTTGTTGGGTTTAGTTTTAACAGTAATGAAATGTAATTCTTATAAATAATTATCTAAATTCTTGAAGTTAATTTTTCAACATTAGAATAAACAGGCATTTTATAGGTTGTTGGGTTCATTTACTATTGTTTGCAAGTTTGTCAAACTCAAGGGTCTACACTAACTTGTTACTCAATAAAATAAAATCTTTAAACCTCTATAACCCATTGTAGTATCCAAACATAGTTTAATGTCATGTACATAGTCAGTATTCAATATTAGTTATGAACGAATCTACCACACAACACAACCAACCAATCAATTGTGAAGAACACTGTCATACAACTAACTAATCAATCAACAAAGAGTACAACACCATCCAATTAACCAAACATTGAAGACAAGCAACAAACAGCCCATGGATGTACAGTTTACGTATCTCTACCCAATTCCATCCATGTCTACTCACCACATTTTTATATCATCTTCAACTTTGTTTTTCTGGGTAGCAACTTTGTTGGAAGTTGACTTGTGAGTTTGACAACCATGGTTCTTTGTTTAACTGGATTTGTATTGTTTTTTAAAGGTCAATCTGTATATATACATTGGTTTGAATATAACAATATCCATTTGTGACAGATAAGGGTCATTGAGAGAAATTGTGAAATACCTCATGAGGGGCCATTTTGTGATCTGATGTGGAGTGATCCTGAAGATATTGAAACATGGGCAGTCAGTCCCCGTGGAGCTGGTTGGCTTTTTGGATCCAGGGTCACTTCTGAGGTAATGTAATTCAATAGCGAATTGCTTAAATATTGAAAATTATGCGTGAATTTAACAAGGGTATTGTTTTCTTGCAGTTCAATCACATAAACAATCTTGATCTAGTTTGTCGAGCACACCAACTTGTTCAAGAAGGTCTTAAGTATATGTTCCAGGATAGAGGCCTTGTAACTGTATGCATCTGTTTCTTTTGAAAATTTAAGATTGTCCATTCTTTTAATTAACTATTTTTTTGACATGGTTTTATCAAGTCAGAAGATCAATAGTGGCTCTAGTGGGAAATGGTTCTATTAAAAGGGGTAAACAAAACCCACAAGAGGTGGCACAAGTGGTAAGCAAGCTTAAGATTAGTGCTTGTGGGCTGTCTACAATGTCTAGGGTGCGGACTTGCAGAATAAAAATATTGGAATGGGCAGTGTCAAGACCTTAAGCAAGATTTTGTGTCACATTGAAGGGTATGAGAAACTTGGATGAGAAAAAATAGTGAAGCCCTAAGAATTAGTAGTTAGAAACTATCAAAGACTTTACTTTAAATGGTTCTCCTGAATTCTTGGTTTTCTTATAGGGTAAATGCATTTAGGCGACCACACCTTGTGGGATAAAGTTTATTTTCTGTTGTATTTATAAGTATCCAAACACTTGTGGAACCCATTCTCAGAAGCTAGCTATGAAGGAGGGAACTAAGCACTTAAATACTCCATTAAGCATCACATACTCGTTGTAGGGCTTTAGGCATCCATAATAGCCAAGTTCCTATCATAGCACTGCACCTAAAAGCTGATGTCTCAACAGCTTTCACTATATGGTAGTCCTTTCTGAGACAGCAACAACCTGGCCTTGATACCAATTGATAAGTATCCAAACACTTGTGAAACCCACCACTAAAAGCTAGCTATTAAGGAAGAAGAATCAAGCACATAAATATCCTACCATGCATGGGGCATCCCATAATACTGCAGTTTCTATCAATTTAACTTTCAAAGAAAATATAAACAAGGTCAATTTAATTTTGCAGGTATGGTCTGCACCTAATTACTGTTACCGTTGTGGAAATGTAGCTTCTATTCTTAGTTTCAATGAAAATATGGTGAGTCAACTGGAACTTGTTTTATGTTTAAATGTTTTCAGGATTGTCTTGGTTAGTGCATCATTCTGTCTCATGATGTATGTGGTACTTTTGCTTTATAGCTTTTGTATCAAGGAAGAAATTTTTAAACCACCACCTCTTTCCCTGATAAATCAAATAGTAAGAGTCACTCTTGTATGACCTTCATATTAAAGAACTTAGGACTTGAGAGATGGACCGTGATACATGTCTTCTTACTGGGGGAAGTGTGGGACTTTTTTTTCTCAATATTTGAATGGTGCTATTCATGACAAAGAATGACTTATTGAGGGATAAACTGGTCACTCCAATACAGTTTGAATAATAACGTTGAATGATTGCTATGGGTATTTATCAAGCACTGATAGAATCATAGATCTGCACTCTGGATTCATGTTAGTGGTTTTAATATAATCCTGTTATTCGATAGTTAGATGGAGATCATTGAGGAAGAAAAGATGATAACGGTTATGCGTCCTTTAATCTGCTATTTGCTGAGCCTGAAACATGAATAAATGATGAGTTGGCAGCTGAAAGGTGTTTCTATTTGAGCAGGATTAGTGCTGTTATGGATTGGAGTTTGTTGCACCTTTTTCTATAAAAAAATCTTGCCTAACCTTAGGCTTGTGCTAATGCCTGGATTTTTTTAAGTGGTAAGTGGGTTTAAACTTAAAACAAACTATAACCCTATAAAATATTTATATACAAACATTATTAAAATATTAATAAATATAAAATCCTGTAAAACATTTATATAGGAACATTATTAAAATATTAATAAATATAAAGTTCTGTAAAATATTTATATATGAACATTATTAAAAGATTAATAAATATATGTATGAAGTTACATATATTTACATGCTATTAAAATTTTGGGATAGATGAATGCTTGGAATATAAATTCAAAACACTAGCAAGGCGTAATTTGAGAAATTGTGATACGGTACTATCAAATAAAACAATGACGAATTTATTAATGGGTAAAATATGACTTGTATAGAAATGAGAGAAGATTAGATGGAATAGCTCAGTGAGTGGAATGACACTCAGCTTCATATAAAAACAACTAAAAGATTTATTGTGGAATATGACTTGTATAGAAATGAGAGAAGATTAGATGGAATAGCTCAGTGAGTGGAATGACACTCAGCTTCATATAAAAACAACTAAAACATTTATTGTGGTTTCTCTACAAGGAAATGTTTACAGAACTAAAACCATTCCTATTTCAACAACACACGCACTCAAGCTGAAGTAACTGTTACATATACATAACTTAACACAAGGAATATCAAACTTCAACCAGGAAAGTTTTTTAATTAGTGAGCTTTACCAATCACAACTTGTGTCAGGCTTTGCAAATACAGCAATTATATATTAGGCTTTGTCAGCAAACAACAGAAATTAGATGGGGTGACAATGTTTAAGCATGAGAAGCAGGAGAAGCAGGAGATAGTAGTAAGCAAACATGAACTAGAATTATTCGGACAAAATGTGTGAAAATAGAGGGCAGCAAACTGAGTTCCCTTTTCTGAAAGCACAGGTCATGCTTGATGTTACCACTCATGTTGAAATTTCGGAGATCTAGGGAATAGGGAAAGTTATATAGAGGCAATTTGCAATATAGTTCTTCTGAGAATTAGTATTTGTTATACTGATACAAAATACTAACACCTTAATTTATTTATACTAAAGACTTGGAGAGACTATTATTACACCATTATGTACTCACTTGACTGTTACATTGTTATAAATTGGTTTGTATTTGCTGTATGGATACATATTCTTTGACTTATATTAGTTGAATTTCTCTATGAATAAAGATTCTTATCATGAGATGAGACTGGATCCTCAACTTTCATGTGACCTTGTCGTGTGTTAACGTTTTGCCCATCTGTAATATTCACAAATATCGATTTGTCCCACCTACTTAAGGACCATGAAGAGAGAGATAAACACATTTTCGCATGACCCTACTTCTTTCAGTATTCTTTCTACTGTTTTAGTGACTATGGTTGATGAAAAAGTTCACATGTTTCAATTGTTTTTCATTTTTCTGGATTAGTAAGAATGCGGGATCTCCTTTTCTGTATTTTTGGGGTATAAACCGTTCCCAGGGGGTGTCTATCACGTTTTGGATCAAGCAGTCCAACTTATGATCAAATAAAGCCAACGGGGTGGCAAAGTATACCTTCTTGGGGCCTAAATAAGAAAAGGAATGTAGTTTTGAACTCATTATTTGTGTTTTGGTGTTTGTGGTATGGTGGATTTTTCTAGGATAATAGAATCAAATCGCATCCCATCTCGATTATTTATTTGTCACTAAGGTTGTAATTATATAGAATTCCCGTCAGGCATAATGATATTTTGAGTATTTAAACCTTTGTTAGGATGCTTGCATTTTCGTGGCTGTGATCTTGCTTACAAGTTCATAGCATTTTGTTTATAGACTTACATTTTTTTTCTTGAAACAGGAGAGAGAAGTTAAATTTTTCACTGAAACAGAGGAGAATAACCAGATGAGAGGCCCCAGGACAGGCGTTCCATATTTCTTGTAACTTGAAGATGTTTTTCTTGAATTTATTGTAAAATTATATAGGAAATTCCTTACTATTATGATTGGACGTTGATAGTTTTGTATTGTGGAGATTCAAATGCATTAGTTTTATCAAGGTGGATCTTATTTTTGGCATAAGATTTCGCAATCTTTCGTCCGAAATGTTACATCTGAAATACCACTGTATTTATCACCATATATGATCTGTGTTATAGGCATGTGGGGTGGCTGGCGATGGCCAAATTTAGCTCTCAACTATTCTTCAACCATGAAGGGAAAGGTATCAGCATACAATTAATTATTATTTTTGTTTTTTTATTGACAAATATTAATTGTTAATATGTTAGTTTTTTTTAGAAGGGGATTCCTACCCATGGCCTATCCCTCATTCTCTTCAATCCCTTCGATTTTTACCATCAAACCAATCTTATAATTTCCATTCATTATTTTCTTGAGTGCCTAATTTTCTATTAATTCATTTTTATAATTACAACTTAATTTAGTGTTATTATTAAATCTCATTGTGAAAATTCTGTTGTTCAAATTTAGTACCTAATATAATGATTTGAGTGTCTAATTCTAAATATTTTTAATTATCAATCAATTCTTACTCTCATGAGTGTCTAATTAGGTGTTTCTAATATTTTTCATTTTGTAAAAACTATTTCATAATGAATTATAATTTGTTCTTTGTTTATTTGTAATGATAAATCTTATTATAAGATATATAATTAGTCTTTTTCACTTGAGTATTAATTTATATTTTCGGAATGGTCTTTTTATAAAAAACAATTCATTTTAGAAAAGATAATTTTTTGTGAGGTGCAACAAAGTTTGAAAAAAGCTTAATAAGTTTATCTTTCATATTTTTTTGGGTTCAAGATGAGATCATCACGCTGAAAAAGAAAAAGAAAAGTGTTGATGTATTGAATTGATCGTTTGTTTGATAGACTTCTTTTCTTTGCAAGAGTTTTGTTAACATTTTCTATAGATCTATATTTGCAAGAGTCAGACACCTTTGTTAACCTTTTTTACTTTTTTTTTTTTTTAATATTCCTAAAAACACCTTCTTACTTCTCCCTCTACGTGCCTCTCCACCCCCTCCTTCCATGCATTTCTCTTGCCTAACTCTTTTCATTTTTTTTTTTTCAAGTTTTTCTTCTCTAGCAAATAAAAATGCTCTAGAACGTTATGTCTAAAATGTATTAAATGCAATACAGAAATTATTTTTTAAAATGCATTTAATACCAAAAAATAGTCTTTGGAATGCGATTCAGAGATTAGTTATTGGGGCATCTAAATTTTTTTTGAAAAATGTTTTTTAGGAATTAGTTTTGGGAAAGGATATTATTACAAGATGCCAAGGGAGTGCAAGGAAAAAAATAAGGGTATGAAAAAAATGACCCTATTGCAATAATACAAGTGTTTCAAGTAGGTGAATTTGTCTTACTCAGCTTCTAATTTGCCATGCTCATTTTGACAATTAAGTTAAATATATTATTTTTATGGATAATATTGTTGAATGAAGAACGACTTTATATCCTCTCTCATTAAATAATGGGAAAAATCATATTTATAAATATTAATTATTTACTAGATTTGACACAAGAAATTAATAAATGTGAGTTAAGTAAAAGAATAGATTGATTTGTTTTTATTTTATTAGTACATGAGAGTAATTTTTTTAATTAGATTATATGTGTATAATTTAATTTTGTTATTTATAATCCCAAAACCAATTAAGTTTCAAATAATTTGATTTTTATTTTTCTCACATATTTCTTTTCAAGTGTACAATTTAATTATATACTATTTTTTTCTTCTTTCTCTATTTTGTTCTTTGTTTTTTTTTTTCATTTTTTTATAATAATATTATTTCTTTCTTAATTTTCCTTAATTATACTTTATTTATTTCTTCATTCTTTCTCTATTTGTTTAGCTTCTAATAATATTATTTCTTTATTTCACTTAAAATCTTTTAAAAAGATTTATGCACTTTTTTTTTACATTTTATTTTAATAGAAGAGTATTATAAACATTTTACTATGATGAAATTTCAATCTATTAAGATAATGAAGAGATATTTATTATTATTATTATTTTTTTTTTAATTTCTTTCCACTAATATTTTTTTCCATCAACTCTGAATTAAAAGTAATTTTATTTGTTACTTTGTGTATACATAATTTAATTATAAAGTTTTTTAGTTTAATATTTTTAAAATATAATTATTTATGAATATTTTTTTTATCTTCTTTTTTATCTAATTTAGGATAATCTCATTTTAAAAATCATCTCCACATCCATCTTGCATATTATACATGTATTACAGCTGTACTATCTATTTACTTTATTTTTAAATAGATTTTTAATTTATTGAATTAGAATTATAATTTATTATATGATCTATCAATACATCTATTTTACTATTTATTTTATAAAATAACATCAATAAAAATAGTTGTGTCTTTGAAAATCATTTTTTATAATCCTTACCTCAAGAGACATAGTTTACCAAAAAAAAGAAGCATGTACTTTGAAAAGCTTGATATGACATCAATACCAATTATTTGTTACATGACAAAATGTCGTTAAGGAAAGAAAAAAAAAAATCTATTCAATATTAAATGACCTATCAAAGAAAGGAATACGTATGTGAAATACATTTATTATTTATCACTTATTTCAAGCAAAATATTGAGTGCATTAACTTAAAGTTTAAGAATGTAAGTCACTATTATTTAATATTATAATAATATAATATAATAATTATTTTTTAAAAAAAGTTAATGGTTAAGATAATGATATTTTCTTAAGACCAATATAAATAAAGGAGAAAAAAAAATAAAATTTTTTAGTTATTTAAAAAAAAAATATTTATGAGAAAACCATCTCATTCTTTCATCTTTCATTTATAAATTGTTATATATTTCTAATTATTAGTATACATCTGAACAAAATTGTTGTATTTATCTTTTAAAATATTTATTCTAAGTCTAAAAAAGATATGAATATTGTAAAATACTATTCATTTACACTTTTTTTTATGTTAAAGTCATAAATAATTTACTGAAATAAAAAAAATTAATAAAAATAATTTTCATATTTCAAATTAAAAATACCTTAAAAAATATTCATGTTTAACTACTAATCGTAAAACTTAACTTATTTAATTAAGAATTATATATAATTTTCAAAAATATTCATATAATAATATATTAAAAATACGTTAATTATATAGATATTTTTTAAATTCTCGTATTTATGACTTTTTATAGATATCATATTTTTTTTTATTATTATTATTAATAAATTATAATTTAAAGAGATAGTTAATCACAAAAAAAAAATTTTAGCCTAATTTGAGTGAAGTAGAAAATGATGATTAATTGTTAATTTAATTTTTCTTATTTAATAAAATAAAAAAATTAATAAAAATGAAAAAAAAAATTATTATTGAAAAGAAATCTAATCTATTTAACTTAAACTTATAGTTTATTTACCTGATAAAGGAAGATTCTTTTTATAGATGAGTGACATAAATAATATTTGGGTGGATTGTCAGATGAGTTTGCAGTTTGACAAGTACAAAGGGCAAACCCACCTCTACAAAACAAAATCCCTAACATACAACGAAAGGTAACTCCATCTTTATTTTAAATTTCTTGTACAATATTATAACAATTTCATTAGACCAAACAAACACATTAGCCTAAAGTGATACTCACCATTTGGATGGCGTTCAAATAAAATAATTAATTAAAGCAATAAACGATGGTATGTCATCGTAATCTCCAATCCAGATAACAGTATCAATTCCAATTTCAATTCTGATTCAGTTCTGAAAGAAGTGTGAAGTCATAAGTCATCAGTTTTCTTTTGTAAGTATGGCAGCCAATTCGGAACCAAAGAAGATCATAATTGATACCGACCCTGGCATCGGTAAATACTTATCTGCCTTTCAATTTTATTTTTTGTGTACTTTGTTTCGTTGTATTTATTGTGCTAATCCAAATCAATTTGAAGTCATAAGTTTCTGTTTCTTTGCTTCTGATCAGTACAAACTTTAACCGTTTTTTTTTTTTAATCAATTGGACACTGTCTGCTTCATTTTTCCAATTCCTTGTTTCTCTGAGAATTGCTACTGGTTTCTGTAGATGATGCCATGGCAATATTCCTTGCTCTACAATCACCAGAGGTTGAAGTTATTGGTCTCACAACCATCTATGGAAATGTTTACACCACTTTGGCAACCAGAAATGCCTTGCATTTGGTAAGAATATTGGAACTGTTTCCCACAAGGGTTTGTTTCTACGGTGAATGAAGTTGACCCTTGAGTTATTAATGGAAAAAGCCTCCTACTTTACTTTCATATGCAGTTGGAGGTTGCTGGGAGAGCAGATATACCCGTGGCAGAAGGATCTCATCTGACATTAACTGTAAGTTTGTCACACTTTGATCTTTATCGCCTTTACTTTTTTTTGTTTTGGGAATTGTATGAAGGTTATATGCGCATTTAGAACTAATCCGTATATTTGATCTTTAATTGAATGCCTATAAAATAATCATATAATTTGGATACTTTATACCATTTGTATTACATTGTCAGCACACTTGAAATTTTCAGTGAAGAAGAAATGCTTATTAGTAAGTTTTTACAGTCAACAAACTATTATTTTTCTCATTTCAACCAGAATGAGAGCAAAATTTTATCCTTTTCATACTTAAGATAACTAAACTATTTATGCTGTCTGATGAAATATGTTTTCTTTCTTTTAGAGTGCACGGTAGTTGATCACCTGACTGAAAAAGTTGAACCGTATTAGCAGTATGAAATTAAAAGTTCTGCTTCTGCAGTATTTGGTTGCATTTGAATCTGCTAATTATTGTCATCCTTGTCTCTTTGTGCAGAAAGGAACAAAACTTCATATTGCAGATTTTGTCCACGGTGCAGACGGACTTGGCAACCAAAATTTTCCTCCACCAAAGGGGAAGCCCATTGAAGAATCAGCTGCTGCTTTTTTAGTTCATCAAGCAAAAGTTAACCCTGGGAAAATCACTGTGGTGGCATTGGGCCCGCTTACAAATATTGCTTTAGTATGATACATCTCCAATTTCCCAATATGGCATTACTCTTCATTCTGTGTTTCATTTCATGACAATATTATATGTATGCAGGCTATACAGATGGATCCAGAATTTGCAAAGAACATTGGGCAGATTGTTATTCTTGGGGGTGCTTTTGCAGTAAATGGCAATGTGAATCCAGCTGCTGAAGCCAATGTCAGTATTTCCATCCTGTATTCAAATTCTTAATAACTTTCATAAAAATATTATATCATTCACAACTCAATCAGTTTAACTCATTGGTTGGATTTGGTTCTAGATATTTGGTGATCCAGATGCTGCAGACGTTGTATTTACAAGTGGGGCAGATATACTTGCAGTGGGAATAAATGTTACCCATCAAGTTATACTGACAGGTACCCCTTTGACAAATTCCTTTGCGCTCCTTTTTGCTATACTTATGTATTCATTTTATCCAACATAAAGGAATGACTTTCCATTTTTAAATCTTGTGTGGCATACTATTTCTTCAAGTTATAGTAATTTTATTTGTGTTTTTCTTTCAGAGTTTATGCACAGTTGATCTAGCAACATTTTATCGGAATATTTTAGTTTTTTATTTAATAAGCTCCCTTATATAAAGTTCAGCTCAGTCTAAACCATAGAAATGTTGCTAGATAAGTAGTGAAATAGATTACTATTACAGTTCATTTACGGTCTACCACACCCCAAAAAGTTATTTGGGAGATAAGAATTTTTTCTATTGAAGTACGTTGCTTGCACCCGAGCATGCGTGGGATTACCTGATTTGGATAATGAGATTCTAGTATGAGGATTATAAGGCCTTGGGCTCTTTAATTAGAGTAGCTAGGTTTTGTGCTGTGGTTTTTCTAAGGTTCTTATGACAATTCAAAAACTGTAAATAATTTCAACAGCCTCTTTTTCTCCCTTGATAGTCATCAATGGCCGACATTCTCACAGAAGTTCCCCTAAGGTTCTTATGACAATTAAAAAATTGTGACTAATTTCAACAACCTCTTTCTTTCCTTGATAGTCATCAATGACCAACTCTTACAAAATTTTAAACTGTTTGTTGTTTGGAAACCATGGTTTTATGAAACCTACTCCGAAATTTGCTGTTGTGTTATTTACACTTTTTTAGTATTGATTTTGCATCCGCATGATTCTGTTTTAATTATGGTGCATGCCATTTAACTTTCTGTGGCGGCAGACTCACCACTGTTCTGGTTGACTTATCTAAAAAACAAAATGACTAGGTTCTGATCGAGAAGTTTTGGCAAGTTCAAATGGAAAATTTGCTCAATACCTGGACAAAATCTTAGATGTATATTTCTCTTACCATCAGGAGGCATACAATACCAAAGGTTTGTCTTCATAGTGCATTGAAGAATTGGTAGTGATCTAATTATCTAAGTTACTAACTATAGTTACTGTGTATACAGGGGTTTACCTTCATGACCCAACTGTGGTTCTTGCTGCTATTGATCCTTCACTTGTAACTTGTATAGAGGGTATTGTGAGAGTCCAAACGAGTGGCATTACAAGAGGACTCACAATACTCTACAACAAACAAAAAAGGTAGAAACCACTGGCAAATGGAGCTAGTCCCTAGAGAATTAAATCTAATTTTGATGTGTTTTTGTTATTTTTTAAATAGATTTTTATGTATTTCTTGGTATGCTACAATACAAATGATTGACAAGACTTAAGGTACTGACTTAGTTAAGATCTTAATCTTGTATAGTGATGTTTTTGCACACATTCTTCTATAAAAAAAGGTCTAATTTAAGCTATCTGTATTTGTCTGCTTGCTAATGTTGACTTTGTTGATAGTTCTAATACTTTTAAATCATGCAAAATATGTGTTAAGATGGTATTAAATTTCTTTTTGTCCAGCATTTTTTTTCTCAAGAACATCAAAATAGTGCAAAATGAATTTCTCTATTACGTTGAAGCCTTACTCTACCCCGTATATGTTCTCTAGTCATCTTTCTCCAGTATTCTGTTGAGCTTGTAGCATTACCTTTTGAGCTTCTATTCTTAGTTTTCAGTAGAATTCATCAGTCAGGGTTTATTTTACCATCATGAAGGACATAGCTTTCTTGAGGATTGCTTGAAATTTTGTATTTATTGAAAAAGTTTATAAGATTAAGTAGTTACCTTTAGTGACCCTTAGACTTATCATATCAAGATACATGTGCGAGTGTTAATGTTTATACTCTTAATACAGCACATGTACTATTAATTCACCTTTCAATTAATATATACAGCCATCTTTCCAACTCCTCTTTTTCCTACACTTCTACTCTACACATCTCTTTTTTAGTGAAAGGGAAGAAAGAAATTCACGTTTTCTCTTCCTTTTTGCCCAAAAAAAGTATAAAACATCATAAGATTTAGAACTTAGTTGTTAATACACAAGTCTTCCTTTACTTTTCCTTTATACTCTGCCAATTCTTTTAATTATCCTCCAAAGATTAAGCCATCACTTATTAGTGCTTTGCGTCGTCGATTTAGCCTTCTCAAGGATGAATATAGTGGTGTTTTAGATTTTAGTGAATAATTCAGTGACAAATATTTTTAAAGAAATAATGTAGTGGCATGCTAACCTTTGGAGGACCAAGTAAAGGGTCTTTTTTCATTAAAGGATTTCAACAATGAAAATACCAATGTAATGGACACCCAGACCTCTTTGGGATAAAACTTTTTCTTCACCATGTACTACTAACTCGTACTTTTGCATTCCATTCATTATATGGGTCCTCACCTGTTTACCTTTCCTTTTTTTTCTAATAAACCAGGTTTGGTGAAATCCATGAATGGTCCAATAAGCCAACCGTAAAGGTAGCTGTGACAGTTGATGCTCCTAGAGTTATGAAACTGGTAATGGATCGACTTATGGACTCCTGAATGAAGCATTCAAATAGCACTGCTAAGTCTTGTCTATCTATCAAATAGCACTAAAAAGCTGTTTAGTTTATTCTTCTGGTTATATTTGTGTTTTAAAGCTCTTGAACTCTACTTTTGCATTTTATTTCGATTTCAGTGTGAAGTGGGAAATTCTCTTACTTCATTTGTTCAATCGTCATTTGACTTCCAATTATAATATATGAGAAGCATCCATATCTTATTTTGTTGAATACAAGATAAAAACAGAATAAGGAAACTCTTGTTAAATGTACTAGTCCAATTAGTCCTAGTCACAAACAATCTTTTCATCAGAACACCGGGTTAATTTTCATAATGTCTCATTGTTGCACCAACCAAGGTCCAAGGCTATGGATTTCAAACCTTGGATCAGTGAGAGTGATATTATTAATTCCGGTTTGTGGGTCATAATTGAAACCTAGGTGGAGATTGTTCAGGCTTTGCCAAAGAATAATCAGGGTTCAGGAGTGAGAATGCAAAGTCAAAAGGATTAAGTTCTATAGGGTGTATCGGATTATGATTTCAAACGATTTTAAAAGATGTTTTTAATGAAAATGATTCATGGTATTTAGTCAAGACTTTTGAATAATATTAATAAATCTTGCGATATTCAATTGGAATAATGAGATTTTTTTTAAAGAGATAATGAAATTTGATGATATTTAATTAGCATTGTTTAAAATTTATTAAAAAAAAGTCTTTTGGTACCTAAAACTATGTAGATTTGGATGGATTATTTTTCAAGATAGATTTTATGCTTTTTTTTAATATGATATATAAATATCATACTCATAAAATAACTCAAAAAAAAAAAATCAAGAATTTTTATAGTTATTAAGAAATTCAAATATATTAAAATTAATTTTTTTTATTTCAAATTTTTAAATTGTATATATATTTTGTTTGGATAAGTTAATTTAAATTTATTAAATTTCTTTTTATTTTGATTAAGTATTTTAATTATTATTAAATATAAAATTTTCATAAATATTCGTATGGTCAAGTCGAATTTAGATCCAGTTAAGTCTAAGTTGAATTTAGGGGTGTTCAGAATCGAACCGATCTAAAAAAAAATCGAAGATCGATCCAAAAAATTGCAAACAGATTAAAATCGCAAGTTTTTGGATCACTTTGAATTTTTTTTAAGAATCGTGCGGTTCGGTTCGGTTTAGTTTGCAGTTTGGTATTTCAAAATCAAACCAAACCAAATCGCAATTATTAAATAATATTATATTTATTTTGCAAAGAAAACCTACTGTTGTCTGTTACAACTTTCATTTTGTTAGATGCATCTTAGGTTTCCTTACTTGAAATTCTCTTACACTGATTTCATTATCTCATCATTAACTCTTATTCAAATTCATCTTCACCATACCATTTCACTCTCTATCTAATAATTCTTTTTATCCTAGGCGGTAAGTTTTTTTTTTTATTTCATTCACTCATTAATATGTTTCCTTTCTTATTCTTTCCTTTTTCATTTTTCATATTTTGATTTTAATTTCACATCAATTTCTCTTATGATTCATCTTCGATTTTCATTGAATAAATGTTCTATTATTTCTCGGTTCGGTTTTATTGTAGGGTTTAAGATTTACGGTTCTCATTTTTAAATTAGGGTTTAAGGTTCTTATTTCAATTAATTTCGTTTCTATTAGGGTTATTTTTTTAGTAATATTTATCTGTTACAACTTATATTTTGTTAAACGCAATCTACTTTTTAGTTTTTGGATTTTATTTTCCTACTAAGATAATTTATAAACTAATACTGTAACCATATGAAATCTAGTCAATATTATATTTTTATTAGTTTATTATTTTAAAAAATAAAATTAAAAAAAATCGCAAAAACCGATCCAAACTGCTAAAATTAGTTTGGATTGGTTTGGATTTTTTTTTATTTGAAACCGAACCAAACAAAATCGTAAATAATTTTTATATTTAGTTCGGATATATTTTAACGAAAAACTGAACCAAACCGCACCGCGAACACCCCTAGTTGAATCTATGTCTAAGTAGGGTTCAAGTTGAGTTTAGATTTGTGTAAGGTTTGGTCCAAGGTCGAGTTAGATCCGAATCATATCTAAGTTGAGTTTAGGCCAAGTTCAAGTTCAATCTTATTTTGAGTTGGGTCTAGGTAAAGTTAGGTGAGGAGCATTTTTAGGTTCAAGCTGGGTCGGGTTCAATTTCAAATAAGATTTGAGTTCAAGTTTGGGTTTGGGTGAGGGTTCAAGTTAGGTTCAAGTTAGATTAGTGTAAAGTTTGAGCCAAATTTAGGTTTGAGTAGGATTTGGGTCAAATTTGAGCCAGTTTAGATTCAGGTCATCTGAATTTAAATATGAGTCAAATTCAAGTTAGGTTCAAGTCATATCTAAATTAAAATTCAAATTAGAGTTGAATTTAAGTCGAAATTAAACTAGAATTGAGTCTAAGTTTAAATTTAAGTCATTTTAAGATTAAAATTAAATTTAAATCCGACTAGATCTAATTAGAATAAAATAAAGAAAAAATATAAAAAAATACTTAAATTTAAATATGGAAAAAAATATACAAAATTTCAAATTCATAATATCTAGATTAAATTTAAAATTTTCTAATTTTAAGAAAATTTACTATTATAAATTATCATTATAAATTTTTAACATTTAATTTTTTTTTAAAAAAATTCATTCAAATAATATATTTTTACCATAAAACAATTTAAATTTTTTGTAAAAATAATTACCCTTTATAAATTCTCCATTCAAATTCACCACTTTTTCTTAAAATTTTTTATACTAATTATCAAACTTTATTTTTACCTACACATATTTCATTACAAATCATATTTTAATATCTTATTCACATTTTAACATCATCGTTTTAACTTACTTATATTTAAGTTATGGACGAATATATTATATTTAAATTATGGACGAATATATCTCAAAATAATTTCATTTAATAATCAACTTAAAATTATCTAAAAATTCATAATATATCAAATTATCTATAAAAAAAATAATTAATATATAAATTAATAGCTTTTGACTCAACTCATTTAATAACTAAATGAACTTGAATCTATCTTTAAATTTATAAGTTATAAATTTTATAAAATAATAATTATATTTAAAAAAATTATAATTAATATTATTTTATTAAAATATATACATATATCATAATTTATATATCAAAATAATATATTTAAAATAAAAAATAATTTTATTAATATAATTTAAATTTTAAAAATACATATTTTATTTTTAAGTTTTTTAAGATTGAAATATATTTTTTTATTTTTTTTTTTAAATTGACTAAAATGCTCCTATAGTCAAATATATAAAGTTTGATGAAGTCTAAAATTCATAGTCTATTTAAAATGCTAACTGGTCATCCGTTTTTACATCTTTACGTGAACGTGATTTTTTTTATGATATTTAGATGCTAATAATTATGAATTTCATGTTTTAATCATCATTATTTTTTGAATGCGTTTTCAATAATGCTTAAAAGAAGTATTTTTGTAAGAAAAATGTTAAATTTTAAGAATATGATTTCACAAAAATAAAATAAAAATGACAGAAAAGATAAAATTGAAGGAAAGCTTTTGTACTTATACGGGCTGAGTACGTCTCTGACGTCTTCTATTCTTCTCATCTCTTGGCTGGGCCGAATGGAGGAGGTACCTGTGATTACACTCCGACGCTCAAGTCAGTAAGAGATCAACAAAACGTTTTTATATAGAATATTGAGAGAGATAGATTAGATGCCTCTACCTGATTACCTGGTTCTCAATTTATAATAAGAGAAAGTAGTAACAATATACCTTAGTGGATAATAACTGATTATCCATTACGCGAGATCCACGCTTAGTGGGCTTTGAGTGGGCCTAGCCGACACTATATCGGCACAAGGCGAGGCCAATTCGGCCTAAGATGAGACCACTCTGGCCTAGCAAGGATGAGCCGATACCTATCCGGTACACAAGCCCCCTAGTCATAAAAACCGAAGAGGAGGTAATTAAAACCAGAAGGAGGTAGATATGACTACATTTGGGACTTTCTACTGGATTGATATTTAGAAGCTTCTGAAGTCGAATGTGGGCGAAAAACTGTTACACTTTGAATCGCTTCGTACACGTGGACGCACCTGATTGGCTTAGTACGGAATCTTGAACGTCTGCGCGTGCAGACTGGCGCAAGGCTCGAGGGAGACTACTCAAGTACTCATTCATAATGGTGAGACATGACTGACAACGTTTCATCTTCTCGGAATTCCTATATAAAGGATTCCATTTCACTATTTTGCCTATCTTACCATTGCATCCCTCCGAGATCTCGCTTGCTGCTTCCAAGTTTTTGCTTTCAGCTCTCTGCTTTCAGCTTTTCGACTTTCTTCATTTGGTATGTCTTCTAGTTCAAGTTCTGAAACCGCCGAGGAGTCCTCGGTGAAGGTAGGCAACGGGGGGAGTGAAGCATCTTCAAGTAACGAACAAAGTCCATCATCGGTACGCCGGACAGATAACACCGAAGAGTGCTCTTCTAGCGAAAGTGGCAGTATTCCATTGAGGGAGAGGTGTGCCTCCCCTGAGGGATACAACTGGGTGGATCCGAAGGTACGGCAGTACAGCTCCCGGTTCGCCCACCGACGGGATGTAGTTGACTTTGCCCGTGATCAAAGTATTATGGAGCCGGGATATGACGAGGACATGGTAACTCTGATCCGGTGTCCTCCCGGAGAGCATGCATGCCACAGCCGGGAGGGGGCACCTATGGATTTTTTCTATATGTATGCTTGTTTGTTTACAGACCTTCGGGTAAGGTTACCATTTGATAACTTTACAATAGGAGTATTGGCCAATCTGAATGTAGGCCCCACGCAGCTTCATCCGAACAGTTGGGCATTGCTTCAAGCTTTTCGAATATTGTGCCAAGCACTCGATATTATCCCTACACCCGGCATCTTCCTGCACTTTTACTCCACCCGGAGAAGGGATTTGATATCCTAGGTATCCTTAGTGAGCATACCATCAAATATTCTCTTCAAGACGTATACCGCCAGTTATAAAAATTTTAAAAGTGGCTTCTTAAAAGTATGTGTACAAGAAGTCGGCAAACCTTACTTCTATGACGACATTCGGCCTAAATATCCGTTTTACTGGACGCGGAATCCGACCAAATACAATTTTATTCCGAAGAGTAAATTGTCCAGTTATGAGCAAAGAATCTTAGATCTTTTGGAACTCATCCCCCGCCAACTACCCAGCCGACCTCTTTTTTCTACATCCAAATATGCCCAATGATCCTATTGGTACGTTTTATATTTCAGCAATTAAACTGTTGCCTATTTAACAAAGCTAAATTATGGTTGTTTTGCAGAGGTCTTAGGTAATGTGATAGACATGCCGAGGGACATCTTTCGACTACTAAGGGACCGGGTTGCTGCCGGTTCCCAGCAAGCAAAGGCCGATAATCCTCCGGTTCACGAGCCCGAGCCAGTTGTGCAGCCACAAATCATAGTGGTGGAAGAACAGGCCAGTCCCGACCAACCTCTTCGTCGCCAAAGCAAACGCAACCAGACTCCAGTGGACCCGCTAAGAAAGAGAGCCCGAACGGCTGACAATGTGACTACCGGTCCTTCAGATTCCGCTAGCCAATTAGCTTTGCTTTCCCCATCCTTACGTATGGCATCCGGTGTGGCTCTCAGTCTCCCCCCAAAAGAAAAAGAAGTATTGCTGCAAGCGGGGACATCTGAACTACAAGCCTCGTGGGTAGAGATGCAAGTTCGGGCAACGGCCATCGGCTTTCAGATGATGGCAGAGTGGAACAAGCATGCAGCCTCTGTTCAAGAAGTTGCATGCTTAAAGGAGAAGTTATGCAAGGCCGAGAAGGATGCGATAGATATGGAAGGGACCAACACCCTACTATTGGTGAAATTGGAAGAAATTACGACGGCCCAAACAAAGGCCGAAACTGAACTGGGGAACCTCAAAGCTGAAATGGCCGAAATGTCGGCTAAACATAAGGCCAAAGTCCTGAGCTTGGAGAAAGAATTGGAGTGGGCCGACAAGAGGTGGATCGATGATATTTGGGGGTTGGAGAGGAGCTTTAAAAATGCGAAGGGCGAAGTTGCTCAGGCGAAGGCTGAAATTGATAAACTTTCTAAAGAGGTCTTGGAGGTTTCTGAGATGGTGCTGAACGAGCATAAGAACGGTTTTAAGAAGTGCCTTCGTCAAGCCTTATATTTTTAAGGAAAGGGTGAGAAACTTTCGGCCGAAATGTTTAATGTGGAATATGATACTTACAAGGGCGAGCTGATGTCAATAGACTTAATTCTAGAAGAGGCGAGCTCGCCGTCAAGTGAGACAGTGCCGGTTGTCAATGAGCCAACTGAAGCACCAGCCGCCAACGAGATGCCGTCAACCGAAGAGATCCCCACAATCGAAGACGAAGTGGCCAATGTAATAGATTAGGTTGTTTGGTGTAACGTTCGGCATTTGGAACAATATAGTATTTCTATTGTGCTTCGGACATCTAACTTTTGTTAAATTTGTATGACGATGTTTGTATCTGTGTTGTGAGTCTTCTTAATAATTCAGCCGATAAACAAATTAATTAGGCACCTATTAAGTGATTGAGCTTTAGCTGAAAAGCATTCGGTGAATCACAATGTTTTAAGTGATTGCTTTAGCTGAAAAGCATTCGGTTAATCACTTAGCGTTTTAAGTGATTGCTTTAGCTAACAAGCATTCGGTTAATCACTTAGCATTTTGAGTTAAGTGATTGCTTTAACTGACAAGCATTCAGTTAATCACTTAGCGTTTTAAGTGATTAAGCTTTAACTAAAAAAGTATTTGGTTCACTTAGCGTTTTAAGTGATTTAGTGAATGACCATGAATAAATTGAGTATTCTCATTTATTGAAAGCAGGGAAATCGATTGATTATACAAAAGCAATGAAATAATGCTGAAAAAAGCTTCTAACTATAGTAAAACTTCAATGAGCTAGCATTCCAAGATCGAGGCAGCATTTTGCCTTCTAAATCTTGTAGCTGATATGCTCCTTTCCCAAGGACTTTGGCCACCTTATACGGTCCTTCCCAATTGGAAGCGAATTTGCCTTCACTAGGATCCTTCTGGACTAGAGTGCGGAGCCTGAGTACTAGATCACCTTGTTGGAAGTTTCTCGGCTTGACTTTGGAATTGAACCTTCTAGAAGCTCGTAGCCTACATGCTTCCTGTCGTATCATTGCTTTATCACGCAGCTCTTCCAAAAGATCCAACTCTACTTTCATACTCTCCTCGTTCTCATCCATATCCAGTAGCTGCCGTCTTCGACTATTTTCACCCAATTCAACCGGTATCATCGCATCCACTCCATATGTTAGGCTATAGGGCGTCTCAAGCGTTGAAGAGTGAGGAGTGCACTGATAGGCCCATAAAACTTCTAGCAGTTCTTCGGTCCACCTTCCCTTAGCCTTTCCTAGCCTTTTTTTTAACTCTGTCAAAATGACTTTGTTCGCGGCTTCCGCTTGTCCATTGGTCTGGGGATGTTCAACAGAACTAGTAATGTGTCGAATGCCGAGTCATGCATAAAATTCGGCCAGAGAACCATCAATGAATTGTCGACCATTATCGGTTACTATGGTGTGGGGTAACCCAAATCGGCAGACGATATTCTTCCAAACAAACTTCTGTACTTGCTGAGCTGTTATTTTTGCTAAAGGTTCGGTTTCTATCCATTTAGTAAAGTAGTCAGCTGCCACCAGTAAGAATTTACATTGTCCCTTTGCTGGGGAAAATGGGCCGAGAATATCCATTCCCCACATAGTAAAGGGCTAGGGAGAAGTGACATGGTGTAACTTCTCCGGGGTCGAGTGGATACTATCCGCATTAAGTTGACATTCTCTACACTTTTTGATGTATGCAGTACAATCCTACTGGATGGTGGGCCAATAGAAGCTCGCCCGTAAGACTCTGGCCGCCATTGTTCGTTCTCCTGAATGAAAGTCACATATACCTCGATGTAACTCCTCCAAGACGTATGCCGATTGCTCTTCGGCTGCGCATTTCAGCAGTGGTGTAGAATATCCCCTCCTAAACAACTCGTCACCCACT
Organism: Macrotyloma uniflorum; assembly: GCA_016859785.1. Taxonomy (NCBI): domain Eukaryota; kingdom Viridiplantae; phylum Streptophyta; class Magnoliopsida; order Fabales; family Fabaceae; genus Macrotyloma; species Macrotyloma uniflorum. Next base: position 1,534,129 of record BDMB01000045.1, on the reverse strand, counting down.
AATATGAACCGGGATGCCTTCTTTCGAAAAGCTGCTGCCTCTTTGGGGTCATTACTGCACTGCCCATTTGTTAAGAACGAGATATATGGAGTCATCCAAGTTACCTTTGCTTCCGCCTGTAAGCATTCGTTAGCCGAGACAGATGGTTGCCGGATGGTGTGCTAGATAACAGTATGTCGATGGTCTGTCCCTTTAGCAGTTGCCAGCTTTGAGAGTAGGTCTGCTCTGCCGTTATTCTCCCGCAGAATATGTGACACTGAAACTTGTGGGAAGTGTTTCAACTTTGCATTGATAAGATGGTAGTAGCGTTGGAGAAGCGGTTCCTTAGCTTGGAACTCCCCTGTTATCTGTCCTGCCACCAATTGAGAATCTGTAAAACACTTCAAATTATACGCACCTAGATCCTTTGCCAAATCCAATCCTGCCACCATAGCTTCATACTCAGCTTGGTTGTTCGAAGCCTTAAACTGTAACACTGAGGATTGTTCAACCAGCATGCCGGATGGTCCTTCCAACACTATACCGGCTCCACTCCCTCGTTCGTTGGATGAGCCATCCACGAACAATCTCCATTCCGGGAAGCTATTGGTTCCGTCTGTAAATCTCCTGCAAAATCAGCAAGGCACTGTGCTTTAATGGGTCCTCGTTTTTCATAAGCTATATCAAACTCCGATAACTCAATCGTCTAGGCCACCATACGTCCCGATAGCTCCGGCTTTCGGAGTATCCTAGCAATGGGATAGTCAGTTTTTACTATTACTTTGTGGCTTTGAAAATACTGGCGTAGACGTCTAGCCGCCACCACCAGAGCAAGGGCCACTCTTTCCAGGAGCTGGTACCTTGTCTCTGCATCCTGAAGAACTCGGCTTATATAGTAAATGGGGCGAACCTCAGCATTCTGCTCCTGAGCTAATACAGAACTTACGGCGTTATCGGATACCGATAAGTACAACAATAGCTCCTTCCCGGCTATCGGCTTCTAGAGAATTAGCGGAGTTGTAAGGAGTTGTTTCAGTTTTTGGAAGTTCTCTTCACATTGTGCATCCCATCTAAAAGTCGTAGATTTCTTTAATAAGCGGACAATAGGCCTAGTCTTTAATAAGCATCCCATCTATCAGCTGCTGCACTTCCTTAATGTTGGAAGGACTTCGTAGGTCAGTTATAGCTCGGCACTTGTCGGGATTAGCTTCTATCCCCCTGTTGGTTATCATGAACCCCAAGAATTTACCCCCTTGAACCCCAAAAACACACTTCTTGGGGTTTAACCTCATGTTGTATTGCCGTAGGACCGAAAATATTTCGGCCAAATCCTTCATATGCTCTTGACTGGAACCCAACTTGACCACCATATCATCCACATATACCTCCATGTTATGACCTATCTGCTGGCGAAACATCTTATCCATCAGCCTTTGATATGTGGCTCTTGCGTTTTTAAGGCCGAAAGGCATAACTTCATAGAAATAATTGGCTTCCTCCGTTATGAAGGCCGTCTTACTAGCATCAGCAGAGTACATCTTTATCTGGTTATAACCCGAATAAGCATCCAAAAAACTCAACATCTGGTGACCCGAAGAACCGTCAACCAATCGGTCGATATTTGGCAGAGGGTAAGTATCCTTTGGGCATGCCTTGTTCAGCTCTGTGTAATCAGTGCACATTCTCCATTTGTTGTTGGACTTTTTAACAAGGACGACATTCGCGAGCCAAGTGGTATACTGGCTTCATGAATGAAGCCTGCCTCCAATAACTTATTTACTTCTTCCCTTACTACCTGCCTCCTTTCCTCCCCCATCTTCCTTTTTTTCTGTGAAACCGGTTTGGCTTCACGAAAAATTGATAATCTGTGGGTGATCACCTTTGGATCGATTCCCAGCATGTTATCGGCTGACCAGGCAAACAAGTCAGCATTGTCTTTCAAAAATTGTACCATCTTTGCCAGTTCTTCCTCCTTCATCAGAGAGCTCACATATGTCTCCTGGTTATCTCCCTGCATAACGACCGGCATGTTTTCTTCCTCCGGCTCCACTCGGCAACCGTCTTCGCTTCGAGGATCAATATCGGTGAAGGCTACCTCAGCTCTTGACATTGTCTTCTCTTTTGCTGAATCGCGTTGTGGTGTTTCCTTTAAGCTAGCTACATAACATTCCCTTGCTGCCTTCTGGTCACCATAAATTGTGATGATCGAGCCGTCCAGTGCCGGGAACTTCATGGCCAAGTGCGGGGTGGAGACTATTACCCCAATCTGGTTTAACGATGGCCTACCAATAAGCATGTTATACGAAGAAGGCGCTTCAATTACTAAGTACCTTACCCTCACAATCCGGTATGCTTTGTCTCCTTCTCCGAACTTGGTGTACAAGTCGATGTAACCCTTTGCTTCCACCCTTTCTCCAGAAAAGCCCACAATCTGATCAGCATATGGGTGCAGAGCCGACTCGGCCAGCATCATTTTTTTAAAGGTGTGCCAATATAGTATGTTAACTGAACTCCCCTGGTCGACTAATGTCTTCTGTATGGCGAAATTAGCCGCTTCAACCGTGATAACCATTGGGTCGTCCTGGTGAGGATCTATCCCATGGAAATCATCATCCGAAAAAGTAATCGGGGGCATCCGAGGTCTTGTCAGCTTTGGACGATTAGTCAGATACACTTGTTGTAAATTTCGCAAATGGCTCTTCCAGGCAGAGCTGGATTCACCTCCTCCTGCGAACCCCCCTGCTATGGTATTGATCACTCCTCGAACAGGTTCTAGGCACCTTTCGGGTTCCCTTTTTCTCCTCTCTCCTGCATCCCTTCTGCCGACATCATCCTTCCTCCCGGTATTACTTTTCGTCCGGGAGGAATATTTATTCTCCTCCTTCTTCACCAATTTCCTAAGGTGGCCAGCTTGGATAAGTTCTTCCAGCCTGTCCCTTAGGCCTGTGCATTCGTCAGTCGTATGTCCGTAGTTTCGGTGATAGCGACAGTACTTCTTTGGATCAGCATCCCTGGGGGAAGGCAAGGTGTTAGTGCGCAACGAATCGGCTTGCAAGGCCTCATCTAACGCTCGGCCTTGGGCGACTATAAGGGGCGTATAGTGGGTGTATTTTCCTTCTCGGGATTTTGGATGCCGAGGTCTATTCGGCCCACTTCTGCTTCTTTCGTTAGTTCCTCTACTTATTGGAGTAGGTGTCGGCTTAACCGGATTAGCCATGCCGATGACCTCTTCCCGATAGTTATTTAACTCCTCCATCTGCATATACTTAGTTGCTCTCCTCCAGGCCTCCTGCATGGTCGCTGGGGGATTTTTGGTAAGGTGATTTAGAAAGGGACCAGTTTTGAGGGACAAAACCAAATGATGTATAGCCACATCGCCCCCTTGATTTGGGAGCTTAAGGCAAATCTTTGAATATCTGTCCATAAAGCTCCTTAAGGACTCATCCTCCCGTTGCTTAACATCCACTAGTGCTAGGGTGGTGATGGGGAGAGGTGTTCCTTACCACCACCGCCACACGACTTCCTTCCTGCTGACTTCTCGTAACCACCACCGCTTGAGATGTTCTCGGCCCCACGGTGGGCGCCAAATGTACTTACACAGGCCGAGTACGTCTCTGACGTCTTCTGTTCTTCTCGTCTCCTGTGATTACACTCCGACGCTCAAGTTAGTAAGAGATCAACAGGGCATTTTTATATAGAATATTGAGAGAGATAGATTAGATGCCTCTACCTGGTTACCTGGTTCTCAATTTATAATAAGAGAAAATAATAACAAAATACCTTAGTGGATAATAACTGATTATCCATTACGCGAGATCCACGCTTAGTGGGCTTTGAGTGGGCCTAGCCGACACTATATCGGCACAAAGCGAGGCTAATTCGGCTTAAGATGAGACCACTCTAACCTAGCAAGGATGAGCCGATACCTATCCGGTACAACTTTATTAATTAAAAAATAAATAAAGTTTTAGAATTGAGCACACTAAATAGTTATAATATAAAAACAATAATTTAATCTTTATCATACTTGTAACTGCCCTAAATTAAAAGCTTACAATGCGTTGGACTTGAAGAAAAAAAACACAAGAAATCACATTGTAAAATAAAAATAATAAATTTGACTATCTTAATTTTTATTACTTCTTTTATTTTTGTATTCTTTATATTTTAAAGAATAAATTGTTAAATATAATGGATTTTTTTTCTTCTAATTTTAAATAAAATTATTCTTTAAAATATAAATTTAAATAATTCTTTTATTTTAAAATATAATTCAAATAAAATTATATCATAAAATAATCATATAAATAAAACTAATCTCTTTAAAAAAAAATTAATTTCATAAATTAAATAAAAAATATAAATATATAAAATTAAATTCAAAACAATTTTTTAATAATTAATATTTTTCTTACTAATAATTTTTATTTAATTAAGAAAATTATTAACGAGTATGATACCACTTATATCCATAATTTTTATATTTGTATATTTAATTAAAAATATCTACTTTATATCTATAAAGTATTTTACATGTACATATATGTATAATATGTAGATATACATGTAGGTAATAAAATGGGGAAAATAAATTAAACCTAATGAATAGCCTGGGTGGACAACACAGCACAGGGGAAGCAACCTAAAAGCCGAAGGCAGAACAGAAAACGAGGATTGATCTTTGAGCCTCCCAGAGGCAGATACAATGGCTTTTACTCCTTCTTCTTCTTCTACTACTACTATTGCTTCTCAGTTTCTCCCTCCCAGAAAGCTCTCGGTAATCCCTTTTCACTCAACGAATTGCGCAACTTGGTCATTTCCCACTGTTTTCACTCCAAGAAAGGTACCGATATTACTTTCTTCAAATTCAATCTCAACCTCAACCTCAACATGCTTAGCAGCGACGCCAAATTCAAACAACAACGCTACTTCCAATTCCATCAAGAACCAAGAGAAAGAGAAGGAAGTGGAAGTGGAAGTGGAGGAGGAACTGCCGTGGATTCAGGAGAAGGCTTTGGACCTGGTCGAGTTCACCGGCTCCGTTACCCAAGCCATTCCCGGTCCCAGAGTGGGTCCCACCTCCCTTCCTTGGATTCTCGCTATTCCTCTTGCTTATGCCGGTCTTACTTTCCTCATTGCCTTTGGCAAAACCATCAAGAAATTCTCTTCTCCCAGAGCAAAACGCCGCAGACTGGTCTCTCATACTCATTATTCCCTCAAATCTAACATTTTTCCTATCTCACCTTTGCCCCCTTTTTCTAACTTTTTTAGTTGGCCTTCATTTTCAGGTCAGTAAAAATGCCACTTTATGCAGGTCGCTGGATGATTTATTTCAAAACGGAAGAGACCAAGTTACCCACGAAGCTCTCAAACAAATTGAGAATAAGGTGTGGTATATCATCCAAATCCTCTACGGTCACTATTATTCCTTCAATTTCGCCATTTCAAATTGTGAACAATAACTATTGAGAATCATGATTGTTACCCGAATATGTTGCCTACTATGCTACCCGGAAAGGATAATTTGTTAATTTGCATAATTTTTTGTGATTCTGAATTAGTTAACTTATTTGAAGTTTTATATAATCAAACATTATCTTTTTTCTGTCTTTGTGCTTTGCACGAGTTGATCAGAAGTTAACTTGACATACACAGTTGCATACAAATTGCAATAGAAACATTGTGTTTTTTCTCACATCTTAAATGTGTAAGATTTAGATGTCTCCGTAATGACTGTTTTCACTCCTATTTGTTCTAGGTTTTGGTTTGTTTTTTGCCAGAGTCATGCCTTATCATCTGCCTGGAATCCATGCTTCATTACAGTGATATTATATTGTAGTTTACAAAATTAATATGAATAATGATACATCTGGTTGACCGTAAATGCTGTTCCTATAATAACAACTGATAATTTATCCTGATAGTATTCTTTATACTTCACAGACTAACCAATTACTTATTTTGCTTGTATGACCTTAGAATAAATAAATAATTGGTGTCTTGTTTCATTCCTAAGCATGATACGTTTCAAGGTGAAATTGTTTCTTTCGTGCAATTGAGAAAATAAACAGACAGTTAGGTTTGGAGTTTTTCAATGTAAAGGATCTTACCATCAGACTTGGTCAGGAAATATTTCTTTCCTTTCCATTTGCTTGCTGAGGAAATCTTATGGAGAAAAAAGACTGTTTGCTGGCTTTTGATACTTTTGTGCGTTTGTGCATGTGTCATAATTTTAAGTAACAACTGTATACTACATGCAGACAGGTTTTGATTTGGAAGAGATTTTGCGCAAGTATATCCGCTATGCTCTAAATGAGAAGGCATTCAATCCTGACATGGTAGCTGATTTAATTCAGCTAAGAAGAGCTTCTATGTTAAATGATTCAAATGTTGCTGAGATTCTGAATGAAATTTCTCGACGAATTGTGCGAGACAAAGGTAATCTATTTTGAACATTAGAATGAAATTTGAAACACCCCCCTTCCTTTCTCCTTCCCCCTATTATTATATACAGATGACTTTACTAATTGCTGGACTTTGGTCTTTTGGGCCCAAATCCATTCCCTTCCTACCTCTTCTTACATAAACTATCCTAATGGGAGGCACGTTACTAACAAAGTCCTCCTTCATTAGCGTGATCTGCCCACTTCTGAGGATTCTTGGTAATTGTTCAATGTCATACAACAGCAATTCCCAAACTTTTACATTGATGACAAGGTAAATCTTTTGAAGAGATGTATTGTTATGTCCCCAATTAATAAAGTCTATATAGTAGGAGGTGTGCATGGGCCAAATTAGAGATGTCCAACGCTGCTGCTATTAGCTGAATAAAGAATATGGAAAAGGGGAAAAGTTACAATAGAGAGGAGATAACCAGTTGGAGAGTTTGTTCTAGAGATAGGGCTCTTGAATTTCCCAGAGTTTTCCTCTGGAGGAAATCCTTCCTAGAGAGAGTCTCAGAGCAATAATACAGACTTTCTTGCATTTTTTTTCTTTCTTCATTCCTACTTAGCTGTACCGTTAACTTGCAGCTTGCTTTAGTGCGCCAATATTTGTGGCAATTTGTTTTAGTTGCTTTAGCATCGTACTTTCCTATATGATCTTTTCATACATATTTACTGTCTAATTCTAGAAACATGGATCAAAGATCAAATATGAAATAGCTCTTTTTGTGAAGTTGCAAAACTTTAGAAAGTGCTGTTTCTAAGAAAGCAGCTGTATATAGCCTAATGCACTTTTAAATAATAGCAACTTGAGAGTTGGAAAGATCAGGTATTGACGATGAGAGTAGAGAACTGATTTGTCCTCCCACTTCAATATTTTTTTATTTTATCATTCAGTGTGTTTTAAGATAAAAGATAAAGAAGTATAGACTGAATCCCTAATGTGTGTAGAGCACACAGGGTTAAGCCTATATAAATAGGAGAAAAATTACAAAAGAGGTAGGCCTGTTACATCTAACTGTGAAATATATCTTTTTTACAAATTTAATTATATGAATCTGTTTTTAAGTCAGGATATTGATTATTTTTATTCTCCGATTCTTATTACATTTAAATGATTTGTAGGCCCTATTGTGATGGATACGTCGGGTTATACTGAAAAGGGTTTTAAGAGAAAATTAGCAGTTCAGGCCCTTTTTGGAAAGGTCTTCTATCTGTCCGAGGTAAGTGACCACACTGTGAATTTGATAGACATTATTTTTGTCTATTTCTTTACGTAACATAAAATAAGCACTTTTAAATGTCTTTGGTGCCTTGTATATGATGGCCTTTATTTTGGTTCTAGGATTTCTTAAACAAATGGTACGCAACCATATCTCTGAAATTAAGTGTTGTATTTTTACAGGATTTTTTTTTTTTTAATTTAAAATGAATTAGGGAAATACTTAAAAGGTTGCACCTAGTTTAATTATGAGTTTATTTATGGTTTCAGGAAGAAATCTAGTTATTAATTATTGGGTTATATTAACTTAATATTGGAGTATGTAATTGCCTAAAGTTTTGATTTTCTTTTTCAATTTTTTTAATGTAAAAAGACTCATGAGAGAGGTGAATCTTGGCACAATAATAAGCTTGTTGCTTGTGACTTTGAATACATTTTTTATCTTTCAAATTTTTAATGTAAAGGCTCAGAGAGTGAGTCTTGGCACACTGTATGATTTGTTGCATTGTGACTTTGAAGTCATGGGTTCTAGTATTGGAAACAGCCTCTCCACCGATGGGAGTAAGGCTTTGGCTATCATCCCCAAGCCCGTTTATGTGGATAGTCTTGTGCATTTAAAAGGCATTTAATGACCATACTTGTAATTATGTAATGAGTTTAATGTATGACTTGATTAAATTAATCTCCTGCTAATCTGTTTCCAGCTGCCAGAGTTTTGTTCAAGAGATAGCTCCTTAGTTGTAAAGGAAATCTTCGGTGTTACAGAGTATGCTCTATATGCTTGCTTTTATAGTTGTTTCAACCAATATCTGGAATTACTTCGTACCATTCTTTCATTTGAAGTTTCTTGGCAAACTTGATAACTCTATAAGCATTCTTATAAAAAGAAATAAAGATGTAAGATGACTACAGATGTGTAGGAGCATGCTAGAAATCCATTTGAACATGTTTTTTCTTTTTAATGAACAAACTGTCTTTGTTGTCCGAATAAAAACATAGGAATTCAAAAACCGTTGTACATGCTGAGAGAATGTTTTGTTTTTCTTTCTCAGTGAAGATGCTGACAAACTCAGAATCCACACAGTCTCTGAAGCTGGCAGTCTAGATGCACTTGAGAAGATGGTTGATGGTTCAGATTCAGAGCATGCTAGTGATGATGCTTAATCCGAATTAATGCTATATCACATTTCAGTGTTTAGCATTCGAAATGGCTAAAGAATAATGTGATACTGGAAATTAATTCTACAACATTATCGGCTCACATCCCAAAGATAAAAAATGAGAGGAAAGACAGTGATTGTCGTTACTTTCTACTTTTCACTGTCGTTACTTTTTACTTTTCATACATTTCGCAGTGCAATTTCTTACTTACTTTCATGATCCATCATATTTGCTTGATATTTTTGTTATAACTTGTAACTCTTAAAGGCCAGTCCCAGCAGCATTAATGTTTAGACTGGTCTCACCGGATAAATTGGCTAACAAAATTGTTGTAGTGATACATTTGGTATAGATATAGAATCATAATTCGTATCACACTTCACCAGGAACTAATATCGTGTCCTGATTTCTGTTTCAAATAATGTGGTTCAGCACTCTTCATTTGATTAGTCAACTCTTTGTTGGACATGAAACTATCTTGCATCTGGTGAGATGTGACGGAGCTGTTTTTCATTGGATAGTTGTCAAAGTAATTCTCATTAAAGTAGTCTTTAACACAACTGTTAAATTTGACCATGATCATATTCTCATTATTTCAAAATAATAGATAAAATACGTTTTGCATCTTTATAAAATTTTTACAAACTAAAAAAATTCAATCGATGATATTAATTGATTAATTTATTGGGTAAAAATAATTTCTAATATTTTTAATTCAGAAAAAAAAAATCATTTAAATCAACGTTCTTTAAATTATCATGGAAAAGGGAAAAGTGACCATTAGCACAGCATTTTTATAATTCATTATTATTTAATAACTTTTAACTTTTATTTGAACCAAATAGACATAGGAAAATACTTTCAAATGCTTTTAATTACTCAATCTAATTGACTTTTAAAGGAAATAACTGTGATATTCACAACAAATTAAAAATTTATATGGTTGTGTAGAAATTATTTTATATTTTTGTAACATCTAGTAATGTTTTATATTGTATACTAGAGGGAAGGAAAGAGTGAACATATTATACTGTGAAAGATTTGAAATGATTCTTTATTAAATTCTTTAAAAGATTTGAAATGTTTTTTCATTGATGGTAAGAAACATAAATTTAAAATAAAATTAGATAGTTAATGATAATGTACCGGATAAGGAACCCTTACCCGAGAACATGTCGTATCCTAATCAACAGGTTCTCGGTTTTTAACAGTACCGATAAGATAGCGGCTTGGGCCTGGTCCTGAAGCCCTTGTAATAGTATCCCAAAGATCTCGTTATTTAATAGTATCCCAAAGATCTCGGTATTTAATAGTATCCCAAAGATCTCGGTATTTAATAGTATCCCAAGGATCTCGGTATCGATTACTATTCGCTCAGGTAATCTATTACTATTCTTTATTATAAATATAAGGTCTCACTCCAGGTAAGAAGGAGAAAAAAAACTTAACCCTAATTTCTATCTCTTTATCATAGTCTCCTGCTTTTGCACTAGCTTTTACTGACTTGAGCGTCGAAGCATCCTCGCAGGTATCCCCCATTCGGTCCAAACCTAGGACAAAAATCAAGGACCAGCAGCATAAAGGACGAAGATCAAGGACCAGTATCAGAAAGTTATCTCTGACTAGTATTCGGCTCGTATCAAATAGGATAAGTCCAGATAATATATCTGATTTTATTCTATGAATTCTCGATTATTGGGATGAAAATCAATTAAGGTCTTAGGTTGATAAGTAATAAAAAAAAAAGCATAATAATAGATCCTAAAAATAAATATTTATAAAAAATAATTATATATCATGATATTATAAATAGATTTGTTTATTAATTATACTCTCATTCTTAATTCTATGTGGACTTGAATATCAAACTGTAAAAGTGGTTTTGAAGGAGTTAAGTGCCTCTACGTATTTCTAAAAGAGTTAGTTACCTCTCCGTGATCCTGACGTAAGTATACTTATACTTATTAGATGAATATTTGCTTTATTTGTTGTTGCAAATATAACATGATTTGCATTATTCTGGTAAAAGAAAAATCCCAAAAAAGAAAAAGGATGATGAAAAAAAGTTTTTGCACGTATGAGTATATGCTTTGAAGACTCTCACACTCACACAGTTGCATATATATCAATCATGGATATCTGCATGCGATAAAGCTGACAAGATAAGGTAAGTTTGATATAGCTGACAAGAAGACAAGGGAAGTTTGGGATGGAAAATCCTCACGACACGTTTCTATCTTAATCCCGCCGATGCCATCTTCTCTTTATTGTCTTTCTCTCATCTTCTCTTCATCATTCTTCACCAAATCATAACTATAACCATGCTTTCTTCAATCGAAACTCTCTTGGAACGTGCACGTCCCTTCCTTCGGGGCGAACTCCAAGCCATTGACGAAAACCTCCCTTCGCTGGTTAGCGTCCTGCAGAGCGTGGGTGCCGGAGAGTGCTGGCATAAACATGGCAGCTTCCTTCACCACCTTCTCGACATATATCGCATTCTCAACCTCTGGAAAGCCCCTCACTCCGTCTGCCTATGCGGCCTCTTCCACTCAGCCTACTCCAACTCCTATGTTAACCTTGCCATCTTCGACCCTTCAACTGGCCGTGAAGTTGTTCGCCACCATGTGGGCCACGAAGCTGAGGCTCTGATTCACTTGTTCTGTGTTGTTCCCAGGCAGCCCCTCATCCACGACGATCTTCTCTTCCACTACTCCGATCAGGAACTTGTGCAACACCTTGCTGAGTCAGAGATATCTCTCAGGAACGCCAAGGAGAAGGGTCTGTTCGACGGGGAAGAAGGATGGAGAAAGAAACTGCAGGGTCTTGTTCCGGCCGAGGGGGTTGAAGTTAAGCATATTCGAACGGGTGAAGGGGTGAATGTTTCTCGGAGGATAGTGGGTGTTTTTGTCATGATGACAATGGCAGATTTCTGTGATCAGTTATTTGGTTTTCAGGATGAGCTGTTTGATAACGCCAATGGTCGCCTTGAGTTTTCTGGGAACAATCTCGGGGCTCTGTGGCCGGGAGATGGGAAGCCGGGTCTGTGGTTGAATTCAATTTCAAGAATGGGAGCAGTGTACAGTTTGATTGCGAGGGAGGAAGAGATTTTCATTGAAGAGAAGAAAAGGAAGGGAGTTGGTGGGGTGGTGGATGTGGAGAGAAATGAAGATATTGAGTTGGTGGTGCCTCCAGTGTTTGATGACTGTAGAAAGGTTTTGGAGGCAGGAGATCAAATAGTTGCAAGAGATTTGTACTGGGAATCTGTTTGTGAGAAGGGGATGGAGAAGGTTGAAGATTTGTTGGTGGAGTCTATAAGAAAAAACCCGTTTGTTGGAGAGCCATACGTGGTGCTGAGTCAGGTTTGTTTGACGAAGGGGAGATTTGAGGAGGCTGAGAAACATGCAGAAAAAGGACTGAGACTTTTGCTGGAATGGGGGTGTCCCTGGGACAAAAGGATTTCTTGGGAAGGATGGGTTGCTTGGACTAGGGTCTTGCTAATGAAAGCTAAGGACAAATCTTGGCCTCAGACTTCGTGGGGTATCCTCAATTTGGGTCTTGTAAAGTAATTTATCATGCTCCTTATGTTCCTTATCATCGTCATTTCATATCATCTTTCACCAAATAAGCCCTATGTAAAAGTTACAAAACATAATATTATTAGCTTAATTGTTGTTCTAGTTGTTTTATATTGTTTGTTTTGGCAGAAAGGATTTGTGATCGTTACTTTTCAAAAGGGTTCATAATTGAAAGAGTTTGGACAAGAAGCATGAGAAGGCAAATTTCAATTGAACAAACAAACATACAATACAATACAATACAATACAAAGTGGAACCTATAAAATAATTTGGATTTAGGAATCCTCTGGAACCATCACAAATTTCCCAGAGAGCATCACATGAATTCATTTGTTTTCTTATATATGTATCTGCAAATAGATGCCACGATTTTATGTATTTTTAGTTTATGATGTGATACCTTAACATAACTGATTGTTTATGTTTTCTAAATTTAGCTTAATTTAACTTGGTGGCTACTTTGAATTTAGCCTAATGACTCTTTAAATATGGCATAATGCTTAACATATCTAATTATTTATGCTATATGCAGTTTATTGGTTTAAATACTTCTTCCAGACTTATAATTTATAAAATCACAGACTTATCCTGAATATATGTTTAAACTTTCAAAGTAAACTTGTAACAAAAAGGGTAGATCAGATAAGTCCAGAATCGCATTGATAAAGGTAGTAATTAAGAAATTAAGCAACCAAAAAGAAATCCATTCGTTAAATGCACATATTGTCCTAGTTTTATTTTTTTCAGTCTCAAATCTCTGAAAAGGGAGGAAAGCAAAGAGTGACTTTTATCCAACTTATTAGGTCACAACAAAGGTAGACCAGAACCCCTACTCTCGTTATTCAATTATTCAATTGCTTTCTCTCACTCTCTCTCTCTCTCATAATGTTACTCCACCAACATCAAAACATGTTTTTCTATGTACACTTTTTCTGCATAAACCAAAAAAGCAACCTTTTTCATTTTTCTATGTATACTTTTTCAATGCTTCTTTTGACCACGCTATTACTGCGGAGGGAACCGTTAATTAGATTCTCCTGGCGATGCACTTCTTTGCTTGATGCAGCACCTCTGCTGAATGCAATAGCCAGCATTATGCAAAAAGAAAAATGGAAGGACTGGTTCTACATTGATGAGTGAATTAAACACAAGTTGGAAACTAGCAGTGACATGGATGAGTTAATAATGAAGTAAAGTTTAGTTATTTGAGGTATATAATACATAAATGCAGGTGGGTGTAGAATCTAAGAGAGGCTAAGACTAACAAAATTGAGATGATGGGTGTAGAATCTTTATTTCTCATAATTAACAGACATTGGGTCCAAAGCCGACAAAACCATTCGCTCCATCAACAGAAATCTGGATCCCCTCTTGCTGAATATTCCCTATAATGGAAAGCCTCGAAGGCGAAGCCGCAAACGCAAAGCAGAAAGTCCCCACGTCATCCGCCGGAATCAAAAAATTCCTCGCCGGGAGGGTCAAGATCTGCCCACCTGAAAAGTAAAACGACACCGTCGGCACCCGAACCGTCACAAACCCGTTCAAATCATAGCACGTGTCGAAAATGGACACTCCCGGTGCCCGTGGCAGGTTGGTGGTCTGCGCAAGAAAAGCGTCCCGGAAGGCATTGTAAGCCAACGTGGGAAGCCTCGTGACGGCGGTGCCGGTGTCCATGACGGCCCCTCCGTCGCCCAAATCAGTTACCCGGAAAATATCCTCCGATATGTTGAGCCGCGAACCCCCAACTCCGAGACCCGAGAGGCCAACGTAGTAGAAACTGGGGAAGAAGGGGTTGGGAATGAGTGGGACCCACGCAGCTCCCAGGGGCATTGCCTGCCGTCCGAATTGGAGCGAGCCCGACGAGGTGGTGCCGCGAGAGAGTAAACAATATGCAAAGGCGCCGCCTGTTTGGCCACCGAGCTGGCCCACGAAGGACATGGGCCCGGCTCCCAGGCCCAAAAGCCCAGCCGCTCCTACGAACATGCCCTTGTTCCACGTCCCGCAGCCGATGGCCGTGTTCCGGATGAGGGTCCGCCCCAGTGTGATTGTTTCCAGCGCCAGTGTGCCTCGGGTGTAGGACCCGTCGCCGTAGGCCACCTCGTACCGGCACGTGCCCTGGTGGCACCCGGCGTCGTCGAGCTGGTCGCAGACGGAGGAGGAGCAGGAAACGCCGGCGAAGGAGGCGGAGAGGGCGGGGTTGAATATGGGATCGGATTGGTTGTAGCATTGGTCGCAGGGCTGGCACTGCACCCACATGATGTCACTGCCGGAGTCTATCACCATGTACTGGTACGTTGCAGGACTTCCGATTCCTATTCTCACAAAATACTCTCCGCTACCCTCCTCCGTTCCTGAAACGACGTCGGATCCGAAAGACGCTTCTTCCACTGCTTCCGTGTAAGCATAGCTGTTACTGTCACTGTTACTGTTATTATGGCGGCGGAGACGGACGAGGGAGGTTACCCTTTTGACGTCCCGTTTGATTCGTTGGTTGAAACGGGTGGTATGATCCTTGTGAAACCCGGTGTTGATTTTGTCTCTGTGAAGAAGCTGGAGTTTCCATTTTCCCTCCTTCTCTTCTAAATCCTCTGCTTGTTTGGGAGGGTCCTTGAGTTTGGTCGCTGCGATTTCTTCCTCCACGTTGAGTTGTTGGAAATGAGAAGGCGAGGAGATGGAAGTGGTTATGCTTAGAAGGATGAAGAAGAGCAGAGTGTTGACGATGGCCATGGTTGTTCGTTGGTGAGGGAGGACTCCAAACTCACCCACCATTCACTTACCGTTGCTTTTTTTATATTCTTGTTTGTGTTGTGTTTGTGATTTCCAGCAAGATGCCACATACAAACAAACACACTCGCCTCACCTCGTAAATCATAATCTTTTGGTTTTCCATTCATTTATTAGGTATAAACGAGTTAAATGGTAAAAGTCCATACAAATATCAAAATGCAATTCAATAATCTTGTAAATGTGTAATGAGAATAGAGGATTGGTCGGGTACTTTCGGTGGTATATATAAAAAGAAGAAGAAATGGGATTTTGTTAACGTTGTCCAAACATTTCAAAAAGCAAGACAAAGTGCGGATTTTTTGCATTGTTTGTTGAGGATCATGCCTCGTGCACATCATCGTCACTATTCTTTTCCCTTTCTTTCCATTTTATGTTGTTTCCCTACTTATTCTAATAAGTTAGTAAGAATCTACAACAACAACTTTGTTTCCTTTCTGAAATAAACAATAGTTTTCTATTTCTTTTTGTAATTGTTCAAATTTTTCATTTTGTCTCACTGCAGGATATAGTTTTTCCACATATCTTTTGTTACAAATTAACATATAGAATACATTACACTCACAAATAACATTGGGTATTCCTTTGTCAAAACATGATTCACTCACTGTTAATGAAAAAGAAATCTATATTGAATCTTATGATTTGCATCCCATACTCATATGTTAATTTTATTTAAATATTACTTACATATACACACAACTTAATATAACAAATATAATATATATATTATATAAATTTATTTTAAAATATATTATATAATTTAGAAATAATATTTTAAAATATATTTTATAAATTAACTTTGAAGAAATAAAAATATTGTTTTAATGTATATTTATAGAAAAGTATGCATTAAATTTTGTTATAATTACTTTTTCCATAATTATTAAGTTAAGAAATACAATAATTAGTGTTTCATGAGAAAAATATTAGTAAATTTAAATATTTATATAAGTAGAATACTAATAATAGAGATATAGTAGACCTAATTTGTGAAGATAGACTAATTTTCTATTAATTTGACAAAGTCATTGTTATACATGAAAAACAATTAAATATATTTTTTGAAAATCAATTAATGGAGGGGTATCAAACGTAATTAATTAATAATACAATATGTATAAGGAAAATTTATTCTATCATCTGGAATTAATTTTTTATATCTAAATTTAATATTTTTTATTTTAATAGAACTAAAAGAGTTAAAGGTAAATAACCATTTTGGTTTTTAAATTTGTAAATTAATGATTATTTAATTTGGAAAAAAAAAAAAATAGATCACAACACAAAGGAGAAACAGCAATGGAGTTGAGTTGCAGAAACATCATAATCATCTTCCTCCTACTTTTGATAGCAGCAATATGAATCGAAGTATCAGGATCAGAGTCAGGATCAGAATAAGAAGAAAGCAGCACATATCTCACGAATCAGAATATCTTCCTACGCCTGCACCCTTCTTTTGTGCATATGTTGAGAGCAGGCTTCTCTTTCCTTTTCTGTAACTAGTGCAATAGCATGTTGTCAATGAACAAAACATCTCCAAGGTTTTGGTACATCAATTTCCTTCCCCAGAGTGCTCTCCAACGTCCCTACTTGCCATTCAAACCCCCTACTATAACCACATCTCCTGCCACTATCGTAAAAGATTCACAAAGCCTCAGAAACCCCCCAATATCCTATTCCAACCTCTTATCACAATGTGTTGCTGCAAAGTCCCTAACTTCAGGCATGGAACTCCATGCCCACTTGATCAAGTTTGGATTTTCCCGCCATGCAAATCTCAGGAACTACTTGGTAACTCTGTATTCCAAGTGCTGTCGTTTTGGGTATGCCCGCAAGCTGGTTGATCAAAGTTCTGAACCAGATGTGGTTTCTTGGTCTTCTTTGCTGTCTGGTTATGTGCAAAATGGGTTTGTGGAGGATGCACTGTTGGTGTTTAATGAGATGTTCTTGTTGGGTGTTAAGTGCAATGCGTATACCTTCCCAAGTGTCCTTAAGGCATGTTCAATGAAGAGAGATTTGAACATGGGGAGGAAGGTTCATGGGATGGCTGTTGTCACGGGGTTCGAGTCTGATAGGTTTGTTGGTAACACTTTGGTTGTTATGTATGCCAAATGTGGGTTGCTAGATGATTCTAAGAGGTTATTTGGTGGATTTGCGGAGCAAGATGTTGTTTCATGGAATGCCTTGCTATCTTGTTATGTGCAAAGTGAGTTGAGAGGTGAGGCTGTGGATCTGTTTAAGGTAATGGTGAGGAGTGGAATAAGGCCTAATGAGTTCAGCATTTCCATCATATTGAACGCCTGTGCGGGGTTGGAGGATGGCGTTCTAGGAAGGACGCTTCATGGGCTCATGCTAAAGATTGGGCTTGATTTGGATCAATTTTCTGCAAATGCGTTAGTTGACATGTATTCTAAAGCAGGGGAGATTGAAGGTGCGGTTGCTGTTTTTCAGGATATTGCACACCCTGATGTTGTTTCTTGGAATGCAGTTATTGCAGGTTGTGTTCTTCACGATCGTAATGATTTGGCTTTGATGCTGTTGGCTGAGATGAAAAGTTCAGGAACTTCTCCCAATATGTTTACACTGTCCAGTGCTTTAAAGGCCGGTGCTGCATTGGGGTTCAAGGAGTTGGGTAGACAGATACATTCTAGTTTGATAAAGATGAATGCTGATTCAGATTTGTTTGCTTCTGTTGGACTTATAGATATGTATTCCAAGTGTGAAATGATGGATGATGCAAGAAGAGCTTATGATTCAATGCCAAAGAAGGACGTTATTACATGGAATGCTTTGATCTCTGGTTACTCACACTGTGGCGACGACTTAGAAGCAGTATCACTTTTTTCTAAAATGTACAATGAAGATATAGATTTCAACCAAACTACTCTTTCAACGGTTCTCAAATCTGTGGCCATCTTACAGGCAATTAAGGTGTGTTTGCAGATTCATACAATTTCCATCAAATCTGGAATTTATTCAGATTTCTATGTTATAAACAGTCTTCTTGACACATATGGGAAATGTAACCGTATAGATGAAGCTTCAAAAATATTTGAAGAGCGCACTTGGGAAGATTTGGTGGCTTACACATCCATGATAACAGCATATTCTCAATATGGGGATGGGGAGGAGGCTTTAAAGCTATATTTACAAATGCAAGATGCTGATATCAAGCCAGATCCATTTATCTGCAGTTCTCTCTTAAATGCTTGTGCGAAGTTGTCTTTATATGAGCATGGGAAACAATTACATGTCCATGCCATCAAGTTTGGATTTATGTGTGATATTTTTGCCAGCAACTCTCTGGTTAATATGTATGCAAAATGTGGAAGCATAGAGGATGCGGATCGTGCCTTTTTTGAGATACCTAACAGAGGAATAGTCTCATGGTCTGCAATGATTGGAGGATATGCTCAGCATGGCCATGGCAATGAGGCTCTTCAGTTGTTCAATCAAATGCTTAGAGATGGCGTGCCACCCAACCATATTACTTTAGTTAGTGTTCTTTGTGCATGCAATCATGCTGGTTTGGTAAATGAGGGAAGCCAATATTTTGAAAAAATGGAGGAAATGTTTGGGATTAAACCCACACACGAGCATTATGCTTGCATGATTGATCTCCTTGGACGATGTGGGAAATTAAATGAAGCAGTGGAGCTTGTAAATTCTATTCCATTTGAGGCCGATGGCTCAATTTGGGGGGCACTTCTAGGAGCTGCGAGAATCCATAAAAATGTAGAACTCGGTCAGAAAGCTGCAGAGATGCTTTTTGATCTAGAGCCAGAGAAATCCGGTACCCATGTTCTCCTTGCAAACATCTATGCCGCTGCAGGGATGTGGGAAAATGTTGCTAAGGTTAGAAAGGTTATGAAAGACAGCAAGGTGAAGAAGGAGCCTGGAATGAGTTGGATTGAGATCAAAGACAAGGTATACACTTTTATTGTTGGAGACAGAAGTCATTCTAGAAGTGATGAAATATACGCTAAATTGTATCAGTTGGGTGACCTTCTAAGTAAGGCTGGATACAGTCCCATTGTAGAGATTGATATACATAATGTGAACAGAAGTGAAAAGGAGAAGCTCTTATATCACCATAGCGAGAAACTTGCCGTGGCCTTTGGATTAATTGCTACGCCACCTGGTGTCCCTATAAGGGTGAAGAAGAATCTACGAATTTGTGTTGACTGCCACACCTTTTTCAAGTTTGTATGTAAAATTGTTTCAAGGGAAATTATTGTTAGAGATATTAATAGATTCCACCATTTTAAAGATGGCTCATGTTCCTGTGGTGATTATTGGTAATATCATCATCCATTTGTTTCACAAGATACGTAGATTCTTTATCTTTATCACTGCAGCTGTTTCATGACTATAGTGGGTATGTCTATTAAAACACACTGATGGTATAATTACTTAGAAGTCAAATATCCAATTTACTCGAAGTTCATTATTATTTCCCTATATTTCCAGTGGATACACGTCGGAGAAATTTAAGGAAATGGGAAGACTGATGAAAGATATTGGTTAACATGCGTGAACTGAGATGTTGCCCTAAAACTGTGATTTCTTGCCTGAACTGGTTCTTTATCTCATTCAAATTACTTGACATTTGGTGCTTAATACACCTTTTGATCCCATTCTCCATCTGGTGGCGATGTTTGGGTGCCTCTAGTGACTGGTTTCATAATTCAATATTTTTTTTTATGAACAACAGGTTTCTTTTCATTTTCATTAATTAAAAATTCGGGCAATGATTTCAGTGGTGGTTATTATAATTATTCGAAGAATGTATATACCTCTCTCC
Organism: Macrotyloma uniflorum; assembly: GCA_016859785.1. Classification (NCBI taxonomy): domain Eukaryota; kingdom Viridiplantae; phylum Streptophyta; class Magnoliopsida; order Fabales; family Fabaceae; genus Macrotyloma; species Macrotyloma uniflorum. The sequence continues at coordinate 1,514,157 of BDMB01000045.1, read as the reverse complement.
TGCTACTGATAAAAAAAGTAAATGTATATAATGCGATGACACTATAAAAGTCATTCAAAATTTGATATACAAAGTAAGGATTAGTCGAAAGATGATAGAGCATATAGATTCAATGTTTTATTTTTCACTTTCGTGGAAATTTGCAGCCACAGGAACTGACAGCTGTATCAAAAGATATAAGATCATGACATTCGTCTGCTGTATGGATGATGCTTGTGTCAGTTGAAATATGATATATTCACTGTAAGTTCTGTTGTGTCAGTTGGCTCAATCTTATTTTCGTCATTGGTTTGGAGGTATTTCCCGTTTTTGGTTTGTGTACACAGAGCGTGTAAGGGTGTGGATGTGTCCAATGACTGAATAATGCTTAACTGGTTATTTGTTTCCAAACTGTGCCATGTACTGGCATGTGTATATGGAAATAGAGCAAATGACAAAAATAGATGAAACGTGTTGAGATGAACAAATGAAACCAAATGATTAATTATTTGTTATTCAAAGGAAGATTACAAAGTTTGAATATTGGAGTGCATATATTATATGAAATCTTATATATAGGATAAAAATGATAAATTTGAATGACAAATAAGAAAAAGATCTACAAAACTTTTACTGGTTAACTCGTGATCCAGTAAAGAAGATCTTTTTGGTAAATTTTATTTTTGTTCTTTCATATTTTCTATATGAAACTGCACCAGTGTTTCTCCATCCTAGTTGATTAAATAATTTTTTTTCTGCAAGAATGTCTATGGATTCACTGTAAGCGCATAATTTAGGTTGGAGTTTAAGTTTGACTCGAGCAATGCTACTCGCACAAGCAGTTTCTGCATGAAGATGAAAACTTGATCAGGAATTATAGGCAGGTGGTGTGGCCTTTTCTCGATGCAATGCAACTATTTACTGTCTCTGTTAAGTAGTTTCAGACATGTAACTGTAACAATAAAGCGGAGAAAAACTTTGCCGATAGAGCTATTTGGCAATTGAGTTGCGCGAAAGCTTTCATAAATAAAGATTTTTTGTGTGCATAACTTATCTTCCATTTATTCTCAAGGAAAATGTAATAGTAATTGAGAAATGCAAGCAGCAGAAGCAGTGAGTGTTGCTTATTGACGTTGGAATTAATTGAATTGCAGAAATAACTAATAAATTATATTATTTTATTTGTTAAAGTAGATATTAATATAAGATAAATAAACATTTTAGTTTTGAAACATATAAATGTGCGAATATTTAAACTTTGAAAAAGATGAAAACTCATGGTTGAATATAAAAATTGTGCCAATTACATCTATTACTACTTAATAACAAACAAATAGATTCCGAAACTGTTTTTCATTAAAAAGAAAGAAAGAAGCCTAAATAAGCAGTGAGGTTGTGGTGAGTGTGTGAGTGTAGTCAGAGAGAGAGAGAGAGAGAGAGCAAGAGAAACAAGCCTAAGTAGTAAAGCGGTAGCAGCGATGGAGTTGAGTTGCAGAAACATCATAACCATCTTCCTCACAATTTTGATAGCAGCAAAATCAATAGAAGCATCAGAGACAGTATCAGAATCAGAGGAAAGCAGCATCATATCAAGATTCCAGCAATACCTGAAAATCAACACTGCCCAACCCACCCCGCGATACCAGGAAGCGGCGGAGTTCCTGATAGCGGAAGGCAAAGCCCTCTCCCTGGAATCCGAAAGCATAGAGTTTGTTGAAGGGAAGCCTCTGGTCCTTCTGAAATGGGAGGGCACAAATCCCCACCTTCCCTCCATCCTCCTCTACTCCCACACCGATGTCGTTCCATCCGAACACTCAAAGTGGACCCACCACCCCTTCAGCGCCCACCTCGACTCCCACGGCCGCATCTTCGCCCGAGGCTCTCAGGACATGAAGTGCGTCGGCATGCAGTACCTCGAAGCCCTCCGCCGTCTCAAAGCCCAAAACTTCCACCCCCTCCGCTCTCTCTACCTCGCCTTCTCCCCCGACGAGGAGATCGGTGGCCACGACGGCGCTGAGAAGTTTGCCCAATCTGAGATCTTTCAACGGATGAATGTGGGCGTGGTGCTTGATGAAGGGCTGGCTTCCCCCGACGGCCACTACAGGGCTTTCTACGCCGAGAGGAGCCCCTGGTGGATGGTCATCAAGGCCGTTGGGGCTCCCGGCCATGGGTCCAAGCTTTATGATAACTCTGCCATGGAGAATCTCCTCAAGAGCATTGAAAGTATCCGAAGGTTCCGCGCCTCGCAATTTGACCTCATCAAGGCCGGCTTGAAGGCCGAAGGTGATGTTGTTTCTGTTAACATGGTGTTTCTCAAGGCTGGAACTCCTTCTCCCACTGTAAGTCTACTCCATTATACTTTAAGCATTGCCTTTTCTTGTTGAGAAGGTAACATAATAATAATAATAATAATCTATTCTATCCTTCTTTTGCTTTGCCAGGGTTTTGTCATGAATTTGCAGCCATCTGAAGCAGAAGCTGGATTTGATATTCGAGTGCCACCTACTGCTGATCCAGAAGCCTTGGAGAGACGCATTGCTGAAGAATGGGCACCTTCGTCCCGCAATATGTCATTCTCTGTAATTAGCTAATTATCCACTCTTTGCTCTATATATTTCTTCCATCCATTATATTATTTAATACACTCTGCATATAGTTGATTCACTGCTTTATTTTTTCACTATTGAAATTTGCACCCACAGGAACTTTCTGCTGTTTAGATAGAACGTTTGCACTAGAACACAATAGATAAATGACCTTCACCTTCTGCAATTTTTGTTTACCTTTTCAATTAGAAAAAAAAAAAAAACGATAATGTCATGGGTAATGCTTTCGGTCCAGTGTTTAGATCATTCTTTTGTGGTTTGTCTAGCGAAGTATGGTACTGTTTATAAGTTTTGTTGTGTCATTTGGTTCAATTTTGTTCTGCTCTTTACTTTCTGATTGTTTCAAGGTTTTGCCTGGTGAAGGTGCCTTCCTTCCTATATTGGTTTGTGGACATGTATAGGTTGTGGGGGTGAGTATGTATGATGTTCGAGATGACTGTAATCGCACAATTATTTGTTTGTTGATACTGCTTATCGTTAATCATACTTGCATGTGTATATGGAAAATAAAGCTTATGCTAGAAACAAATAAAATGAAAAGAGTTGAAATTGATAAATTAATTTAGATTGTTTTGGTATTCAAACAAAGGGTGGATACATTAAGGTATTTGTTTGTTTGGAGGATGGGGATTGATCTTGGTTAGGCTTTTTGAAATGAAGTATAGATTATTTAAAAATGGGTGTTCTATTTTAACATCCCAGATTGACCTACCTTTATGAAGGCCACAATGATGATGGTTATGAAATGGATAGACATTTTTTTGGAATAACTGGCTTTTAAAAGGATGGTTGCAAAGTGCCATGCTGCTTTCTTATGTGATGGTATGGGTGATCACTTTTGTTCAAATTCTCGTCTGCATACCACATCATTGATTATTTGAACACTTTGCTCATTTTAAATCACCCCCTAAATGAATTCTGCATCTAACATTAATTAGCTTGGGCAGTTCAAACAGAAGGCACCCACGCGCAATAAGTCAGGGAAACCAATCCTCTCTAAAACTGATGGTTCCAATCCCTGGTGGGGCCTTTTTGAAAATGCTGTCCAAAAGGCTGGTGGGAAACTTGGTAAGCCAGAGGTCTTTCCTGCTGCCACAGATTCACGCTACTTCCGTGAACTTGGATTACCAGCAATTGGATTCTCACCCATGGCAAAAACTCCTGTTCTACTCCATGACCATAATGAGGTGATTCCTTTAATTCGTTGTATGCATAATTGCTCATTTTGTCAGTAAAGTTATTTGCACAAGAGTTATTATGATCATGTATCTGATTTCTTATTTAGAACCTAATTTAGATAAGGCCTTAAGATGCACTGCATTAGCTCTGACTTGGTTAAAACAGTAGTCATGGACAAAAATTTTCATATTGATTTTACACTTTTATTTTATTTTCTTATTTCTTTTTTTCCCTAATACAGTTGTGGCATCCTGAGGTTGACTTTAGCCTCTTACAAACCCTTGTTTGCCAGATCAGAGCATAGTATGTGGTAAAGAAAGTGTAACCATAAAAAATGTAGGAGTCAATGAATATAACTGCCTTTCAAGGTTCTGGCACACTGATTAAGAAACATTCAATTAATATGAATTTAGTCAAAACTATTCTAAACTTTTCAACTACAGTTGTGTTTCTTTTCAATTTAAGTGATTCTTTATATGTAGAAATATTGTTGTTAGAGATAAGTTAAAAACTAAAAGTACTATTGTTTTGGAATAGAGGGAATCATAGAGGGAGAAGGTACTATTGTTTACAGAGACCAGTTAGGATTTATGGACAAGAAGATGGCCTAACTCAAAAGACTAGTCCATTAGGTAGGAGAACTTCAAGACTTTGTACCAAATTGAGTAGTTCATTCTATTAAAAGTATTTCGTTTGTACCTTAATCCAGTCTATAGGTAGCTTAATACAAAAATGAAAATATCAATTGATAGGACTTACACAAGAGGAGAATTTAACCCAAAATATTAGTCTATTAGGTGGAAGAACCTCAAGAGTTAAGTATCAGATCAGGTAGTTCATTCTACTCAATATGGAACTTGTAACAAAATTATCTTATTTTGAAAAGGTTGTCTCACAGATATATTGACTCTTTCTTTTTTTCTTTTTGGGTATGAGTTGCACTAATGTTCCTATGCAAGCATTTCTGGTTTTACCATAACTATAATTAGTTTGAAGTTCAAATTTGACCTGAGTATTTTTTTTTTCTCCTTTATGCAGTTTCTGCACAAAGATGAATACTTGAAAGGGATTGAAATCTACGAGTCAATAATCAAGGCATATGCATCGTTCAGTGATCATGGAAGAGATGGAGCATCCAAAGATGAGTTATGAGCATTCAATGATCATGGAAGAGATGAGCATCTAAAGACGAATTATGAGCAAGTGGTGCGGCACCTACCCCTTCTTAATTCACACTTTCTGCCTCTTCTCGACCGATGTAACAATAAAGTGGAAAAATAATACTTGAACTGACTCCGAGTAGCTTCTGACATGTGACATTAAGGAGGAAACAAGTGAGATGGTCACAAACTTAGCTCTGAACTTGGCTCTTGCATGAATGCATTCATAAAAAACTGTGCATAATATTATTAAAAATCATCACTCCTACGTTTCACTGAGCTTCTAAAAAGTGTCTTTTGTTAATTAATAAACTAAAAACAAGGATTGCAACATGGTTTAGTCAAACTGGAAGGTGTTTTATCAAATCACCTCAAACGAGACTTGGTTATGAACAAAGCAAATAGTCAAATTGCTTTAAACAAGACTCGGTTCAATTCTTGGAACCTTTGTTTTTAATTGGAATTTGTTGTTGTTTGAGCTACCAAGCATATGAAGGTTATGGTTGAATACTGAATAATTGATGAAATGGATATAAACCGAATAAAATGGAATGAAAAACATATTTTAAGTGGAACATAATATTTTTATACTATTGTTTGAAAAGTAGATGGAGTATCTAAAGTTAACATAATATTTAATAAATGTTTTTTTAAAGTTATTAAACTCAATCATCCAATCTAACTTAACTCAATTATTAGATTGTGTTGAGTTGGTTTTGACTCAAGAGGTCTCTTTCCTTTTATATTACTTATATGGTGAATTTTTCACTCATACTTAATTTTCAATAAGTAATAATATGTATTCATATATTTTTCTCTTTAGCATTTTGAATATTTTGATATATCATTTAGCATCACTTCAACCATCACTAGATTACCTAGATAAATTAACCCAATTTATAGATAATGTTCCTTTTTTTTGTGAATCCTTAAGATTTATATCTTAAACATTTCCTTAGCATTCATCCTTTTGTACTCAAAGATTATATCATTTTGGGCCCATTCATATGATGATACACACAGTTACCAATTATACTTCGCCCTCGTGACTTTTAATTAAAATGTTAAATATGTTCTTGGTGTCTTTTTTTTAAAAATTTATTTTTATTCTTATATTTTAAAATTTAGTTCTCAAATTTTAAAAAATATATATAAAAGTCACTCAAAATTATAATATCAATAATAATAAATAGAGAGTAAAGTATAACATTAAACTAAAATATAATTATATTTTAATAAAAAATTATTAAATAAAAATGTAAGAATAATATATATAATTACCGTATATATGTATATATACATTAAATAATAAATATACATTTAATTGAATTATGTATCTTAAAATGACTTAATTATTCTTTATCTTTTTCATCTTAACTAATAATTTTCTTTTCCAGCTATAAACTAACTATTATTAAGGATTAGAACTAAAAAAGAATAATTTTTTAAATCTAGTTAATATGTATAAAATGCATTATAATTTTTTAACATATGTGTATAATAATTTTTTTTTTGTTAATGTTAAATAAAAAATTGATTGTTGTAAACTTAAATTTTTTTAGTTTCATGAAATATTTGATTAATTAATTATTCCTTAGTTTAAATTAATGCATAAATTTTATAATAAATACTATGTGAGTAGTTTAATTTTTCATTAATGTTAAAATCTAATTAAATAAAATTAACGATTATAATAAAATTACCATCTTGATGAACGATAGCTAAATTTCTCTTTTCTTTTCTTTTGATTCTGACTTTAAAGTATATTGTATTTTAAACATGTGGATAAACTATATAATAAATAATATTAATATGAGTAATTCAAAATAATTATTAATTGATTTTTCGTAAAAATGTTTGAAAAATACTTAAATCTATCTAGGAAAGTGTTTAATAAATATTTTAAATTTATATATAAAATATTTTATTAATTTATGTAAAATGTATGATCGTAATAATTTTAATAATAAATACTTTTAAACTTGTCTATAAAATATTTTATGATCCTGTTAAATCTGATAAAAGGCCAACTAATATTTATAACTAAAATTTTGAGTTTCGTGATAGTTGATTAATTAACTATTTCTTATTTCAAATTAATTTAAATTTGTTCATAAAGTATGTTATAAATCTGGACATGATTTTCCATTAATATTAAATTTGATTAAATCAATCAACAACTTTCATAAAATTAAAAAGTAGATCAATGATGATAAATGTAAATTTTTATATGAATAACGTACCTTTAATTTTGAATGAAATGATATTAGTATATTTCAGTATAAAAAACATAAATTTATTAAATGCATTCAAAATTAGTTATGTAACTTTACTTTGTACCGAAAATATATATTATAACAAGTATATAAAGATTATACTTAAAAAGTATTAAGGTAATGTAAACAAATTATCATAATATTTATATTTTTGGTGTTTTAATTACATTAGATTATTGTCATTAATAGATTTGTAACGTAAATTGCTATCTTAAATAAATTATTTTAAAAAATAATTATAATAATATAATTAAAATCACAAATATGACATAAGAAAGAAATTTAAATTTTCATTTTTTAAATTTAAATGTATCTATTTAAAACTCATTAATGCAATAATTATAACCATCTGAATTGAAAGAAAGGGCCTGAAGACAGAAAGGGTCCATATGTAAAAAAAGACAAGTAGCTAGAATGAGAGAACTTAGGAAAAGATATAAGAAAAATAATGAATAGTTTATTTATTTATTATTATTACTATTATTATTATTTATATAGAGTTGAGTTGAGAAGGCGCAGTTGGTAGAAGAGAAGGGGTGAGGGAAGATGTTTCCGAGAGAGAATCATAGTAACGGCTATGAGGCGGTGTCTGGCATGGGTCACACCCACACCCACTCCCACTCCCACTCCCACTCCCACAGAGAGCGAGTCCGTCGCGGCACTCGCAGGTCACGTGCCTCTTCTTCCTCACACTCCCTTAGGGTTTTCGACCAATCGCAGCCGCAGCAGCAGCAGCAACACCATCGACCTCCCTGCACTGATTTCGACGTCGCCTATTTCCATTCCTACTCCCACCTCGGTATCCACCAAGAGATGATTAAGGTTCCTCTTCCTCTTCCTCTTCCTCTTCCTCTTCTTTTCTCATTTTCAATCCTTTTCCCTTACGCTCATTCTCTCTGTTCACATCGCCATTCGTGCTTTCGGGTGCAGGATCGTGTGCGTACTGAAACTTATAGGGAAGCAATCATGCAGCATCAGAGTTTCATTGCAGGCAAAGTAATTTTTCTACCACACATAAATTCATCTGTTCACTTTTTCCTTCTTTTCTATGCCACCACTTCCTCTCACTGCTATTTAATTCATTTATTTTGCCCCTCTGTTTCGTTTCTTTTTTATTTACTCTGCAAATGCTCATTTCTATTTGTTCATATAACAATGTACTTTATTAATTAATAATGCTGCATATTTATGTACTATCTCAAGTTTTGAAGAGGATCAACGACTACTGTAGCCGCACAAGGAATAATTCTTATATGAATATTCTCTTTTTCATTTTGGAATACTTTCTATTTGAGATATCTATAATAATTATAATTGCAAAAACATGATACCTCTATTTTATACTTAATTGTTATTACAAACAATGTTTTTGTATTTATAATGTATATACCATATGCATGTAAAGTCTAAAAAATTATAAAAATTACATTAAACTAATAACATTTATAATTTACTATAAAAATTCATGGGCGTCATGAACAACATATAGAAGTGAACATCAACAAAAGAAAAATACAAGCTTCCTAGATTAAATTTAGTCATTAGTATTCATATCTTTAGACTTCAATTCTGGAAATTAAAATCCCAGAAATATCCATCCAAAAAAGCTTTAATGTCTTCGTTCCAAGGTATTTTTGGAATCAACACATAGTGGTGCCCGCTACAGTAGCCCCTACAGCACGCAGGGGCTGCTCCGCACTGCTAAACTGCTACAGAGGCACTGTGGTTTGTGCTATTTAACACCCTGATTACGACTCTTGGCCTGAAGGGAGGACTTTTTTCAACTGAAGTAGGCCAGCCAGTTGCTGCCGTGGACGGCTGCTTGTTGGGGATTGTGTTATTTTACAATCAACAAATGCATGATACTTGTGTTACATACCGAATCATTTATATCTCATGGTGTCGTTCATAATTTGGTTGTTTTGCTAAGTTCTTTTGGATTGAAGTTCCTTATGGCTTTTCTTGTGCTTCCTGCTCCTTGATCATCTGCTTTCAGGTTGTGGTTGATGTTGGATGCGGTACAGGAATTCTTTCTATATTTTGTGCTCAGGCTGGTGCAAAGCGGGTATACTCTTTCGAAATAACCCACTTGTCATTTTAGTTAATACTAAAAGATTGGTATTAGACGGTTTTAGTAATGAATTTTTTTAGAATTAAAAGCAAACTGTTATATTCCCTTTAAACCATGGTTGTCAAACACTTGATTAACCCTTAAACTCTTATGATTTAACAATTCTAGACAAACAAAACGAGTTTCCTCTCTATCAAACTCTGGTAAACTTTGTAAACTATGTAAAATCGCATATACTCTCGAGTCAAAGAGTTTGAAATCAATTGTGATTTCATTAACCCCACAAAACGACTGAAATGATGATTTGAACAAATTAACTTCTTTTTAAATTGTTTTCACTTTAATAACTTATGTTTCTATGAATTTATATATAATTTGGTTATGTATGTAGTTTGATCTTACTTTGTAAAATGTACTATTTCACTTTATTTTGTAATTTTTTATTTTGTTCTATTAAGAAGTTGAAATTTTGAATTACTTTTGTATTTGAGTGTTTTGCTAAACCTGTATGTCATTAATTTTTTTTTAAATACTAATTTTGTATTGAATAGACTATTGTGAGTTTACGAGTCAACTCTGAGCATTTACATAAGCTCCACGAGTTTGAGAATTTATATATAATTTGGTTATTTATATAGTTTGATCTTATTTTTGTAAAATGTACTATTACACTGTTTTTTGTAATTTGTTATTTTGTTTTGTTAAGAAGTTGAAATGTTGAATTATTTTTGTATTTGAGTATTTTGCTAAGCCTGTATGTCATTAATTTTTTTTTAATTACTAATTTTGTATTGAATAGACTATTGTGAGTTTGCGAGTCAACCCTGAGAATTTACATAAGCTCCACGAGTTTGATAACCTTGTTTTAGATCCATTTCCCAGTTTCTAATTCATGCAATGTTATATTCTTAGATGTTTTTTTAAATAAAAAGAAATAGTACTTTTAAATTCTATATCACCATGATTAGATTAGATGTGGCATATTCTTCCTTTATTATGTGTGTAGTTGTTCCCATTTCCAATTTGATTTATACTGAAAAACTTTATGGAGGTTTTGCACCCCTTTTTTAGGTTGCATAATCTGGAGATGCTGGATGCATCATGAATGGGTTGCTTTCTAAGCCCTTTATTTCTTCATTTTTTGTATCTTAACTTCTGTTCTATTTTTTTAAACAGTGGAAGATCTTATGTACTTATTATCTTTGGGACTAATAATATATATTGCTGTATTCTTGGAACCTTATGCTTAAGTTTAAGCTTTTAATTTACTTGTTTCAAAATATATATTTTTCCATCATTAAAGCTTTTGACATGCATGTTGTTGTGGAATGTTTTTCATGCCAGGTGTATGCAATTGATGCCAGTGACATTGCCCTGCAGGTAATTATCAAACTCAATTTTCTATTTGTGCCAATAACACTATTAGAGAAACGTGGCCTTCTTTTTTGAACTTTTGTGATACATCTATGGCTTTACAAGCCACAATATTCCATTTTGAAAAGCACACAACCTAAGGCCCTGATCAGCACACCAAATAGACTAAGATTATGTAGGAGAGGGGTTGCTTGATAGAATGAGGCAAGCTATCTATGTATTGGCTTCCATGCTAGATTGAGTTCTAAATGGCTATATAACCCAATGGATGTGTGATATTATCTTATCCTGTGTTCGGCGAAGATAAGAATACTATATTTGGGCTATTGTATCATTTTTATGAGTTCAGTTGTAGCGTTTGTAGCTGATAATGTATATGTAATCTTCTATATATAGCCATACAACAATATTGTGGAATCATATGACTTACAGTAGAATGAAGAGTACTCATCTATGATCGACCAAATAGTAATCCAACCTGTAACTTTAATTGATCCCCTTTCCTCCTGCATTTTTCCCAAAGTTGTGAAGTATAATAATTATTTTTTTGAATATTTTCTTTCCTTTAAAATATGAATGATGATGTCAACCATCATGATCTGTACTCTTTGAAAGACTGCATGAATTCTGGTTAGGCCTTTTTCGTTTCCCTTACGCATAAAGCATTATAATATGCTAAAGTTTTTTTTATATAAATTTTTCTTGATTAGTGGATTACATTACTTAACATTCCTCTTGTTCTGTTTAATTTCATCTTTTTTTTTGTGGGATGTAGAGAGCAAACAGTTGATTTCTTTTATTGTTGTTCTACAAGTTTAAAGGTTGAGATTGTGAATTATAAATAAGTTGTTTAAATGTGAGGCAGTACGTTTTTACCTTGAGTACTTGGTTTCAACTAGTTATTTCTTCTTCGAGCAGGCAAATGAAGTTGTGAAAGCAAATAACCTGTCTGATGTTGTTGTTGTATTGCATGGACGGGTCGAGGTAGGCTCTTTAGGCCAATATATGCTTTTTAATTTTTTCATTGATGCTATACTTTACACTATAGTTACCTAGTAGTATACGGTACTCTTCAGTATGTGAATAAGTGCATGTCATAGTTGTCATTCCCGGATGGTGGACTGGAGGGATAGCAGATAGTGGAATGACAGCTATTCTAGTACTTTTTATATATATTAAATAGCTGAAAAACAGAAGAAAACACAAAATTCATACATTAATCATGATTAATAGTAAAAAATCATTGTACCTAATAAAAATCTAGAGTATAAAGTAAACAAAATCAAATATAAAACTATCAACTTATAGTAATCCAATTTTCAATAATTACTAATCAGAAACTAAATAAGAAAATAAGAATTTATATAAAAAAGTAGAACTTCAATTAAAAATAAAAATTAATAGCAGCAGAACACAACTGATACGAAAAAATCAGAAACTAAATGAGAAATAAAATAACCAGAAACTGAGAGAAAAGTCAAGGGTAACACAAAAGACTGAATAGGAATGCAAAAAAGAAATATACTTTTTTTAAATTACTGAATAAAAATCTGATATAAAAAGTTCAGAAACTAAAAAAGAAATTAAAAAACAAAAAAACTAAGATAAAGGCAAGGGTAACACAAAAGACTGAAAAAAGAAAAAAAAAAAACTGCATAAGAAAGAAAATAAATTAATTAATTTTTAAATCTTAAAACTAAAAGGCTGAATAAGAAAATAGAAAAAGAATAACAGTGGTTTTGAAAAATCAGAAATAGAGGAAAAAGGAAGAAAAAGAAAAACTTGTCACTGTAGAGAGTGAGTTGCTGGAGATGGATGATCGCTGGAGTCAGGCAGTTGCTTGAGAAGGAGGCTTCTGATGAGAAGAGAGTAGAGAACTTAACATGTTCACAATATGTTGGTTTTTGCGGTTGGTCTGCTCCAGCTGTGATTGACTACCTAGGTGCATGTTATGTAGCATGTTACTTGGTAACTCTATTTATTTGAGTAACAAGCCAATTCTCCGTATATATTTCCTCTGCCCCAGTTTGTGATTTGCTGGTTTTTATTTATTTTTATTACTATCCCATACCAAATGTATGATGCGGTGGTTACAAATATCCATTGTGAGTTCCTTCGCTTTTTTCATATTTTTATCACCATCCGACACAAAATGTAATATGTGGGATTTAGATGGCCGTTAGGTGTTCCTACCACAATGCGTATTGGTTCTCTAACTGTAGTTTCTCCTTTTTTGTCCACTTTAATAAAACATAATATGCATATTACTCTAGGCATTTAGCAGATTCTACTTTGTTTTTCTTTTTCAACCTTATATAAATATATATATATATATATGTATATATTATTTGGAACAAGCTGTATAATTTTATATTCACCTTAGATTATGCTTTTTTGCAGGATGTTGAAATTGATGAAGAGGTGGATGTCATAATTTCAGAATGGATGGGCTATATGCTTCTATATGAGGTGCTTATTAGGATTTTTCTGGTTGTTTGATTAATGATATATTTTTGAATGTTGAAAGCTAAAGCAAATTTTCGTCAGATCAGAAGAGCCAAACCATAAATTAACTTTTACGGCAACTTTGATAACTTGGAAAACTTGGAAATTAGCAACTACATAGTTTGATAACTTGGATAAATTGAAATTAGGAAATAAAAAACTAATTTTATATCACTACTTTTGAAAAGAAAAAGTAGTTGGTTCTATACATGTTCCAGTGGCTGGCTTAAGAAAAAGAGAAATTGTCACTTAATTTTGGAAGAACCAAAAATGTACTATTATATAAATTGAAGTCGAAATGTTTTCTCATATTCGACTGTAATAGGTTTTATGCCATGTTCCAGGGACTGGCTAAAGAAAAAGAGAAATTGTCACTTGATTGACATAATTGTGGAAAAACAAAAAATGTACAATTATATAGTTGAAGTGAAAATGTTTTCTCATATTTCGAATGTAATAGGTTCTATACATGTTCTAGCGACTGGCTTAAGAAAAAGAGAATTTGTCACTCAATTGGTATGATTGTGGAAAAACCAAAAAGGTACTATTATATAAATTGAAGTAAAAATGTTTTCTCATATTTGATTGTAATACGTTCTATACCATGTTTGTGACTGGCTAAAGAAAAAGAGAAATTGTCATTTGATTGGTATAATTGTGGTAAAATAAATTTACTATTATATAAATTGAAGTCAAAATGTTTTCTCATATTTTGATAGTAAGGTTCGATACATGTTCTAGTGACTGGCTTAAGAAAAAGAGAAATTGTCACTTGATTGGTATAATTGTAAAAAAAAAAACAAAAAATATACAATTTATAATTTGATAGACCACAAGCTTTTTGTTGAGCTTTTAGAAGTCGAGGAAACTAAAATGTACAAGTATATAATTTGATAGACTAAATTTTTTGTTGAGCTTTTAGAAGTCGAGGAAACTAAAATGTACAAGTATATAATTTGATAGACTAAATTTTTTGTTGAGCTTTGTTTAGAAGTTGTGGATCCTGTATGATGAAGCAGATAATCCATATTGTTTTTCCTTGAGTTTCATATTTCTATTATATTTACTAAATTTAGTAAATGTTTTTGTACTATGCAATTATGCATCAACAGCAGCAAATGCATGCAAAGCTTATTTGACCCGAAGCACACAAAAACGTTGGAGAAAAGGATAGTTGACATGTAATCAATGTGATTGTTGACATATTATTGATTAATGCTAATGATGCTAGACTTGTTTTGAGACATTTTGTAATACCATATTGTTGGTGATTGGGCCTTACGTTTTAGGAGATTCATTGAGATTTCCAGCATTAAACTGAATTGTCTTGTTGATTGTGATACGTACAGCTTGGAGAATATTCTTTTTATTGGAAAAAACCCAAGTTCTACATTGCCTAAAGATAAGGTCAAAATTGAGAATATTGGAATAGGAGGGAACCCTCTTATCACAAATTAGTTTTGTGGGGTTAGTTTTGTGGGGTTGAATTAAACCTAAATCCAAATGCTAAGACTTTCCATCATTTCAGGAACCTGTATTTTCTTTTTCCTTTTTAACCTCTTGTTAATTAAGAGTTAGAGGAGAATATCTCTCCAATTTTAGGCCTGGGTTAGTGTACAACTATTGACCTGAATGGACTAGAAATTGACTGCTTCAATGGTTTTCCAATCAAATTAGATGGTCCACTCCATTTTCTGACAACTTTGAAAGTTTTCATTTGATTTCACGTTAGTGGTTAGATTTATCAAAGAAAGGGTCGAGGCATAATATCTCCGTGGTTACCATCTAATATCATGGAGATGTAAACGCAATGCTTGTGATTTATTGATAGTGTCTTTTTGTTTTAGTGGAAGAACCAAAATGTTAAATGTCAATTAGAATTTGCTTTCTTTTTCCTTTTTAATTTTTAGATGGTGTTGGGAAAGGATAGCTGCTTCAGTTCCAACACAAGTCTAAATGATACTTAGACGTCAGCATAAACTTCAATTTCTCAGCTTCTAATAGTAAATCCACCTTTTTATCATTTGTATTGGTTTGAAGATTTTTCTCCTCTTGTAGAGTATGCTTGGAAGTGTTATTAATGCTAGAGATCGATGGCTCAAACCTGGAGGTCTTATTCTTCCTTCAAGTGCAACGGTATCTCTATTTATTTTAGATTAAATATTATTGTTTGTGCTATAGGGAATACTTTTAAAAGGTTATTTTGTCTAGTAGAAGCCTGGTCTATTATGGCTTCAAAACTGGATATTTGATTCCTTATGCATGGATCCTAGAATTGCCGGAATGTGATTTGCCAATTTAGGACTCAATAAATACATGATTCAGTTTATCTTTAATAAGCATTTGCCATTTTGAGACTCAATAATTATTCAGTTTATCTTTAATAATGATTTGACATTTTGTTGTCTTGTAAAAAAATGCTGATACTTATTACTTTTCTCCAGTTGTACATGGCTCCTGTTACACATACGGACAGATACAGTGACAGTGTTGACTTCTGGCGCAATGTTTATGGAATTAATAGTGAGTGATCTACTTGTTGACATAGATGACATACCAGATTGTTATGAAGATTTTGAAATCAATAATGTACTTGTGCAGACTTAAAACTAGATTTGCTTATTTTTCTGTGTGATTAGACTCTTTCAATATCTTCATGGTACCGTAGATATCGTAATTAGACAATACCTTTAAATGTGATTTTTAATATATATTTTAAACTTTTTATAAATCTATTCTTTTATACTTTTATACATTATTTCACCTTTTTTAATTGTACATCAAACAACTGATAAAAGTTGGATAAGATATGTATTGTATCACATTTGAAATACTTCTTTCTGTTGCAGTGTCTGCCATGGTACCATTAGCCAAACAATGTGCATTTGAAGAACCTTCTGTGGAGACAATAACTGGTGAAAATGTTTTGACATGGCCACACGTGGTAAGTTCACAATTGTTGTAGTTGCTGGCTTTTGACTTCTCTTTATAACTGTACAATTATGAATAATTTGCTTGTTTATACAATAATTATGTTTTCTGCTTGAGTTGTGGTTTGAATAAAGATTTGGTAAACATTTTCATGATACATTGTGTGAGTATTATTAGTATTCGATAATGACTGTATTTGATGCTTAGTTTAGTTTATATGTTTCTTTTTCCTTTATTTTGACAATATTGTGGGATGCTTAGTTTATATGTTTCTTTTTACTTTTTTTTTTTTATTAGATTTCGAGGAAATCTTGTCTTTTTGTATTTGATGATTGTATCTCCTGTCTTAATAAATTTTAATAAAACAGAGATTATAAATTTTAATAAATTTTTTATTATAGACACAGTAGAAGGCAATCATTTATCCTATTCTTACAATATCCCAAACATATTGGTCGCACTAGAATTCAAAACCATTCGAAGTAAAATTCATACGAAGTTGAGTAGCAGTATTCGGTCACATGAATATTTGATGTGCATATGTCTGGCACTGGCACTAGCATTCAAAACTATTCTTTTGATTTCTGTCTAATTTTTAACTATCACAATCTGAAATCCAAATGACTGGTTGAAATATAGCCAGACTGATACTAAAATCTAAATGAATGTGCACTAATAAAATCAACATGTACTTATCTCTCTTTTGCCCAATTGACTGAGTAAATCATTCAGTGATTCACAGTCTTGAAGAGAAATTTCTGAATTTCAACTACAAGTCCTTTAGCTGCTTATGTCAACATGTTATTGTATAATAGGGTGTTTTCTCCGTTTATGAAAGTTCTTTGTGATATATGCTGAGCTTTGTACTATATCTTTTTCTCTCTTTAGATTTTTGTTATCCTTTCCTTTTGTGGAAAAACAAAGTTTAAGGGGAGGGATGGTTTCCCCTGTTTCAAAGCTGGGAATGCCACACGCTTCAGTGATGGCTCAGTGGCAGGAAGGTAACTCAAGATCTTTAGGTCTGCACAGTTTCTATCCTACTAATTCCTCAGGCTTTTTAGCTTCTGTTATTCATTGGGAGGATCTTATTCAATGCCTCCGTACTTTTATTGATTTATTATTATTAATTTTATTGATTTATTATTGTTGCTTAGCATTAGCTGGTAATGGTACTAATTTTACACCATTTATTTGACTATTGTGGGATGTTTAAGATCACAATATGCAATATTTGATCAGAATGTCTTAGTCTTTGTTGTAAATACTACTGTACAGAAACTTGTTTGTTTGTGTCTGTCTATATATTAATGTATGTTTGTTTCGTTATTCAGTATTATTTCTTAAAAGATCGTTCATTTACAATTACAGGTAAAGTATATTGATAGTTATTCTGTTACCATCAATGAGTTAGAATCTGTAACAACCAAGTTTAAGTTCAATTCTATGATGCGAGGTAACCTCCTTTTTATCTTCATGTTTGCTTGTTAATTTTCAATCTGTTCTCATAATTTACTGAACAATTATTCTAAATTTAATGAAATCTCGTATTGCGATGACAATGATTGAAATTTGTTTCCTGTTTTCTCCAGCACCATTACATGGTTTTGCATTTTGGTTTGATGTTGAATTTAATGGTCATGCAATAGCATCAACCAATTATAATTCAACACCTTCATTTATTGACAATCATCAGATGAATGGTAGTCAGAGAAAAAAGCGAACAAATCCAAATGAAGCACTGGTCTTGTCCACTGCACCTGAGGACCCTCCAACACATTGGCAGCAGGTGCAGTGTTTACATCTTCAATTTCGATGTGGTTCTAGTTTTTTCGTTCAGTGAATGTATGCAGCAGTGTTTTGTCAATGCTTGTCTATAGCAACAATGAAAATATGAAAATGTACAAGATGTCTTTCATCTGTTTGCTGTTTTTTTTTTTGTATCCAACTCCTGAGTAATTCCCCAGTTGAATCCCAGCTTCTTGCTAGTGTCAGACTATCAGCAAGGATCCTATCACCTTACCAAGCAGCATATTCTGTCCAAGATTACATTGAGCGTAGCATAAGAAAAAAAAATATTAAATATATTTTATCAAAAATCTTGTCCTACTCTGTTTTATTTGTAGTGAATGTGTTGCTAGAGTATATCTTATATTAACAAGGTTAGTTGGAAACTGAAAAGCATGCCATCACTTTGTACCAGTTTCCTAAATTCAAATAAGTAGGATGATTGTATGGGGACTCTGAACACATAAAGCTGGAGCTTTTAGAATAGTTGTTTCATGGCAGTTCCCTTTATTTTGTTTATGCTAGGTTTCTGTTTTTATGCTTAATTTGACTGCTGGAACATTATATTCGAAATTGCATTTTATTTTATGAGATTATTTTGGTGTCTTGATCTTATTGATTTCTTTTGCAGACATTGATATACTTTTATGATCCTATAGAGCTGGAACAAGATCAACTAATTGAAGGTTTAGTGACATTGTCGCAAAGCAAAGAAAATGCTCGATTTATGAATATTCACCTTGAATATACGTGAGTCAGAACAATTTTTTGTTTCCCAAAATAGGGTAATTTATTAATGGATTTCTGACTTTGTTCCCTGGCCTTGCAGTTCAGGTGGTCGATCGCATGTGAAAGAGTCTGTTATGAGATGAAAATTTAATGTGCTTGAGAGCATTGTTTTTTGCGTTAACACTCTCGGACTTCTGCATATATCTTTTCTGACTCCGTTTCTCCTAGAGAACTGAGGGTAGCTGTTTGTTCTTCAAAATCACTAATCTCTGCTTGCTAGATTAGAATGTAGCAACTGACGAACTTGTTACCATAGAGTTAGGTCAATCACATGAAATTTTGTTGTAATTTAAATCATTGAGGTGGATTATTATAAGTCTTTATCGTGGGGCTGTGTCGTTTCATTTACTCTTGGATTCTTATTGTAACATAGAGCTGTTTTTGAACTACATATTCTTGTCTATTTTTATTTAGTTAAAAATTTGTAGCATTTTCTTGTATATTGCGTGCGTGTTGATGTAGACTTTTCTATCTATCATCGTTGAGCATCCTTGTTCGGTTTCCTGTTTTTGTTTATAGGCAATGAAGGAAGTTTTATAATTAAGGCTTTGAAATTTAGCAATCAAAATATATTAAATATATTTAGAAACTATATTGTGAAGCGTATTCTAATAATCAAAATTATGTTTTGGAATTTACTTTACTTATTAAAATTCGTTTTAGAAACTTAATTCATGTATACATTCGAAATCCAATTTTCATTTGTTCCACATCTTCATAAAAGGTAATGCACTTGAAACATTCACCACACAAGTAAAGGTATTGCAATCTTTAACATTATTATGTATTAAGTGGGTCCTCAAATGTTGTACCAGATCTCTTTACTAATTCTTCTCCATACAAATAGAATAAATAATCGACTTTATTTATCAATTCAATTTTCTAATTTTTAAAAATATACAAATTTAATCTTTCTTTTTATCAATGATTAATAAATATTAGTAATTATTATATTTAGGTATAAATATAGATTAAAATCATATATACTGTTATTCATAAATTATTAGCATAAAATAAATTATCAATATTAATATTAATATCTAATTAGTAAATAAAATAATAAAATTTACTAAATAAAAATATTAATTTGAATATTAAATTTTTTAATATTAATAAATAATTAATATAAATTACTGAATCTTGTTTACTATTAAATACAATATTAAATATTAAACAAGATTAAAAAATTACAAGAACTTGTTTACTACAGTAATTTAATTTGAATTCTTAATGTTTAATATATGTTTCTTCATTTAAGAATAGTTATTATATTTTACTTCGAGTTCAATTTGATTTCTTAATTTAATAAGACTCATTTTATGTATTCACTTATATGCAACTAAAGCCTTTTATTAAAGAAAAAGTATTTTTTTAAATATTTTTTGTTATTAATAAGAATTTAATATATATACCCTTTTAAGGACGTATGATCATGGTCTCCTTAACTAATAAAAATACTTAAAGAAAGATTTTGATAATCACAAAGACAACTCTTGATGCACTTTCTAACATTTCAACTTAAATACTTCGCACAAAAGGAGTTGAATTGTGTGATGCAATTGGTAAGCTTTTCACAACGCAAACAAAAATTCCTAAAACACTTTATTTTGCAAAGTTGTCCACATATATATATGTTATAATGAAAAACAAGCATGTGAAGGTAAGACATAATATATTATTCTCTTATAATAATCTTGTAAAAAATGAACTCATTTTTCTGTTCAAAATCATATTATATATATTTATTATTAATTGTTACTTTTGGTAATATATTTGGCGTTCGTTGTCATTGGTAAATATACTAGACATCTTCTTGGGCTAGGTCCTGTTACTTTTAGACATTAATGAGATTTTCCACGATTAAAATTTAGTACCCTTTTATCTATTTATTTGAATTAATTGGATATTTTGCTAGAACTGTATAGCCGATATATCTCTAGTTTTCCAACACATCAAAAGAAAAACAAATCAAAGTGTTCAAAATTCAAACAACTCATTGAGAGAATTCAAACATGGTCTCTAACTAACAGTGTTAAAGGATGTCATAGCCAATATTAACATGTTTCACAGACGTTTGGGAGGGATATATTGCACACGCTCATCCTCGCAAATAGCCTGCAAAATGTGCATAACCGAATATATAAATTGACTTCATGTAACATTAAAAAAAAAAAAGATAATACAAATGACAAATGATCACGTCTCATGATGGGTCATGGGTGGCAACTGGCTAGCTTTAACCTAAGGCTACACTAACAGCTCATCATTTCATAATGTAACAAATTCATTACTTAAATGGCCTCAATCTAGTTACCAAACATTATAAGTACTTAAAGAACTTGATCAATATCCCAACTCTCGAGGCTACTGTATTGTACATAACCCAAACGAGAAATTCAGAGCTTCCCTAGCAATATTTTGAATCTAAAAAAAAAAAGAGATTTTCAACAAACAATGCATTAAATTGCCATATATTTAACACCCAACCATGTACACTAGTGGTAGAAGGCACATCTAAGGAGGCAGTCCACAAAAAAGGCTAGAGTTAAAACATGGTTGACAGGAAAGCCCTAGCAAGAAATGCATGATGGAGACTATAAGTTACAATAAGTTCAAATGATTAACTTAAGTCTATATAGTGATTCCTTGCTTGTTGGAGAGCAAGTTTGAGTAAGCAACTTAGTACATCATTCTTCAATAATGAAGTCTTTAACATGATGGTGTGTGACTATTGATTTGGTAAGATTTTATGCGGCAGACTAGTTCAATGGGTCTCATATTTTTTAAAATTACTATTGCTACTCTCTTTCCCTCCCACCAAACAACCAACATTAACATTATTGCTCCTCTCTTTCCCTCCCTCCAAATAACCTACATTAATTTCATCCTCCCCCATTCTCTCAACCAAACACACCATAACTGACTGGACCCACTCTGTGCATTGGGTGTTCTCACCATTTAAGAGAAATAGCTATGTATCACTAATTAAAAGCATCCTAATATATTATAAAATCTTATCACAAGTAATATATTATGTAATCTATATCTATATCAAACAAATAGAAATATACCAACCTGCATCTCTTCTGGAAGTGCCTCTGAAACAGCAAGGGTATATACACCAGGAACAAATTTTCCTGCACCATATTCAAGGAGAACCCAAATTTTACAACTTAACGACAATACAAGTTTTCAATCTAGATAGAAATTTAGTCTACAAAACTTAATCCATTCAATTTTCTCTTTTCAAAGTATTGTCACCTTTCTTGGCATACAATTTAGCTGATTCCTTGGAATGAAATTTAACAAAATAACCACACAAACGCATTAACTACTCTCTACAGTGTTTTCTTTTTACCTTGAGTCTTTATGCTACTTGTCACGATCCAATGTTTCGTATATAAACACATTAACAGACAACAAAAGTAGTAGCAAGCAAACAATAATCTCGAGAACAACATTCAGCATTATATTTCATTTTATTCAAATTCAAGTTCACACAGCTTCCTGAGTTCTAAAATTATATTTTAGATCTCGTCAGCCAGAAACAAGATTGTATAATTAAAATTTGAGTATAAAGTTAGATGAATCCTTGTAGTTAAAGTATGTGAAAAGATGACAAAATTAATCAAAAGAAAATGTCATGATGTCGTAAGTTCATGAGTAATACTGTCATGTCATCAGAATGCGGTAAAGGAAGGGCTAAAATGTTTTTGGTCCCTTAGAATAATTGGATTCCATAGTTGCCAAGTAACTGAATCTAAAGGAACATGAATGACTGAAAAATATTTAAAAAATTGTATCAAAAATCAAAAGTGATTACTGTTACCAGAAGACATAAACCCAAATTTAAGATATAAATGACCAAAATGAATCTTTTAAAAGGCAAAGGATCAAATCAATCTTAATAAAAAGATAAGGGGCAAAAATATAGTTTAGTCTACATAAAGAGAAAAAACTGAAAGGCAATTGCAACCAGATAAATGAACGTACCAATGCGCAACCATCGGGCAGCCCAACTGCGAGATGGATCCATAACAGAAATGATCCTATTGTGGAATTAAACGGAAGAAGAAAATAAGAAAAATGAGTATTGAGAGATTAAAAAGTGGAGGGAATTGCGGTGAAAAACAATTGACAGCAACAAACCCATTAAAATTAGGAGTAGTGCAATCAACAACACGCTCATGATCTTCTTCCATCTTAAAGAATTGGCAGTTCTCACAGCCTGACTCACGGAACTGTGAAACAAAAGCAGAAAGTGTAAGCAAATAAATGCAAAACAAAAAGGACAACGAAAAATGCTAAACTGGTAATAATACCTGATCGTAGGTTTTGACGAGGCGGCAACGAAGACAAGCCCTCAACTCATGGCCAAAGCTAGTAGGAATTTGTGCAGGCGCAATTGCCATTTCTTTCTAAGCTCACTAATAGAAAACAAGGGTAAGATAAAATGGAAAGAGATAAAATTAGGCTAAAAGAAATTTCATTCATGCCTCAAATGATCACAGCTGCGCCGTCAAGCTCGTCGTTACAAGGTGGGTTCAGTCACCGGAATCAGGGAAGACAATGGCTGCGTGTGCCAAATGAAGATGAAGAAGGGGGGGTGCAGGGACAATTTCTTTTGGTGACTAACAAATACTATGTGAGAAACATTGGTCCAAATTTATTGGGCCTGAATTTCTTCAACGGCCCAGGCTCATGTTGTTCTCTTTAAACACATCTATAAGAAAAAATCCACAATCCATGATGATAAGATAAAAGATATTCCTAGGATGAAATTATTCATCCAATATTTATAAATAATTATCTAATGCCTCAAACTTTAAATAATTAACTCATACACTGAAATTATCTTTTAAAATATCATTTATTTTTAAGACCAAAATATTTATTTAAAATTTTAGACACACTATTAAATCTCTAAATATTCATAAAACAAACATAAAATATCTTACTATACAATATCTCAATTATCATTTATTATATCATTTTTAAAAAATATTTAATTTATCATATCATGATTATTATCATAATTATGATCATCCTAATCACCGTTACCTTGTAACTATTATCAAATAAATACATATCAAATTAATAGTTAGTAATATTCTAATAAAGCATTATATTTTTCATAAAACTAAATTACTATAATGGAATTACAATGTATTTAAATGTTTTTAATCTAACTTTATTTCAGTTTTAAATAAAAAATAACAATTTGAATAAAATAAATGATGGTAATTATATTTTTAATTTTATTTTTGAACATCTTTATAATATGAAATAATTAATGGGATGTAGCTAAGGATTAGAGAGAGAAATGATGAATGGAAGCAAGAAGGGTAGGAGAGAGAAGGAGAAGAAGACGAAGATAGAGGATGAAGTTGAAGAAATGTTGCAGGCAGCGCAAGATCAAATCCTCCTGAATCTCTCCCAAACTCACATAGCCCGTGATTCTTCTTCCACTAAGAATATGGATCCGGGTTTAGATCTGGATCTGGATTTGGAGCGTCGATTCCAAGCCCTCAAAATGAAAACTAAACCTAAACCGCAACAACAAGATCAAGATCAAGATCTCTCCGCCAGATTTGATGCTCTCAAAGCCAAATCATCTTCGCTGGGCTCCATTCTTCCACCATCCAGTTCCAATTCAAATTCCTACAAACAAGAAGAAGAAAGCGAAGACGACGAAGAGACTCAAATTCAGAAACTCATACAGTGGGCTAAGGATGCTGCAAGGCTTGATCCTTCCCCTCCCTCCGATGACGACCGTGACCAAGTTTTCTAGAATCCAAACTGTATGCAGTTAAAGGCTTGAATTCTTAGTTGTGTAATGGCACAAATTAAGTTTGCAATTAAGAATTTTTGTATAATTCTTTTCTCAATTTTGTATAAGTTATTACATCATCTAAGTTTAGAGGATTATAATTTATAATAATTGTGTATATAATTTATAGCATGAGTGTATATATCAATTTTTAAGGCAATTTCAAACGAAAAACGAAAATGAAACCCTTTTACTCATTTTAATTTTTTTAGGTTAGTCTTCGTCTTAAGAAGAAACACATCAAAATCAGTAACAATAGGTTTACAAAATTAATTTTATTCTATGATTTTCAATGAGTATTATAAAGTTATCATTTTAATAAAGGTGAGAAGATTTTGAAGTTTTTATTTAAACTTTTTTAATTTTAAATAGTTATCTAAAAAAATTATTCATCATCTTAAACAACTTTAACTATAGTTCTTTAATTTTTATTTTATATTTAACCTTTTAAAATATTTTTCAAGAATTAAAAACAATATAAATTATTAATCATAAATGTTTAACATATAATTTATATATTCAAAAAAAAAATTGATATTATAATTTATATATTAAAATTTTAAGTAAACTATAATTACATAATTAAATATTTATTAGCGCGGAAACACGGGTGTTGCTCCGGGTGTTGCTTTTTTTTTTTTTAATATGCTACCTTATTTTAAAATAAAAGTTTAATAGTAATATTAATTTTATCAAACAAATTAAGTTATAATTTCGTGTATTTTTTCTTGTTTGGATAACAATGGAGAGAAAAAAGTAGGAGAGACTAAAGGGCATTTGGACATAACGTAACATTTAACCTCAACCCGTTTAAACAGATCCAATGCTCCGCGCGCAGAGAACAAACACAAAATCTTGCTGAGTGGAGGTGGAGTCTAACACCACTCTCTACTCGCAAACTGCCATAGACATACGTAAATCGTAAGAGCCAAAACAATAGAAAAGAAAAGCGTATTTGATTTGAGTAGGGTTTAACCCACAAAACCCTAATTTAACAACTTCCCCTACCCTCGCAGCCATCATGACCAAGGTTTACGGCACGGGTACATACGATTTCCGGCGCCACCGGGTGGCCGAGTATCCGCTTGCCACCGCGCCGGAGTCCAAAGCGGCAGTTCAAAAGACCGGTGGTGGCGGCGGCGTCCCGAGCAGCATCACTCTGTCGGAGATTCAGCGCGACCGGCTGACGAAGATTGCGGAGGAGAACTGGTTGACGAGTGGCAATGCAGCGGGAAGGGCGAAGAAGGAGTTAGACCCCGACCTGGTTCACAAAATCTACGAAACCGAATTGTTGGTGAAGGAGGGTTCCAAACCCGTTCCCTTGCAACGCGTCATGATTCTGGAGGTTAGCCAGTATCTCGAGAATTATTTGTGGCCTCATTTCGACCCCCTCACTGCCACCTTCGAGCACGTCATGTCCATCATCATCATGGTTAACGAGAAGGTCCTCTGTCTCCTCCTCTTCTTTCTCGTCTTCATTCACATTATTATAAGTCAATTTTACTCATGCTTTATTTATATGGTGTGCCTTGCTCTTAGTTCCGTGAGAATGTTGCTGCTTGGACTTGCTTCCATGAGAGGAAAGATGCTTTTAAAGGCTTTCTTGAGAGGGTTCTTCGCTTAAAGGAGGTATCCGTCACTTCAATTTTTCTTCTTCTGTTGGACTTTCTAGCAACTTTTAAATTATGCTGGCGGTCACGGTTACAGTTTGGTCGCAATGCAATCCTTGACATTGCGGGAAATTTCTCACTAATGTAGTCAATACAGCCAAATGCTGTCACGTATGGTCCAACAACCGTGATGTTACTGCTGAACCTTGATCCTTTTCAAGTGTGTTTTATAACCTTTGCTTTCAAGTGTTCATTCTCCCTCTTTTCCTTGTGTTTACCGTGGCATTTTCTGTACAATTAGAATCCATGTTAATTGTGGCATTTTGCTAAACCTTGTGTTTAATCTTACTGTAGGGACGAGAACTGAGTATAGCAGAGAAGACAAATTATCTAGTTTTCATGATAAATGCCTTTCAGGTATTCTGGCTTGGCACCTGCGCTTTGTTTCTTACTTTAGGTTGTGCACAATTTTTTCGCTTTAATTTAATCACGCATATTTATGTGACTGTGTCTATGAAAGTTTTTCCTATCATTGAAGGAGAGGCTTGCACTGTTGAGTTACTATTATGTTTTCAGCAAATTTTCTGTCCAAATATCTTTTGTATTGCTAGAGCTCCTAAAACCTTGAGACATTGTGTTGTTTCCGATTTTAATTTTGGCGAAAATTGTCACCATAACAGAAAATAATTTTCAAATTCTCAAGTCATCAAATTCTGTCGCTGTACATGTACTGTAGCAATCCACCTTCTTGCCCTGAACAAGCATGTTTGCAATTTGGCTTCGTGTTAATGATTGTCAGTTGGTGCTACTTAGAGAATTGACAAGGCAGTACAACAGAAATGAAACGGAATAGTCATTCCATTATTTAACATACCTAACAAGAGTGATTTCCATACTTCCTTTTTTCCCATTCTAACTGTAATAGTTATAGTGAACCAGATAGTCCCATTAGATCATTATTAAATGTAGCTAAGCTAATCTTTTGCATTGCAGAGTTTGGAAGATGAGGTAGTTAGCAGGACAATATTGAGACTGGCAAGTTTGAAATCTTGGCACAGTTTATCTTATGGTCGTTTTCAGGTAAGATTGAATCAAAAATATTTTTTTTATGACATATTACCTTTGTTACTCATATTCTTAATTTTTGTGATTAATGTTAAATATTATTGTTTGCATGGTAAATGCCATTTTTTGGGGCCATTGGTCTTCATCTATGTAGATGGAGCTTTGTCTTAATCCTGGTTTGATCAAGAAATGGAAAAGGATGATAAAGAAGGAACCTGTGAAAGGCGGGGGATCACATTTAGATCCCTCAACTACAGTTGAAGTGATGTTCGTGAGAAACCTTATAGAAGAATTTCTTGAGGTCTTAATTTGTTAACAAGTTTGAAGCTATACTACAATCTATGATGTTTTCCACTTCAACAAAATAATTTTACTTGAAAGTAGTTAGCTGAATTTTTTCTTGTTGTGTTTCTTTTCTTTTTAGATACTGGATTCACAGGTATTTCCCCAGAAACAATTTTCCGGTGAGGACTATGAAATGATTGATGTTACTGGTTCGGGGCTTGTTAATGATGCTTGTGTCCTGTATTGTGAGAGGTTTATGGAATTTCTAATTGACCTCTTGAGTCAATTGCCAACGAGGAGGTATTCTGTTATGACTATCTGCAGTCTCTCTCATTTAAGGGCTATGTTGTTTTGTTTAATGCTATATATTATATATTTTAAATTTTGTGTATATATTTTGCAAGTGTTATGAATGATGTCCAAGTTACTTCCGTAATTTAAATTGCCCATTTTTTATTCCTTGCTGGCAATTATGGTTGAACTTAAAATGAATTCAATTCTTAAACTAAGAAGGACGATGGAATACTTGTAGACAATATAATTCCTTTTTTGTCTAATCTTACTGAACAAATATTTTCTTTGTTTCTAATATATTCACAACTCTGATTCTGATTTGTAGGTATTTGAGGCCTCTGGTGGCTGATGTAGCTGTAGTTGCCAAATGCCATTTAAGTGCACTCTATAGGCATGAAAAGGGGAAACTTTTTGCCCAGTTGGTTGATCTGCTGCAATTCTATGAAGGGTTTGAGATTAATGATCATACAGGAACACAGTTAACTGATCACGAGGTTCTTGAATCTCATTACAGTCGAATGCAGTCATTTCAGCTACTTGCATTTAAAAAGATGGAAAAGGTGAGAGTTTAGATATAGTTTAATCTGAATAAACACAATCTACTAAAATCCTACTCTACTGTGTATTACTTGTAATATCATGTTATTCTTTTTCCCTAATTTCATGTTTGTGTACAAGATTTTATAAATTTTTTTTCTGGTTGTAGCTGCGGGAACTTGCTTTGACTAACATTGGTTCTATTCACAAGCGTGCTAATCTGTCCAAGAAATTGTCTGTTCTTTCTCCAGAGGAATTAAGGGAGTTTGTTTGCTGTAAGGTATATTAATAGATGTAACTCTTGACTCTTCTAGTTTTTATAATCATGACTTTAAGTCTTCAATTTTCCTGTACCACTTATGAATGTTGAGAGTTCGAATTGATTGTTAATCTTTATCGCTATTATAATGATTATATTAATTTCTTTTACATGTCACTTATTCTTCATATCTCTTTCACTTTTTATTTTCTCATTTTTCCTGTATCTTTTGTGAAATTGGCAATGCATCAAGCTCTGAATATAAATTTTAGTGCACACACACACACACACATATATATATATATACATATAAATATATATATATATATATATATAATTTTTTATTTAGTTGTCATTTTTATTGTGAGTTCCTCCTGAATTTAAGAGCTTGCTTAGCCCTCCCTTCTAAATGTATACTGGCTTACTCTATTTATGATCCTTATACTATAAGAAGTCATTTTTTGTTATATTTACAGTATGGTAGTGGGGTTAACTTATATTTTAATGTAGGTGTTTCCAATATTTCATGTAATAGTTATGTTGATTAATTTAGAAATAGTATTGTAATATTTGCAATAATGTACCCTGTGTTGATTTTCAATACCACGTACTTCTTCTTTTGACACCGTTTATTATGCAGCTCAAACTGGTCTCCAAAGAAGACCCTTGGTCAGAGAGAGTTGATTTTCTTATTGAAGTAATGGTATCCTATTTTGAGAAGCAGCAATCTCAAAAAGAAGCTATTAATGCTCTTCCCCTTTACCCAAATGAGCAGATTATGTGGGATGAAAGTGTTGTACCTAGCATAAATTACTCAGGAGAAGGCTGTTTAGCATTGCCAAAGCTGAACTTACAGTTCTTAACACTTCATGATTATCTTCTTCGAAATTTTAATCTTTTTAGACTTGAATCAACATATGAGATACGTGAAGACATTCAGGAAGCTGTTCCACATCTACTTGCATATATTAATAATGATGGAGAAACTGCTTTCCGTGGTTGGTCAAGAATGGGAGTGCCAATCAGAGAATTCAAAATTTCTGAAGTTAAACAACCTAATATTGGAGAAGTCAAACCATCATCTGTGACTGCAGAAGTTACTTATAGTATTTCCAGCTATAGAGCACAGATTAGATCAGAATGGGATGCACTCAAAGAACATGATGTATTGTTTTTACTATCTATTCGCCCATCATTTGAGCCTCTTAGTGCTGAGGAAGAAGACAAGGCTAGTGTCCCACAAAAGCTGGGCCTACAATATGTACGGGGATGTGAAGTTATTGAGATTCGTGATGAGGAAGGAAACCTTATGAATGATTTTTCTGGAAGGATTAAACGTGATGAGTGGAAACCACCAAAGGGAGAACTGAGAACAGTAACTGTGGCTTTGGATACAGCACAATATCACATGGATGTAAGTAACATTGCTGAGAAAGGGGCGGAAGATGTTTATGGTACATTTAATGTGTTGATGAGGAGGAAGCCAAAAGAAAACAATTTTAAAGCCATCTTAGAATCAATAAGGGATCTAATGAATGAATACTGCATTGTTCCCAAGTGGTTGGAAAACATTTTTCTTGGTTATGGGGATCCTTCTGCCGCACAGTGGACTAATATGCCTGATCTATTGGAGACAGTAGATTTCAAAGATACTTTTGTTGATGCTGAGCATTTGAAAGACTGTTTTGTGGATTATGAGGTGATTATTTCGTTTTCAAATTTATATAGTTATTGCTGTATGGGTGTGGTTGATGTCTTCCCTTGGGTATTCTTGTATGAAATTAAGGTGCTTATGCGATTTTCCTCTCACTTCATGTATCCTTCAGGTGTCTTTTGTTAATTCCAATGGCACAGAAAATTTGAATCCAAGGCCTCCTTTTAAGATCAAGCTTCCCAGAACACTCAAACCAAGCAATGGAGCTCTTACTGGGAATGCAATATCGACTGCTGGTGCAACAAATGATATCAATACAGCTGATACTAATTATCAGAAAGAAACACTAGTCATTGAGGCATATACTCCTCCAGATCCTGGCCCTTATCCTCAAGATCAGCCTAAACAAAATTCAGTTAGATTTACTCCTACACAGGTGCACTCAGCTCTTGATTTCAATCATATACTTTCACTTTTCATGCATACTGATTTTTGCTTTTATCTTAGTCTGCCCCTTGCTTCCCTCACTGTAGTTGAGTCTGATTTATTGACCAAATTTCGATTTATTCATATGGCTAATTTGATTCACCTGGAATGTACAAATACATGCTTGTATGTCTTGATCCAGTATGTATTAAGTATGTAGTGTAGTTAGCATCACAATTCATGTCCTGTTTCCCTTTAGTATTGTGGGTAATGTGAAATGGATGATCAGTGTGGTATGCTCTACCTTTTTAAAAGTTCTGACAAGAATAAGGAGACCATAGTTTTATGGCAATCTGGAATCTGTGTAGTTTTCTCAAGCATTTGGTTGTAGAGGAGGGCCCATATTTTCTCTTTACACTTACATTTGTTATGGGATAGGATTGTGTTTACCATCCTTGTGTGAGGTTCTGCTGATGGCTGTTTTAAAGCTATTTCCACTGCTAATTTGCAAGGAAATTGGGTAGTTTTTATTTTTCTTGCCAAGTTAGCTTTCTGTCAGTAGCTGCAGTTGGAGAGAGCAAGGAAAAGAGAACCTGGTTCACACATTTTAAAAAATTGTGTAGCTTCATCTTCTTCCCTTCTCTCTAGCTGCAGTTCTAGTGCAGGTGATCAAATTCACCATATGCATTTCCCAACATTTATATTATCATATTTTCCATTTCTGAATACAGGAGTAATATTAGTAATAATGTGGAATGTTCCTGTCAAGCAGGTTGAAGCAATAATCTCTGGCATTCAGCCTGGATTAACTATGGTTGTAGGGCCACCTGGTACAGGAAAGACTGATACAGCTGTACAAATTCTGAATGTTCTTTATCATAATTGTCCTTCTCAGAGAACCTTAATAATTACTCATTCGAATCAGGCTTTGAATGATCTGTTTGAGAAGATAATGCAGGTGAGATTTTGATTTCTCCTCCTTACATGTTTTTGTGATTTTGATTTTTTTATTAAAAGTTTTAGTAGTTAATGTTCTAGTCATGAAATAATTACTATGTACTTATTTTGGGGAAGGAGAAGCCCTCATGTTGCAATTCTTTCGCAATAGGGCAAGCCTTGGCACAACGGTAAGTTTACTGTCATGTGGTCTGGAGCTCATGGGTTCAAATTTTCGAAATAACCTCTCTGCTTTCGATTGTGATGGTGAGGCTGCACACATCTACAGTCTCTAGGCTTCACTTCGTGGGGAGCCTTGTATTGGCTCACGTAGTATATAGTCTTTTTAATTTGTATGTAGTATGATTTTTGGTAATAATTGATGGAGAATAACGTTACTAAGTGTTTTTAGTAATTGCTGTTAATGATTTAAGGGTACTAGATACTTCAAGAATCATTGTTCTATAGCTTAGATTAGTCAATTAAGCCTAGTCATTTTCAATACTTAGGGGTGTAAGGCATTGGGCTTGTTTGTATAAATATTTTCATATGTACATATAGTTAAAGCAAATAAGGAGAAAAAAAAAACTAAATTAGCTTATGCACAAGTTAAAAACAACTTTTTACAGAAGCTAATATAAGAGTTTCAACAGATTAGCTTATGCATAATCTAATTTTTACTTTTGGAAAATTTTATTTTGTTTTTCCTAATTTTCTTTTCTTATACGTCCTTCTAGAGATATTGTAGAATTTATTCATGGATACAAACGTTGTGCAAAAGTCAGTTAGAAGAGCCTTCTTTTATTCATGGACCAATAATTATTTTATAAAGAAAGGAGAGATGCAAATGCAAAATGGACTAAAATATCTCTAAAAGAATAAAATGAAAAAATCATAAAACCTAAGAACTTGAAATGTGTAACACAACATGCTAATCTCTCTGTAGATCTATCAAAGAGGCCACATGAACTACTTGATCCCAAATGAACTCTAGAGGCATCACTTGACTAGTAAAGTTTCTAGCTTTTATTTTCAATCTTATGCATCAATCTAGTGTAAATTATAGGTGCCCTAACCTCTAAAATTAACACAAACTGATGATCCTTGGGGACAAATCAAATATTCGCAAATAATACCAAACACAATTCCAAAGAAGGGAATAATATATATGAGCAGTTTTGGTCCCAGGGTGTTATGTTTCTCTGGGAGTATTTTGTCCTCCAATGGCAACATGGTACTGGCAGAGAACTTGAAGGCAGGATAGTGAAATATATGACTTGCTGCAGATTGAAGTATATTCAGAATGTTCTCTGGAATTTCTTTTTTAACTTGTGATAAAACTTCTGATCATATCAGTTTTCTATCTTTCCCCACAACCCTTTATCCCTTATATCTACCTAACATAGTTCCATATTTTCCCTTCTCAGCAGTTTAAGAAGTTTTTGAGCTTTATTGTTTCATTAATCTTGAAACTTTTATTTTAGTTATTGCTTGGTTTCAACCAATTTTTTAGTTTTGTGGAACATGAACCCAGTATTTACTATTGTTTTTCTTTGTTCGGAATAACCTATGCTATTCCATTGAGGGATCTAACTTTGAGCTAGTAACTTGTGTTTTTATTAATTCTTGTCTTCTTTACATTAGCTTAACGTGTGTTTCATTTTAATTTCTTTTGTTTTAGAGAGATGTTCCTGCTCGGTATCTTCTCCGACTTGGTCAAGGAGAGCAAGAGCTAGCAACTGATCTTGATTTTAGTCGGCAAGGTCGTGTTAATGCAATGCTTGTTAGACGGTTAGAATTGCTGAGTGAAGTGGAGAGGCTGGCAAGATCTCTTCAATTGCCGGAGGATGTGGGTTACACTTGTGAAACTGCTGGGTACTTTTGGTTACTTCATGTTTATTCACGCTGGGAGCAATTTCTTGCTGCTTGTGCTGAGAATAAAGAAAAGTTAACATTTGTTCAAGATCGTTTCCCCTTCAAAGAGTTCTTCTCTGATACACCACATCCTGTATTTACTGGTGAGTCTTTTGAGAAAGATATGCGAGCTGCTATGGGGTGCTTTCGTCATCTTAAGACCATGTTTCAAGAACTTGAAGAGTGCCGGGCATTCGAATTACTTAAGTCAACAGCTGATAGGGCCAACTACTTAATGACCAAGCAGGCTAAGATTGTGGCAATGACTTGCACCCATGCAGCTCTGAAGAGGAAAGATTTCCTCCAGTTAGGTTTTAAGTATGACAACTTGTTAATGGAAGAAAGTGCCCAAATTTTAGAAATTGAGACTTTCATTCCAATGTTACTCCAGCGGCAAGAGGATGGTCATGCCCGGCTGAAACGCTGCATTCTGATTGGTGATCATCACCAGTTACCTCCTGTTGTGAAGAATATGGCTTTTCAGAAGTACAGTCACATGGATCAGAGTCTATTTACTAGGTTTGTCCGATTGGGCATTCCTTACATTGAGCTAAATGCTCAAGGAAGAGCCAGGCCAAGTATAGCTAAACTTTACAATTGGAGATACAGAGAATTGGGAGACCTTCCTTCTGTAAAGGAAGAAGTCATATTCAATAGGGCAAATGCTGGATTTGCTTATGATTATCAGTTAGTGGATGTTCCAGATTACCTTGCTAAGGGGGAGACGACACCATCTCCTTGGTTTTACCAAAATGAGGGAGAAGCAGAGTATGTTGTCAGTGTCTATATATACATGCGTCTTTTAGGGTATCCTGCAAATAAGATATCCATTTTGACTACTTACAACGGTCAGAAACTTCTTATCCGTGATGTTATAAATAGGAGATGTGTTCCATATCACTTCATTGGTCCTCCAAGCAAGGTGTGTTTCTCGTTCTTTACTTTTAATTTATATCTTTCAAATTTCAAAATGGCTTCTTTGATGGTAGATGGTTTCAATTTTGGGTTCTTGATTTCTGAAGATGATTTTATAAGTATTCTTCTTATTAGGGTGTATTATATTTCCCTCTCTTGATAGACATTTTACCTAGATGAAATGTGCTACACTTCTGTCCATTTTAACATAAATGAATCTTTTAGTAGTCTCAAACAATTATGGATGAGGCTCTCACTGACACTTTTCCTTTCTCTATAACTTTACATGTCAATAACTAACTAATAATTTTAATGCCTTATTATTGAATTTTGGATTTTAGAAGATGTAATGAAGTTTTAAACATGCCTTTTGTCAGTTTTGTAACTTCTTTTACCTATAATCTTCATTTCATCTTCTAAACTTCCGAAGTTGACAGTAAGGTTCAGAACTGATTACATTACAGATGATGCTGGATATTGTAGATAGAAAATTACGGGCGAGAAGTTTGTTTACGCATAACACAGACTGAATTTTAGCTCATATTCATCTTTCAGGGGAGGAGTGGATAACTTTTAAAATTAGAGGGGAGAGCAGTATAATGTCAGTGTAAATCAAGGGAGTTTAATATAATTTTGATAAGTACATAGGGAGGAACCACACTGCAGAAACTAGCCAGTTGGAGAGGCCAAAGCCTTGTAAACCCCACACTAGAATCCCATACTTCCAACGTCGGACTCGAGTCATACCTTGCAATTAATCTCAACAAATTTCCACATCACCACCACCACCACTACTAAGACCTTTTTTTTTTTTTTATTATTATATGATGTTTCGAACAGTGGGGTAAACATACATCTCTGAAATTGCTGTACATTTTTTAAGTCTTGATTCTCAATTATGTCAGTTTTCTGTAATTGATTGCTCTCAGGTTACTACGGTGGACAAGTTTCAAGGTCAGCAAAATGATTTTATATTGCTATCTCTTGTGCGTACTCGATTTGTTGGTCACCTACGTGATGTAAGAAGATTGGTTGTTGCAATGTCACGTGCTCGGCTTGGTTTATATGTCTTTTGCCGTCGTTCCCTTTTTGAACAATGCTATGAGCTGCAACCGACATTTCAGCTGCTTCTTAAAAGACCTGACCACCTTGCCCTTAATGTTAATGAAATTACGTCATATACTGAACGAGATGTTGAAGATCCTGGACCTAAACATCATATACATCTTGTCAGTGGCATTGAGGAGATGGGAAGTATCATAGAGAGACTGTATCAGGTATGTCTCACATCTCATAATACAAGAATGTTCTCCGTTTTATCTTCACGAATTTCTGATGCTTTTCCAGCTTTTTTCTAATAAAATAAATTCATTCAGACCGAAAAGTTTACAAAAAGATGAGAGGTTAAGGAATACACCTTAACATAAGTTTACAGTACAGTTTATTTTCCATATTTCCAAAACATCATGCCTGAAATATTCCGATGAGATATTTTTTTGGTGCATCTTATGTGGGATATTATTACCCTAGCTTCTTTTAGTAATACATAACGACCTTTTCTTGCATAAATTATATTCTTTCTGGGCTCTATTTAATAAAAAGACTCAATGATTTTTTATTAATTTTTATATATTTCCAGGAAAAGTTGAGACAACAGTTTCATCAAAATGAGCCGTATTTGAGTCATGTAGAACCATCAGAAAATACAGAAAACAACGAGGACAAGCCGGAACAAACAGAGGACACTGATATGCCAGAACAAGCGGATGAGATGCCACACAAAATCAAGGAAGCTACAAATGTCGATAACCATGTGGCTGAAAATATGCCACTTGAAAACAGCACGGTAGATGTTACCATGATTGATAACAGTGATGGTCTTGCAAAGGAAGAGACTGGCGGTGCTGCTAATTAAGCAAGCATCCATTACCCTTGTGTTTATTGTTAAGTTACAAATCCGTAGGTCATGACATTTTTGTTTTACGTCTAGATAAATCAATGTCAAAATTTGACAATATGTAGCAATAGGAAATCAGATTTTTTATGTAAAAGGTCAAGTGGAGGAATTCATGAGCATGTTGTAGTCAGTGTATGGGATGCCAGTGCCGAGAGGAAGCAATATTTTCCTTTAAATTTTGATAGACTACGATGAATTTACTGTAAGATTACAGAGACTTGAATCTTAATCAGGTTACATAGTATGCAGCCAACAGCCAACATTCACTAGTGGATGACGTTTAGGTTAGTTTTGTTCTTTTTGTTAAAAAGAAAAAAGAAAAAATTCTGTAAGGACCTTTTTTGGAGCATTTGATTAAAAATTAACTGTATATATTTTGAGTTCATTTTTGGTTTTTCTTATTTCTAAAAATTGATTAATTTAAATAAAATAATAAATCATACAAATAACATTCTTACCTTCCAATTTTACTATAAAAGCATTGTTTTTGGACAACTAGATGAAATAAATTGTCTTAAAACTATTTAGTTATATAATATATTTAACCGTAGAATCTATTTATAGTAATAAATTGATCGTTTATTGAAGAAATATATTTTTCACAACTAACACATTGTGGAAACTTTTAATACTGATTAGGGAATAATACTTGTAATAATACTTTAAAAAAAAATAGAAAAATTAGCATTTTCTGTTTAAATCTTTTTAGGTTGTGAAGAAGAAAAGTTGTACAAGTCTCTTACAAAGAAGCCGTGTTTGCATTTTTTTCAGCAAATTATTTAGTCACTTTTTCTCTTCATTAAAATCATTCATTTTTATTTTAGGATTCACTAAATAATTCTTATATAACAATTGATGACTAAGTAAATGATTTTCCCACAAAATACCCAAATGTCTAATGGCAATGAACCATTCATGGGCCCATTATTATCTTATCCAATTCATTTGGAGGCATGACCTTTTGGGACCATGAAGATTCAAAATCTTGCAAATTAAAAAATGGTAAGTATAATATTAAAAAACTAAAAAGTAATACTTTTTATAATTATAATTATAGTGCACTTTTAGAGTATAGTCAACCTTAAAAAAATGAATTACCACATTGTTTTTGGTAGTGGTTGGTGCAAATAGAACTTCATTCTAGTGGTTTTTTAACACAACAAAAAGTGCAAATATAATTAATTAGAGGCATGCACCTTTTGTTATTAGTTTTTCTTTTAAAGAATGGGAAATTGTAGATTAATTAGTTATTTATTTTTTATTATATTTAATATGGTATTTTATGCCTTTAAAAGTCGAATTTAGTTTTTTATACTTTAAAAGTAACCAGAACTATTATTTAGCTAGTTCAAGATTAATTTTGTTAATTATTTAAACATATTAATGGTTAAAAAAAGTGATAAAAATATTTTATTTAAATATTTTTATATATAATACATACAGGGACAACTTTTAACTATTATAATAATTAAAAAAAAAAAAATGAAAGACTCTCCATCCTTTGAAAAACTATTCCTTTACGTCAGTGCCAACCCTAATATTCACAGAAAAAGACTCATAAGATGAATCTGATAGTAGTTGACAAAAAAACTTCTTACCTCCATTTTCGACTCCATACTCTTCTCCTTCAAGTTTGCTATTTTTCTTCCATCCTCATGCAAAAAGTGCTAACATTTAACGAGGTACTAAATACTATTTTTGTTGACTTATCTGATAGAGAATGAAAAATCCTTTTCCATGGAATTTTGTGTGACAGTTTTTTCTTCAACTGAGAATCTTTGCATACTTCATTCCAAATACACTGGTGGTGGTGATTTTAGAGATGAGAGTGAAACATGATTAGGTTTGGTTTGATTTTAGAGTCGAACATTTCGACATGTTATTACTATACGAGAAACTTGATTCGAGTTTTAAATTTTTATTAATTATGAGATTATGTAAACCACATAAGATGTAATAATTCTGAACTATTAATTAACCCGTATTAAATTAATGGATAAATTTTATTCATTTAAAACAATATAAAAAAATAATTAAAGAAAACAATTAAAACATAAAAAGGAAAAAAGAATAAAGCACACACAACCTCAAATATTAAGAAGAAAGTGTTAATTTTCAATAATGAAAAAATCATTTTAACCCATTTTAAAAATATTAATCTTTTAAAAGACAAGCACTAAATTGATTTAATCTAAAAGATATTTTTTTTTTAGTTACAATAGAAGAAACATGAATTGCAATATTGTTTATGGTAGTGTTTGGTGCATATAGAACTTCATTCTAGTGGTGCTTTACCACAACAAAAAAGATAATTAATTAGATATGTTTTGGTATTAGTTTTGTAATCATGTGAGTGAGAGGTGGATGGTTATGATTGGAAATGAGAAGCAAATAGGGTTTTCTGATATTGTCTTACTCATTAGGCCATATTCAAGACTTTGGTTCCTTTTGATCTTCAAATTAATTATAGTTTATTTCCCTTTTTGTTAGAGATTTATCTCTCTTTGTACACTAAAAAAAGGGTAATTATTCATGGAGGATCATGCATACTTTTACACTAATGGTGTTCTAAAAGGAATATAATTTTGATGGAGGTAGCAACATATGTTTGTTAATTGGATAATCTAAAACACTCTTTAAAAAAAGATAAAGTTGATGATGAACCAAGAATCTGTGGTACCGTCCATCCAATCATGCTTCCTATTTCTCATCTTGTTTCTACCCAAACAAACTAATCTTCCTATGACGTCTTCAAATCACTTTCATGGCTAGTAGATTACTTAATTTATATCATCATTTTAAAATTCAAAAAAACATGCATCCTAACATACCTTTTCTTTTCATTTTTCAGACAAAAAAGTGTAAAAATTATGACATGATGAACACTGATATTTAACCTTTTTCTTCACGCAATTCATTATATAACCAATCATGTTTTAGTTTCGTTTCACACTTTTGGTTTTTAGTGACACTTTGTAGATATGAATAGTGCAAACCAGGCAATTAGCAGCTAAGTGAAAGAATATTCTCAGAAAGGGAATTGAATGTCACCAACCTTATTCATATTAATTGTGAAATCAATCAACTTTTTTTAATTTAATCAATCCATTTCCATATTTTTAATTGGATCCTCCAAAACTTTTCTTTGTTTCGTTGGTTCTTTTCTTATCTTTTACTGTAGCTATTTACCATATTATATTCATATGTTAAGATTTAGCATTTAAAATAAAATAAAATAAAAGAGTTATGGCGTGAGAGTGTAAAATTTTACTCTGTGATTCAATGATTCAATTATGATTGCTTATAATTTTTTTAACTTTTATATTAATTATGTGATAATTGATTGAGTGCATAATAACATACAAAATACAATCTGTTTTTATAGGATTAAAATATTCTGTTAGTAAATCCCACGTGGACTAAAATTAAGGTCGAACTATGGTATATAAGTGAGGTATAAATCTTACCTTCTGAATTGGTTTTGAGGGTAAGTTAGGCACTGATAATCACTTTTTACATGATATCAGAGCCTTTTTAACAAAATTTACACAAAATGAACAATAATCATATCTGACATTCTATTTATAATATATTTATGAACCTTATTTGATGGATATTTTAAAATTTTCTTAAATGATAAATTGTAAATGAGGATGATTCTCACTATCCCACACAAGAATTAATAGACATGTTTCATAAAAAATCAGATAAATTTTGATAGAGAATGATAAATTGTAATTGTAAATGAGGATGATTCTCACTATCCCACACAAGAATTGATAGACATGTTTCATAAAAAAAAGCAGATAAATTTTGATAGAGAATGAGTTAAATCATTTTAAATTTGAGTAATTTTTTCATTTTGTAGTATCATTATTACACAAATACATCGATTTTGAAAGAGTTTTTATATCAGTTTGGATACCAATGTGTTTATATCCTGTTATCTTACTGTACTTATAGATTACTATTAAAATCTATTTGCTTATAGATTAAGAAGGAAAATTGTAACATGTTCCTGAAGAGACATGCAAAATTGTATTTCATAAAGATGGTAAAATATAAAATATAATAATAATTTGAATAAATTACTTTAATTCTTGAGGTGAAGTAAGAGAATTATTTTAAAATATAAATTACTATCTTTTATTATTATTATTATTTACCAAGTTTTACATAAATAGCCAACATAATATAAAATTATAATTTAACTTTTAGATCAATGAATTTGTTTTATATATAAAATTATTGAATGATGTAATAAACAGCATTAGTATAATTTGATCTTTTATATAAATAAATGAAGGATAAAAAATTGGCTTTGAAAAATTCAAAATAATATATAATAAATATATCTGATGCATTTTGTGCATATAATGAACTTATTAGTTAAGAATTGAATTTATAATAATGTGATGGAAACTAACTAGTCAAAATTTGCACCTTTGTTCTAAACAAAAAACTATTGGGTCGTTTTCCACCAATCAAAATTGGTTCATAATGTTAGCATGCAAAAGGGTTTGCAACTTGTTGCGCCAATACCTTGTCATGGACCACAGTACTCCCACTTGCACCATTTTCAACTATTTATATTTCAGAATCAAACATTAAGATATCCTTCAATTATATATATAATTCTACTCATCATCAAACACAAGAATTCGATTCTTCAACAAGACCCATGTTTTCTCCCCTCTCTTTCTCTCTCTTTTTCACTCTTGCTGCTATAATCAATGCAATTAAAATGTTCCCATATTGAAATTTAACACAATATATCCAACAATGTCCAGAGGGTATATCCTCTTCTAGGTCACATTAAATTAAGTGTTCCTCCTTCTCATCAACTTCTCACTCTTTCCCACCATCATATACATCTCATATATTAATTTTCATGTCATTCTGATCATTTTTCTGTCGCCAAACCACTGTTTCTTACCATGACTGGAAAGCTAGCTGAAGTAAGTATATATACAACTAATAACTTCCCTTCTCTTCTTCAATTTCTTACCTATTTTTCATTGACATGAATCTATTTTGTACATTCAATTTCCTTAGTTCATGTGGCCTGCTTTAGTGGCTAA
Organism: Macrotyloma uniflorum; assembly: GCA_016859785.1. Taxonomy (NCBI): domain Eukaryota; kingdom Viridiplantae; phylum Streptophyta; class Magnoliopsida; order Fabales; family Fabaceae; genus Macrotyloma; species Macrotyloma uniflorum. Next base: position 1,472,739 of record BDMB01000045.1, on the reverse strand, counting down.
TAAGATACTCAACAAGCGAGTGGGAAGCACCAACTTTATAGCAGATTATCCAAGTAATACAGAACCCTTATTGGGTCATGATCACTCATCTCTGAGATTCAAAACAATTCTTAATGATCACAAAGATACACAAAAATACAAGTAAGAATTAAAACATCATATAATATATATATTAGTTCTGTGTGTTCTTATCCTTCTGACAACTCTTACACTGCACATAAAGAAAAGCTGCAGATGAGTAGATATATCTTCGATTGAGTTTCATCATGCTCGATCTGGGTTGTATTATATTTTAACTTTAATTGATTATTTCCATATGTTTCTGACATAATGTTTCTTTAACGATTTAAGGATTTTTGTGAGCACATGGAACGTAGGTGGGGTTGCCCCAGATGAAGGAGTGAACATGGAGGATTTGTTGGACACATGCAACAATCCCTGTGACATCTATGTACTGGGGTATGAATTGAGGTTCTTTTGTCGATCTTTAATATCAAGCATGAAGGTGCAACATGCTTAATTATTATTACTATTATTCTTATTATTTTCAACTGTTTCAGGTTTCAAGAAATTGTGCCTCTGAAAGCATCCAATGTATTGGGGTATGAAAACAGTAAGATTTCTACCAAGTGGAACTCCATAATCAGAGAAGCCCTGAACAAGAGCACACATGATAAGGATTTGAAAGATGAAAAGAAAAAGAATTGTTGCAATGAGGAAGGAAATGATAATCATAATGATAATCCAGGTCAGCAGAAGTGTGAAGCCCCACAAGATTTCCAATGTATCATTAGCAAGCAAATGGTTGGTATAATGATATCAGTATGGGCTAAGAGACACCTTCGTCCATTCATTCAACATCCAAGTGTCTCCTGTGTCGGATGTGGCATCATGGGCTGCTTAGGCAATAAGGTTACCTAACCAAACCCCACTTGATTCATTCATCTTTAAATTCATTACCTTAATTAATTACCACTTCAGTTCAACATCTAATCATGCATCATATATCTATTTGCTTTGCACTTTACAGTTTAATTATATATGCTCATCACTGTCAACATCAACTTCATTTAGTATCCAAAACCTCACATCTTAATTGGTTAGGAATAAGTCCTCTTGATTAAATTTATCTAATTTTGCCATGGTTGATTTGATTTGATTTGATTTGAATTGCAGGGTTCTGTGTCTGTGAGATTTGTGTTACATGAAACAAGCTTTTGCTTTGTGTGTGGTCATCTAGCTTCTGGGGGGAGAGAGGGGGATGAGAAGAACAGAAACTCTAATGTGGCTGAAATATTTTCAAGAACAAGCTTTCCCAAAGGCCCTTTGCTTGATTTGCCAAGAAAGATTCTCGATCATGAGTAAGTAAGCAATACATTTTTTGTTAATTACAAACCCTCCAACTAATCAACCTCAATAATTGCTTTTTGGTTTTATTTTAATAACAATTAGGTTCCTTTCCCAACAAATCATGAAAACAAGGTTCCAATATTGAATAATTTTTTTCTTTTTTTTTTTATGGCTGTTAAAATAAAGAATTTGCTACTTAATTGCTTGTTGAAAGCATCATTCTATGTTTCCAGCATTGAAATTGTCCTACTATTGAAGGCCGCCAAAACACTTAAAATATTATTCTTTGTTGGCTTTTATGTTTGTAACTGATAAAGAGGGACTGTGAGTTAATTAATTAACAAAAGAAGTTGCAAAAAGGTGCCAATTAGAATAAAACATAGTATTTGCACCGATCAGTTTCCACATATATAGAAATATAATTAAAAAGGTAAAACCATTTGACCTCTTTTAATTACTCAATATTAAATTGAATTTACTTTCTGCCCACTTTTAACCATTTAGTTAATTACTCAATATTCAAACAGAATTAAATCTTAATTACTTTTACTTTGACTTACAAGTTGCATTAACTTTAACCCTTTAAATAATGGTGGTCCTTTTGTGCAGTCACATAATAATGCTAGGAGATTTAAACTACAGAATTTCTCTACCAGAAGAAACAACACGGTTACTTGTTAAAAATGAAGACTGGGATTCCCTACTAGAACATGATCAGGTATGTAAATACATAAATAAAACTACAAATATATATACATTAAATTAATCTTCATTACTCAATACTATAGAAGATTATCTTACACTTTTCTTTCATACACTTTTTTCATTAACTGATATATTTTCTAACTTGGATTGAATTAATGAAATTGAAGCTAATGATGGAAGTAATGAGGGGAAACATGTTAAAAGGATGGCATGAAGGATCAATCAAATTTGCCCCAACCTACAAGTATTGTCCAAATTCTGACCTGTATTATGGATGTTGCTATCAAGGGGGAAAAGCAGCAAAGAAACGAGCACCAGCATGGTAAGCCATGCTAACATTTTTCTTAAAACAACATTAATTCTTCCATTAATACTTGAGTGTAGGGAAACGTTTAAGAATGATTGTGTGCTAAAATTGTTGAAATTTTCTAGGTGTGACAGAATTATATGGGTTGGCAAAGGTTTGAAGCAAGTTGAGTACACTAGAAGTGAATCAAAACTATCAGATCACAGACCTGTGAAGGCATTGTTTATGGCACAAGTGAGGGTTTCAGCAGCACTCAAAAGTTTTGAAAGCTTGTTTCTGTCAGAGAGATTTGAACAAATTAAGACTCAGTTTGAAGTTTCTCCCACCGAAGAATTTCTATGTAAAAAGCAATCAAGTTTCCGGTTGTGAATAATCATTAGTAATTAGTGTTCTTATGCATATACATACATATTTAGGTTCACCTCTGAAAACTGTACAAGTTAAAGAAGAAGTTCAGAAGGAAAATTAATTAGCAGGTTATTAATTAGTTGTTTTAATTTGGTGATAAGGGAAATTAGTTTAGTGAAGTCGGTATTTTGTTTCTTTATGATGTAGCTACTTTTTTAAATTATCTGGTAGAAGGTGGAAACATGTCATTCACCATTAAATCTATAATCTATAATCACATACATTTTCTTGAACCTTCATCTTTTCAACCCACACCAGAGTTGCATATTATTTTAATACATGTCTGCAATCAAATTTAAAGCTATCACCAGATAAAGATTCCTTTTTTATTCTTAAGTGAATTTCATTTATACACACCATTTACTTAATAAATAAATAAATACGCAATTTTAAACATTGTTGTCTTCTTGTAAAAAGATCAAAGTTTATGCAAACTTAAAATTGGAATAAGGTGGAGGATTCCAGCTGTAGGATGTTAAAATATAAAAGAAAAGTATGCATTAAAAACTGAAATACGATAAATTATAAGCCAATTATTGAGAAAGTTAATGACATGAAGTTTTATATATTTGATAGGAAGTGGAAACACCATCTTCTTGTCTTCATTGCATGAAAGAAAAAAGAAGCAAAATCAGATAGTTTTTGTTTACATGATATGAAGCAAGTGTTAATGTACATTTTGTTAGAGATATTATTTTATAAAGGAATATTATATCGAAACAGTACAATGTTTCTTTACTCATCTTATTCTACATTTATCTCTCTTCTCTCTTATCTTAAACTTGTGTGAAACTTTTATATCAATAAAAGCTGTGTTTTATAAATGCAAGTTGTGAGAAAAAATTAGGGTTTATAGGTATGTTCCTGGCAGATAGTATTGGTTGATGAGGCGTGCAATCTTTGAACAGAAAAAGTAATAAAATAAAAAAGTTCAGTAATTAATTAATTAATTAATGGAGTTTTATAATAATAGCATATTGCTTCAATCCCATTCGATGGGAAAATAGATTCTTAAACTCAATGCAATCCAAAAACACCGTCACTAATAATCCAATTACTTTTTGTTTCAACTTGTTCCTTAAATACTTTACAAAACCGACTTTTCTTTATGTATAAATATTTCAACGCAGATTTATGCTTAAATATTTTTTTTATATATATTTTATGATCAACTTCTTCAGTCAAATTAATAGTTCTTATAATATTTTGTAGAAAATTAAAGAAAAAAACTATGTACGTGTCGATGTCTAATTAGAGCCAACATGCTCACAACAACCCTAGAGCAAAAGTTTATTTATATATCTTCACATTTATACAACAATTTTAGTTTGCATAGTTAACTTTTCATTTATATTTTTTAATTTTTATATAATTTTCTTTCATCTTTTACTTTTTTTATTAGTAGTGGATTAAAACTTAACTCATCTCATAAAACCGGCTTAATGAAATAAAATTTGTACCATTTTATAAACTTTAATTTAGTCTTATCTTTAATTGATTTGAGATCTTCAACACACATTCTCATGTCAAGAGTCTGCAAACTCAGCGTAAGATTAGAAATTTATGAGTAATATGATAGTAGTAGTCCGATATTGACCTGAGAAATTTTTGAATAATCCAATAACGGTCCAAAAATCTTATTAAGATAGATTCTAATATCATATTAATAATGGATTAAAGTCATCTTAACTCATCTTATAAAATTAATTCAAAATTAATTCTATGATGTGAGATTTATAGCATTTTATATACTCTAATTTAATCTTATTTTTTAGACAAAATATATATATAAAAGAGGTAGATAGATAAGTAGATATAGATAAAAGATAAGTTAGTAAATGTTTTGAAATGATACTTAATTAAATTTAGTCTTAGTACACAGTTGAGTTTAAGATTATGTTTTAGCTGGTATTTTATTAATTTATTTAATAGTTAAATTAACTTTGTAAGAGTTTTAAAACAAAGTTATTAGATTTCTTTTGAGTTTTAAAGCTCATATAGTGAAAAAAAATGTTTAGTAAAAGCAATATTCGTTTCAAGTTAATTACATCAATAAAAAAGAATATATTAATAAAAATATATGTAATAGTGATAAAATTAAGAAAAAAGCATTTTAGCAAGAACAAAAACACATTACTATATATACTAGATTTTTTTTGTTTAAAAATTGTAAAAGTTGTTTTAATAAGTAACGATGAAATTTAAATATGGCAGTTTATACACATTTTATTATAAAAATATTAGTTAACTACATTTAACTATTATTACAGAAAGATAAAATATTTAAAAACTTGTATGTTATTGTTCACTGTTAATATAATAAAAATAATTTATTAAAAGAATTAAATAATGTCAACATATCTTAAAAATAATCGAATAAATAATCCAAAATATTATTTTGAAAATATTGTTGTAAGTAAGAATTAAAAAACTTAACTAAAATTATTTTTTTATGTATATGAAATCTAAATTAAATTGAAATAATAGAAATTATAAATAATTTAAATAAAAAAATTATTTAATATATTGTTTACTTACTTTAGTAAAGTTTTTTTTTATACAATCTAATCAATCTAATTAAATTTTTAATATTAAAATTATAAAAAATAATAATAATAAAATAATGTTAAAGTAAGTAGTTTATAAATAATCCCAAAGTATTTTGTATTTAAGAATTAAAAATTAAACTTAAAATTAAAATGTAAATTAAATTTAAAAAATAAAAATTGTAAATGTTTTAAAATATTTATAAACTCCGGTGAGTAGAGAGTAGAAAATGACAATGTAAAATTGTCTTGAAAAGGTTGAGTGTATGAATGCATGCAAATGTAAGAATGTTGGGCAAATTTAAGAATGTTGTTTTGAAGTTGATTTTAAGAACGGCTGAAGAAAGTGAGATTGAAATTTGGTTGGAATTGGAATGGAGAGTTGCTTCCATCGCCTCCCCTTGCTTCACTTTCTCATCCAATCTGCTCAAGTAATCTCTTTTGCTTCTTCTTCTTCTTCTTCTTCTTCTTCTTTTCTCTCATCTCATCCCAATTCAAATGCCAGCACCTCCAAGTTTCCCCCATTGTTAAATACTCTGCACTCTCCTTGGCCGATCGCTTCTTTCCCTTACTACCAAGCTTCATACAAGCTTCTGGAAATTCTTCTTCAAACTGGCTATTGCGACCTGTCACGGAGAGCACCTTGCACCTGTTTGTGCTTATTTCTCTATGGATTTCCACCAAAGTAGGTCGCTTTCTTGCTTTTCTATTTTCATTCACCCTCTCTCTCTTTTACTGTTTTTGTTGCATCACATTTTCTAATTGCAATCTAATCTATGCATGCACGCAGATACACGACTCTCGACCACTCTCCGTTACATCTTTCAAGTCCTTGGCTCACACTTCCATCAAGGAACAACACTTTACTACTCGTAATTTCCTAGAAGCAGTAGGCCACCCAATTCTCTTTTTCTCATCACCATCACCTTTTTCTCTTTTCTACATATCCTCTCACTCTTTTACCTACTTTTTCTGCAGGAGGTGCTGTTCTTGCAGGTAACTTCATGCCCAAGTATCAATCAAGGATTGTGTTTTTTTCACAAATCATGATCACGTGGAAAATTATACACAAATACAGCTGATGGTGCATCAGTTACACACTCTGAGGCCACTAAAACTTTGATGTAGCAGAATTTTCTAAAACCTTTATATCAATATTATGAACTACAGGAGTTGAGCTGATCCTGATTTGGTTTGGTATTTCCCCAGGTTTTGAATTTTGAGATTGGCACAACAAATGTTGCTTTTTTCTTCCTTGAAGATCTTTGGGTTCAGTTCAAGTAAGTGTGACTCATTTTTATCACTGAACTTGCTTTGTGTCGTCTTCTTATTGATTCACGCTTTTGAATGGTTGAGAACAGGGAAGTGGCCAAAGTTGGTGAATTGATTAGCATGGAAGCTTGCATGGATATTATGGATCTTCTCTATGAAAAAGAGGAGATGTCTATTCATTTTAGATCTCCTAAATTCCTTGCTGCGTCAATCTTGGTATATTCCCTACTACTTATTTTTCAAAACTTCAAGTAATATGAGGTAATATACTATTGCAAAGTTGTGATATACTTCTGTAGGTTACATCATATGTAATCACGGTCCCTAGACAGAAATGTGAGTTTCCAGTTCTTGCATGGGGTAAGAGAGTGCATCTGGGTTCTAATATAGTTTTTCCTGTTTGATTTTCTATCGAATTTCTAATTCTATCTTATGAACAAACTTTTTGTACTGATCATGAGCAAGTGACAAGGATTTTGTTGTCAGTAAATTTTGTGACCTCATGCAAGGTAGATGATATCGTAAGATTGGTGAGCAAGATTCTCAAGCATGTTCTTGGTCCTTCTTGAGATTTGAGGTAAATGGAATTTGAAAGAATGAAATACTTTTGATATCTGGAATGTGGCGCATCAATACACTGTGCAATTACTAAAATTTTCTGAATTTGTTTGTCTCCCAGCATTGCAAATGAGTATAGTACATTGAAAATTTGGATTCTTATTCTAACTCCTATGTTCTTCATCGTTTATCCTGCTTATTTACTTGTAAGATGATAGTCTTGAATGAAATGATACATGGTATTCTTAGTTTATTGTATTTTGGATCACTTGTCTAATTCTATCTAGTGGGAATGGTGCTGTAGTAGGTGGCGGCAAAAGAAATTAGACATTCGGGATTGTAGAAGAGTTTGAGGACATATATGCAGAAGAATATTCAACAATTCAAATAAATGAAGAAATAATACAGTGTGTTACATGTGACCAGCTATTGAGCTTGCAAGTGTGTTCTATCTTTCGATCTTTCTTTTTTTAAGCGGAACTCGGTTCTATCTTTCTTCAGAATCATCCTCATTAATTCATCGAACACCTAAATGTTTAATATATAGCTCAGTAGTCAAAATGTTTGACTAATGAGGCAGAGACATTGGGCCGTATGTCCCTATTGAAATTGAGCCCATTAATTTAACTTGACCCACATGTTACCCCGGAAGGCCTTAACCCCTATGTTACACAATACCTAAACATGACAATTCTTTTGAAAAGAAAAAATTAAATACAGGATATATATGAATAAGAAATGTTAACAGACACATTCTTTAATATACTTTTTTAAGCATACTTTTAATTAATGGTTGAAATTTATTTTAAATCACAATTTTCTATATCTGACTTCTTATTTAATGGTTTTCACTCTTGATTTTATAATTTTTTTAAATTCTTTATAAAGACTGTGTGTTAAAAAGAATAAGTTAGAGAGAATGTTACTAACACTTTTTTTATTAAATACAATTTGTATTTATATGTTTTTTTTTTAATGTCGCTGATATTTATACTGATTTAATGTCATTATCCTGTGACTAATCTTTAATCTCTTGCAAAATTTATTGAAAAATGTCATATCAAGTTACGATGATAAAATTGTCTGTGTTTAAAGAAAAATGTACATGGAAAGTCAGAATATAAAACCTTAAAAGTTCTGATATAGAGGCATATGCACGTGTTGTATCCAATATAAATATGATTTGAATACATGATAAATTTGAAAGTATGAGTGCATGCATTTATCATTATTGGAATGTGATAAGGTTATCACAGTCTACCCAACACTAACCATAATACTATTTTTTTATTATACTTCTAATATCTCCTATTTATTAGTTTAAATCATGTTAATTAATTGTAAATACAAGGATAAGATATAATTAAGATTGTCTTAAATTTTGAATGCTACATAAAAAAATGGTAACAAATAAAAAGAAACAGAAAGACTAATTTAAACAAACAAAATTACAACTTAAATTTTAATTTATTGATAAAAAAATAACTATTAGAAACTCACCTAAAAGCATGAGAGAATTTTAGGATGATTATTTGAATAATTTCTTTTTACACTCTCCTAATACTTAAAATAATGCTTCAACTATTATTTACTAGTTTGAATAAAAAATTGTTTAGGTTTCAATAAAAAAAAAAAAAAAATTTATAGTATAGATATAATTCATGAAATGTAAAAGTATTATAAAGTCTTAATGTGGTAAAGAAAAGGTTTGGCTAGTCTTAAAAACTCTGTTTCTTTCTTGTGTTGCTTAAACTCTTATTCCAGAGGCAATTATGGTGGGTTTTTGAGCACCCTCCATGGAACCAAAATGAATCACTTGTAATTCCCATAAACTTCATTGAATGGTCCAACCAATAAGAACAATATATTTATTACAAGACACATATTGTGCATGAAAATGCAGAGAACACGAATTGATGTCCTCTTAAATTTGAAGTTTATTCTGAAATGGGAAATGTGAAGGCAATTGATGATGTTCTGAGGTCCTGAGAGGGTGTCGGTGGTGACTCAACTCTCACCACACACCAAGGGCCCCCCATCCCCTCCCATTCTCCAATCACCACCACTTCTTATTCTCTTCTCTTCTATGCTCTTATCATTCAATCAAAATAAATAATTATAATTAACAAAATCACTAATATTTTAACCTCCTTCATCTTTCAAACATGCTTGATGAAAGATGAAGAATAGTGAATAGTAATAATCATAAAAAAAAGTGTCTTTAAGTAATAAAGAATGGTGATAATAAAAAAGATAGATAATGGGGACAGTTTGTATGGTAGGAATGATTGTTACAGGCTGTGAAGAGATGATAAAAATGATCATTTATTATGACCAACAAGCCATGAAAAACCTCATTAACTATGGTCCTTTTCACGTGTGATGGCTTTACTTTTAAAAGTAGCAACTATAACCTATTCAAACAAAGTGTACTCATGTTTAAACTTTACTAAATCAACAGATTCATTTTTTTTAAGACTCTTTCTACCCACCATTTCATTTTGATTCTCTTCACCAAAACTCTCATAACACAACTCTTGGAATCCAACTTTCATCACCAAACTGCTTCTTCAGCTTAACAAATTCCAGCTGTTACTTCACAAAATGCCACACTTTCTCTCTCTTCGGACGCACATGCCGGGGACAGTGGACTTCTGAACCCACCACCACCACCACCAACAACAGCAGCAGCATCCTAGGATTGGACCTCATTTTCTGAAATTTTCAAAACAAAATCGTACATTTCTGTGATGGGTAGTCAGGTTCCAGAAGATCATCACTCTATATCCTCTAATCCACTCAATCAATATAAGACATTCAAATTTCTGTGTGAATAAGGATACTAACAAACAGGTCAATAACTTTTTGTTTGTGTCAGATTCACTTTAAATCTTGACCAGAGCAACTATTTTTCTTCACATTTCTTCTCATGCTTTTCATAAATTGCTTCAATAGCAGTGCAGTTTAAATAATATAACTAATACTCACTGCTAGGTGAATCTCTTAATTTTGAAATGCATTTGTTTATATATAAACTTAATCAAAATATTAAACACTGTTTTGTTAAAAATTTTATATCCACTAGACCAAATTTTATATTTTGTGTTTATTTTATTTTTTTTGGACGGTATGGTCTAGGTTAAATTTGGATGTCTCAACATGATATATTAGAAATTCTATATAGATTAAAATTACTGATATTATATTTGATTTGTTAATAGAGTTGTTATTTTAATGTATAACAAATTAAAATATACTTTTTTTTACATGAGTTATTTTTATATGAGAATAAGAAAACTAGACTCAAAAATTAACTCTAAATCATGTTTATAATAGATCTAAAATAAATTTCAAAAACTATAAATTTTGGTTACCTATATATTTTATATTTAAATTATAGATGTTTTTATATACTACTAAAACAATAATTTATCTTTATCATTTAAGTTAACTTCTCCTAATTTTTCAAATTTATTCACAGTTCATATGCATTTTATATATGGATCATTATAGAATTGATATAGAAATACTTTTAATATCAACTATACTAAACTAAGAATTGGTACATAAAAAATATTTCTTAAATTTATTTTTTATTGATTGAATTAGAATGTCCTTCTAACCTTTTTTGTTCTTGAACAAACAATCTAGATTAGTTTTAGAAACAACCAAATCGAAAAATAATTTTTCATCTGCTAATCATTCAACCAATTTAAAAATTTGCCCCATTTTTCAAGTTTTAAAATTTTTAAAAGACATTATCGATCAATTATAATAAGAACAGTCTTCAAAGGTTGTTTTTTTACATTACTTATTATTAATCAAGAAGATCTATTAATCTTTTCTATATTTTTTTTTCTTGTACCAATTTTGAAACTCTTGTTCCATAGTTTCAACACATTTAGACGAGTGAATAGAAAGGGAGGATTTTTTTTTTTTAATTTATGTTTTTAGTAGAAAATACATTTATTTGTTTGTGACAAAATTAAATTAAATTTAATGTTTAATATTGAAATTTATTATCCAATTACATTATATTATAAGCATAGATTATAATAAAATCTCTAAAATAACCAATAAACACCCTACGCCTTAAATTGAAATTGAGTGCAATAATTAAGTTGTACCATACACACATTCACGTTCAGTGTTCAACCCTACTGGATACAGCTATTTCGTCTTTATACAAAGAAATTTAGAACAAAATAAAATTTGGATTGCTTTGAATTAAAAAAAATAAAAGATAAAAATCCCATTTCATTCGATTCAATTTAAAATGAATTGGTGGATTCTTATCAATTGTATCTAATTATATATAAATATACAAAATTTTGTTTAAATAAAATACAAAAATCACGCATAATTCTATTATTAAGAAAGAAAAATGTGACTCACATTAATTAGATAATAACAATTATATATATAAATTTCACACATAATAATTAATAGAAAAATATATTATTGGTTAGTTCATATACATTGGATTTCAATACTAAAATTTTTTCTATTTATATTTCGTCAGACTTTTTATAATTTTTTTAGGTATTATAAAATTTATAAGAAAATATAATTTCATATAAATATTTATAGAAAATCTGCAAATCAATTTGGATTAGTAGTAGTGATTGTAAATAATCGATTTAGTGAGATTTAGATCTAATTAAACTAAAAATTGAAAAAAAAAAATATTCTATTAATGTGAACCTAGTGAAGTGTGTGTGTGGTTGAAGACATCCATCATAAAGATTGGAAAACTACTTTACATTTTTTTTCTTCCATCACCACATCAAACACATTTTCACAACCATTGGAGACATATCTCCAATCATTTAAATCTATATTTATTAGTTCAATTAAAATCTCAGTACTAAAACCATAGAATTTACATATGTTGAACTGAAAAATGGAGACTAATAATATAATTTCTTTAAAAAACTTAAACCTAAACTCATTTACTAGTTTTGATAGAATCTAGCTTGAAATTTTGAAGTGAACCTTTAGATCCGTTGTACACTTTCTTAATTTAAAAAAAAAAATATTATTTAAATTTGCATGTGGGGTGAAGGAAAAATGAACTATAGTTGAAGTTATGAGATGGGGTAGTAATGAGACAACACATGCATGGTGGTGGATAAGAGTTATTGTATATTATATAAGACGAGGATGAGCTGTACCTTAATTACCAGAAAACATATATGTTGATGTTTTTACGTACACTCTCTCTATTCATTACAATTTGTTGTGTGAGTGTCTCTCAACGGTCATGGAGCATGAATAATTATACTTAGTCAAATATGGTATCAGTTTTTTTATTACATAGTAGCCATTGCTCTTTCTTGCTGCTCGCATCTTTCTATTGTGTTTAGAGATCAGAAAAAACATAGCCTACTTTCTTCATTCATTAATATGATTACAATTTCTGTAATAATGATTTTATTTGTTATATTTTAAGATTTGAAAATATATTAAAAATTTTACATTAAAATTAAATAAGATCAAATTAAGATTTATAAATAATACAAATTTTATTTTATTGAGTCAGTTTTATAAAGATGAATTAAATTTTAAATATACTACTAAAATATACTAATATAGTATCAGAATTTATTTTAATAAGATTTTCGTGTCATTAAAAATTTATTTGACGATATCAAATTATAAAATGATATAAATTTTATTTTATTAAATCAGTTTTATAAAAATAAGATAAATTTAAAATTTATTTTTAATAAAATATTATGATATTTGTCGTTATAGATAAGATTAAAAAGAAAGAGATTAGAGAATGATTAAGGTTGGTATAAATGGATAGAAAAAGAAAAGATATGGAGGGGTATGGGAATGAGACTCTTCATCCCTCTTTTTAGCTATAGATGAGATGAATTGTAGTTGTTTTCACAAATTATACCAATAACTTGTCAATTCCACAATAACCATTTCCATAATTTTCTGCTTTTCATTCATTTTGTCGGCTAATCATACCCAACATCTCTTTCTCTCTCTCTTCCTTCCTATATATTCTATAACATCATCACTTTCATCCATTTTCATTTACATTTATTTTCACCACAATCACTAATATTTTTTATTAGAATAAATTAACAATTTATTTCAAACTGTATCAATAGTAATGTTGTTCAAATTCCATCCATTAATCATTAGAGTTTTATCGAAATTGAACTAAATTTAATAAAATAATATTCTTTTTCAATAATATAATAATATATTAAGTAAAAAATAAGTTTATTGATGATTATATTTTAAAAAAATAATATTATGAGATAAATAAAAAAAATTAAAAATATTATATTCTTTGAAAAATTATACTTTAAAAAAATTTATCTTTTGAAAAAAATAAATCGATTGAACCTAATAACCGGATTAACTTTAATCATTTTATTCTGATTTTTTTTTCTATTTACTACAATTTGATTATAATGCAATTTTAAAAACAAGGGATTAATTTTGAAATGTTTAATTGGATTTTTATAAAGATGATTAGGAATATGAATTGTTGTCTTTCTTACAGATAGAGCATTCCATAGGAGTATGATGAATTGTTCTCTTTGTTGATGAGAATGAGAATGAGAAAGTGGACACACAGTTTGTTTCTCTCTTATAATTTGATTTACAAATCTGAACCAACATAGTTTCCCTGCAAGTAAAGTGCCATGCATAACCTTTCTCATGTATATTCATATTGTTTCTGTCTCTCTCTCTCTCTGCTTCCAATCTTGCATGGTTGTTGTTCAGTGTCCTTAATATTGTCCCCATGCATGCCCTTCTTACTCTCAAACTTCCTCAAAATATGATCTGTCATCATCCACTGGTACCACTCACCACTGCGCCACACAAGTTACCTTTGCTTTTCAACCTTTTTACATTTTCTCAACACCCCAGACAAGTCAAAAATAATATTTGTTCTAATTGAGTCTGGAGGAACAGAAAAGCTCCCTAAATAATGCATCTTCAAGTTCTTTTAGACTCCAACAATTAACCAATTTCATAAACAATTTGAGGTTAGAACCTAACAAATAGTTTTCTCCTAACTAAAGTTGTCCATCGAGAACGTGAATCAATTATAAGCAACACCTGAACTTCAGAAACAAACAAATGTCCCTATCAGACAGATCTCATTATGCACATTACCATTCAATATACCTCTATCATTTGCAAGGCCAAAAGGTTTGGCTCACAAGGGAATTATGGTACAGAAAAGAAACAAAAGATCAAATTCAAATATGTTAAAATTATAATATATAAATAGAATTTAGTTGTATTCTAATATAGTATCTGATAATAATTTGAAAGATTTATAAAATCTGTAGACATATTCAGATATCATCAAAGTTATGAGAATATTTATATCAAGACTTATTATAAGATATAGATTTGTCTACTTCATATAGGTATGTTAAAGCATATAATTTTTATCAAGAAAAAATTATGAAATTGTTCATAAATTATTTTTTATGGTTATTTTTTTCCATAGAATATTATTTTATAGGTTTTATCAAATTTAATTAAAATTTGTATAATTGTGAAATGTAGTTTCTCTAATGCCTGTCCAGGGGCCTCGGGATCTGCTGGTAGGCTGTTGCAGGGGACCTGAAGCTGTCTGTATGTGTAATATGTTTCCTCTGCTACACCTTGTACCTTCAATCAATGCTCTTTTTGCTCATACAAAGAAGTTATGGTGCTTTCTCAATGAAAATTATAACAGTTGAAAGTTTATCAAAAATAAAATGATAAATAGTGAAATTTATGTTTCTTAAACCAGATTTTAGTAATATGTAAAAAGGTGATTATTAATATTTAACTTATTTTAAAATCATAAAAAATGAACATTTCACGTATAATTTTATCTTATTTAGTTAATGTAATTAATAGTAATTAATGTGAGTAAGTAAATGCTACATTTTAAGGCTATCTCACACAACTTTGTAAGCTATAAGCTTTTTTACCTCCTTCATTGTTTTGCAGGAAGGAAAAGAGTGTTGATGATTCTAGGATTATCCATGTTTTGAAAAAGGGCATGTTTATTCTGATAGTTATTTCATTTTTGTAGCAGTGTTGGAAAAGCTTTAGGATAAAATATTATTTGAGTTTGATAATAGTGTGAGGACAAAGATTAATGTAGTTGAGGAAAAAGGTGTGTCCTGATAAAGAACTCTTTTGTATTTAATGTGTTTCAAGTTATCAATGGATCAACATCATCTTCTGTTAATGTGATATGTCACAATTCCTATATTATGTCGTTAAATTACAACCTCTAGACCTAACTTTTATGATTTATTTTAAAAAAATTAAAGATTTTATTTATTTATTATCTAATAATTTATAATATTATAAGATCATGAATAAGTCTTTAATTTTTATTTCATTATATATATATATAGTATCAAAATTAACTAAAAAAAGCATGTCTCTCAGAATATTTTTAAATTTATATATAAAGAGAGTTTATTTATTCCTGTCTAAAAAATGTCACGATCCTGTTTTCAATTTCAGGTTAATTGAGCATCACAAATAGTATATTTATATATATTTTTCTTGAAAATTAGTTATACATCATTTTTGGATGTGACACTTATCATTGTCACTAATTAATATTTGGTGATAAACTTAAGCTTCCCCTATTAAGCAGGCACAACACATGCATGGCTTCACTCTTTCCACTATAATTAATCACAAATTTTAATTAATTTCTAACATCCACTCATTAAATACTTTCATTGTCGGAAGTTAATGCACTGGCATTGCTCTTATTTCCTTCTTCTTTTACAAATCACACCCATTATTTAGTGACACTAAACTTGTAATTAAAATTAAGTATTACATATTAAAAATATTAATATATACCTGTATGAGGTTTTTAATTGTTTATGAAACACTTTTTTACTTCAAGAGTATAATTAGAATTTGTATGTTATAAGTTTGAAAAAAAAAAAAAAACCTTAGTTGACTAAAACCTTAGGGCAAACAATTTTATACAACAAAAAATAATGGGGATAAAAAGTCAAAGATTGCATAAACCTCCTTGGAAATTTTTTATACTGTTCAAATCATTCATTCCTTTTAGGTACAACATCTCATCGATCACTTCTGTTTATAAACACATTTTTCAATTATTGGTAAGAATATGATTTACAAGATAATTAAGTAGTGAGATGAATAAAAACATATATATACTTTTTATTAGTGTTTGTAATACGGAGAAAGAAAAATAAAAGTTAGTGTCAATAATAAAATAATAATAAAATAATGGTGGAGATTTTATATTGTGTAAAGATATAATTAAATTAATATATATAATAATAAAATAATGGTGAAGATTTTATATTGTGTAAAGATATAATTAAATTAATATATATAAAGTGATGTGAATCTCATTTTATAAAATTACACTACTAGAAAAAGACTTTTTAACGTCGGTTAAATTGAACATTTAACGTCGAAAAACGAGGCAACGTTGAATCAGGCGACGTTAACCGACGTTATATAGTAAACTTTTAACGTCGGTTAAGTAACCGATGTTAAAATTTTATTAATTTTATTATTTTATTATATTAGCGTTCTTAGTATAGGGTTTCAGTTTCATAAGGTTTTTGAGACGATTCTTCTTCAGAGTAGAACGCTTAACCTCCACAGGTCCAGTTTCTCACATGTAGACTTGGTCCAAACAATAAACCTCCCAAGGGACAGTGGGGGTTTCATCGCCCTCTAGTGTTTGAACGGAGACGAGAGACCTTGTTACTGCTGCTGCACTTGGGAACCCATTCTCAAAAAATTAGCTACTAAGAAGGCAGAACCAAACACAAATGAAATGAACAACAAAATGTTCCAGTTTTACTTTGAAAAATCATGGCTAATACAAAAAGAAAAATAGAGGCAAAAATGATAAAATGAACAACAAAAATGAAAACAGAGGCAAAAAAGAAAAAATGAACAACGAAAATAAAAGTTACCTCCGATTAGAGAGACAGAGTGAAATAGAGGGAGAGAGAGAGCGAAAGAGAGAAAAATGGCAGCAGAAAGATAGGGGAAACGCGCAACAAAATAGGGTTGAGGGGTTTGAAATAATAACTATCAACGTCGGTTACTAAATAAACCGACGTTGAATTAATTATTTAATGACTATCACGTCGGTTAAATAAATAACCGACGTTGTTTTGTAATTATATTTACAACTTTGCCACCGCATATAAAACAACGTTGGTTATATTTATAACCAACGTTATTTGATGACGTTGAATCCCATTATTGTAGTAGTGTTAGTTTTATGAGGATGAGTTAGGCTTCAAATTCACTACTATATATAAAAGGGTGTAAACTTCATCTTATAAAGCTGATTTTATGAACATTAGTTAGGTTTCAATTTCATTATTAATAAGGTGTCAAAACCTATTATAGCAAGATTCTCGGATTGCTATTGGACTACCTATAAATTTCTCAACCTATTATCAAACCAAATTAATATATATAAAGTGTGTTAAACCTCACTGGTAAGATTAGCAAGATTCTCAGACCACTGTTGGAACACTCATAAATTTTTTGACCTATTATTGGACTAAATTAATATATATATAAAATGATGTAAACCCACTAACAAGATTTTCGAACCACTATTAGTTTACCCATAAATTTCTCGACCAATTATCGGATCCAAATTAATATATATATAAAGTTACGTAAATTTTATTTTAAATAAGTTTTATAAGAATAATTAAAAATTTACTAATAATTTTTTTATAAAAGATCAAAAGAGAAGATCAAAAGGAGAATTGGAGATAATAAATTAGAATAGTAGGAAATGGAAACAATGATGATTAATGGGGTGGGGCAATTAGAAAAGTATTAATGATTTATGAATAAATTGAAGATTGGCATCTTGTTTGAGTGAGGGGTCCATATGATACAGTGTGTGTTCAATTGGCAGCCAGCTAGGGTTCCTTTGTCTTGCATTGCATTCTTATCCTTTACCTTCATCCTTTGGTAGTTAACACCAATATCCATTATTTAATTCCATAACATATTCACATTAATCAATGTGGAGGAGAAAAATCCACTTCATAATAAACTTAAATTATATTTTGCTACTACCATTATTATTCAACAATCAATCATGTTAGACCTAATCTAACAAACCCAATAATGATAATTTCATAAATTAATTATCTTAGTAGATAAACGTCAACCATTACCTATCATATTTCCTATGCATCACACACCTCTTCAAATATTCAAACTTTACTTTTCTTTCTCTTTTTGTATCTTCCTAAGTTTGAAATACATTATTTTTATTTTTAACCCTTTTATTATTATCATCACCATCAAACTTTTATTATCTTTCTACCACATTTCTTTATGATTGAACTATTTCTCATGTTTAACGTCTACATCTGTTCATGGGGTGGCCATGGCTAAATTGTTCAACAACAATTTTTATTATCTACAATGATTAATCGAAATATTTCTTGTGTCACTCTCACTCGTAGTTTGATTCTGTCACTAACACCAGAAATTAGGGTTGTCAATTTTTATTATTTTGCTCATCAAACATATACTCATTACCTTGTACTTTGTGTGTCTTGTACTTTCCTTAAGTTCTGTTTTAATTAGATACATTCATAAATACACACTCCCATTCTAACCTGCAACTTCATCATTTCACTTCCATATTATTACGATTTAAAAGAACCATTTTGTCGGCATTGTTTAGACCAAAAAAAATAATGTTAGTTTATGTTTTTTGACCTCGATAAAGTAGTATTATTAAATGAACAACATATATTGTCTATTTATGTTTTAAACAAGTTGTTGTTTTGTATTTTTTAAAATAAATTTAAAAAATGCTGCAGAAGAAGTAGTTCTAAGTTGCCTTTTAATTTTTGAGAAAAGTTATTTATTTTTGAAGTAGTTCTAACTTTTGTGACGTAACTAAGTAGAAATGTAGAGTTTTGACTATGCTTTGAAATATTAAAATAGGATCGGATTGAAGTGTGAATTGGAAAGTTTCCTTCTTGATATCGATCTACTTGTGGGTTGTGGTTCTATTTTTAGAGATCCTTTTGGTGTCTCTCTTCAATAGTGTGTGGAATTGTCAAATCTCACGAAATTAATTTTAAAAGAAAAAAATAGGCAAATGAAAATCATTCATAAAGTTAGCTAGTTAAAATAGGGTTTACTCATCTGGGTAGACATATATAGCTATATAGCAATATCTGTTTGTTTAATGATAACTAACGAAAGAGAAAATAATAAATAACAATCATAGTCATGTGCTAATATGTTTCCTTTACAAACATATTTTAAAAATCAAATTATATTATTCATATAATAAATTTTATGATATATTTTTTATTTGTAAAAAAATAATTATAATGTGTAGTCACTTTCAAAATTAATTTTAAAAATAAGATTTATATTTTATTATAATTCAATCTTATTTTTAACTTATTAATAAATTATTTAATTTAGATTTAATAATATTATAAATTAAATTTTGATATTATATAAAAAATAATTATGGTATCTAATTTATTTTTAAAATTGATTTAAGAAATAAGATTTATACTTCACTCATGTATTGTATTAAGTTCGATTTTATTTTTATTAATATAAATTATTATTATTATTTTTATTATATAATTTACAATTTTTTTTAATTACATTTTATTTTCTTCTTATAGTTTTAAATTTTAATGAAATAATAAAAAAATAAATAATAAAAATATAGAAAAGACAAAAAGGTAGATGGACTATGATATCAACGAAGGTCAAAGCTATGATGAATGTTTTATACAAATTAATTTAAGACTAGAATGTTTATTCTAATTTTTTTTTTCCATAGTGTATCCCTTGCAATCTTTGTTTAGAGATTGTAAACATGATAAATAAATTACATTAAAATTACTTTAATATGATGTTGATCACTAGGGGAAAAGGTTGAACAATGTGAAGAGATGAAACAAATTAATTTAGTTTAGAGACCAAACATTGTAAGTTGGAAAGTTTGAATGATGGTCCAAGTTGTGTTTGGTGTAAGTCTACTCCCAATGTGAATAGACACTTAACCAAACTTGGAAATCATATTCTAAACTCATTTTTCAATTTGCCTCATGATTGAACACACACAACAACTCAATCGTCCTTTTCTTTTATCATTTTCTATTTTGTATGATGATTTTACTTCAATTAAACGAAGAAGAAGAAGAAAAATTCAAGAACAAATGTTTTTTTTCAATGATGTTGGAGTTAATTATAGTTCTAATATGCATTCCATGATGTTGGAACCTTAGTAAATGTTTTTTCCCTCGTACATTTATTACTTCAATTTCCGGTTTCAATGTTTAAACTATAAATTATTTCATGACAATATATGTAAGAAACATGATTATGTGAATCAAATAACATCATATTAATTATTACTTCAAGACTTTACTCCAAAAGCAGAAAAAAAGGTATTTTTTTAAATAAAGCATTCGAACAACAGTTTTACTTATTTGATTTGATAAATCCTTTAAGATGAATTAAAAGTAAAGTTTTATTCCTTAAAAGATAAAATAAAAAGTAAATGAAAATAAAATCTATATAAAAAAATAGTTATTTTTTTTAAATTTTTTATTTGGCACATACTTTTGCTTGCATTATCTGGCCACAAACACTTCAACGTCAAAACAGCTCCTTGGGTCACAGCCAAATCCAACCCAAACAATTCGCACGCGCTTCCACTAACTTCTAAAGGTAACTTCCTTGTCTTATTAGAGAGTGTCAATCACGCGCCTCATGGCGCGTACCAAACAACAAATATCAAGATTCTATCCTGTTACGTAAATTTCTCACTCCCAAACACAGTCACTCAGTGACACCCTCCCTTCAGAAATTCAAGAAAAATAAAATAAATAATCATTTTAGTTCACTCATAATTTAGTAATTGACCTTACCTAATCTTAAATGTGTAAAAAAAATAAATAATTTTCCCATAATTTTCAAATTAAAAAAAAATATTTTTTATTTTAATAGAATAATTGTTATTCCCTTTTTGTAATAAACATTATTTAAATGTTTTTTTGAAAAATAAAAAATAGAACAAATTATTTTAATTTTAATAAAATATTTATAACATTATCTATTTTTATCATTTTCAGTTTTAAATATTAATTAAAAATTAAGTTAAGGATATAATGATAACAGAAGAATTAATATTACCTTCAAGGTAATAAATTAATGAGAGGAAATATCATAATTACATTTTGATGCATTGATTTAGTAATAAATTTTCACTAATACAATTTATTGACAATTATGACTTTTTAATGTAACTAATGAAGCTTTTATAGAGAAATTAAATAAGAATTATTGTTTTTTAAAAAACTAAATTGTGTGGGTTTTTATATTGATGCTAAAAAAATAAAATGAGAAGCCATGTTGGTGTTTGTGAGTAGAGTTTTTAACCTATGCAAATCATTGGCGAATGTGAAGAGATGATAGAGTGTGTATTTGAGCATAGAATAGAGAGAAATAGAAGAATAGAGAGAAATAGAAGAATACAGATCCATTTCAATACTTGCTTCTTTACCTGCTCTTGAGTTCTGCTACATGTTTGCGCATTTGAGCATCTAACAACCAAACCCTAAAAAAGCATTATCCTTCTTCTTTGTTCTTTGCCCCTTTGCTTTTCCTTAACCCTTTTTCTCTTTCCTCTTCATTTATTTTCCTTTCCCTCTTCTGCAATAATAATGGCAATCATTTCCATTTTCTCCCTCTGAACACTTTCCCTTACTCCAACACACACCCTCTTTACAGATCCTGTCATTCCTCTATTCACAATTTTTTTTCTTTCTTCTTTCTTTCTGCCTGCCAAAAGCAGTTTGTTCAAGAGAGAAAGAGAGAGAAAGAAAGAAGCAACCAAAGCCTTCAGCTTTAGATCTGAGGGAGCTAAGGTTGTTTCAAGCAATGGAGACACCCCGTGTCTCTTGGTCTCTGACATGAGATGAAAGTTTCTTGCTTTCTGCTTTGACCCTCCTCCTCCTCCTTCTTCTTAGTCTTTCTTCTACTACTGCCTTACTTAGTAACTTTGAAATTAGCACTACCCTGTGAAAGAGTGAAAGAGGGTCTCAGATTTTGGGAACAATGCTGGCCATTGGGGTACATGGCACCAGTATCCGCACAAGTACTACTTGCACTGCGTTGCTCAGAGAACTTGAGGTCTTTCTCTTTCTTCTTTGGTTTTTTCGGAATTCTGGGTTTTGAGGATTTTGTTGGTGCAGAAAATTACACGGGGTGCTTCTTCTTCGTAATGACGAGTCTGCTTGTGATTATTTGTTCATGATATGCCCACTCTTTTCCCTTTTTTCTTCTTCATCTTCTTCTTCTTGGCTATTCTCTACCCAATGATGTCTTGTTTCTCCTGAGGTCAACTTTTTGTCTGTTTTACTGTGTTAAAAGGGAAAGCACTGATAGGGTCTCTGTAGGTTATTTTATTATGGGGGAAAGGGGCTTTGTCTTTCTTCATGAAATTGATTACCTGAGTTGAAAAGGTCCCTTTTTCAGCTTTTTAAATTTTCCTTGTTTTTAGTCTAAATTTTTGAAGTTCTTTTTACCCTTATGTTTTTAAATTTCATTGGATTGGGATTCTTGATGCATTTTAGCAGGTACCAGTTCAGCAGTTGGTATGGGGTTTTGGGTTGACTTAGTCTTTATTAATCCGTCTATTTACTACAGTTTACTGTTTCTTTAATCTTTTTGCTTTTGTGAGACATGATGACGTGCTCATAGAACCGGTTTCTGATTTGGTGACAATTTCGTTTAGGCTTGGTGTAGTGTTTTATAGTTTTGTTGATTTGCATTTATGTGTCTCGGAAGTTATTGCCAATTTGTTTGTTGTTTTCATTTTCACTTTATTCTTTATTTGTTACTTTCTTCCATCCAGTACTGTTTAGTTATGCTTGGTGTAGTGTTTTATAATTTTGTTGATTTACCAAACTGTTTGCTGTTTTCATTTTCACTTTAATCTTTATTTGTTACTTTTTTTCCTCTACTGTTTTTTTATTTTCTTGGATTGACAGATCCTGTTATGTGTGCAGCAAATATGGAACGACATTGGGGAGAGCGAGGTGGACAAAGATCGAATGTTGATGGAACTGGAGAGGGAATGCTTAGAAGTATACAGGAGAAAGGTTGATGAGGCTGCTAACAACAAAGCACGCTTTCATCAAACAGTTGCGGCAAAGGAAGCGGAGCTTGCGACACTAATGGCTTCACTTGGCGAACATGATATCCATTCGCCGGTAAAGCAATTTTCTTGTGTTCAAAAGTCAATTTCTTAACTGGAATTCCAGTAATTTTCTGTCTGGATATGAAGGAAGAGTTAAATTATTAACGAATTCAAAATTGTCAAGGCGTTTGTGACTCAACTTGCACCAGTTTGAGTCTGTAAGATTAGAGTGTGAATGTGTGATGTTGCTATTACAACCCTGCCTATGTTCCTGCACCCTCAGTCCAACGTGCCAATTAAAAAAATGGGACGTAAATGATATTACTCATTTGATGTTGCTGCAACTGTAAATCTTAAAGCTGAGGCTGCTGGAGGACTATCTGAAATTGTGAATTAAATGTAGGATAGTAGTTCCTTTTTACTGTTCTCATGAAATATGTGCAAAGCATAGTCCTGGTTTGAGGAATATGTTTGGAATGTTTTTATGGACTTAATATGTGTTGATCAAGGAGGTATCTGTTTTATTTACATGGTTTCTTTTTCTTCAATCTACCTATTTGAGGATACAGGGGACATGATATGAAATGCTAGTAAGATAAAACTAGGAATTAGTTTACTGATCTTTAAGAGGATTACTTGATACGACTTTCTGATACTTTTATTGGTGAATTTGTAGATTAAGACAGAGAAGAGATGTTCTTCCCTGAAGGAGAAACTTGCATCCATCACACCTTTGGTTGAAGAACTGAAGAAGAAAAAAGATGAAAGGTTGAAACAGTTTGACGATCTAAAGGCTCAAATAGAAAAGATAAGTGGGGAGATTTTTGGATTCCTTTCTGTCAATAATTCTTTGAGCATCACAACAGTTGAGGATGAACAGGACCTGTCTCTTAGAAGACTTAATGAATATCAAACACATCTCCGATCTCTTCAAAAGGAAAAGGTTTGTATTATGATATAAATTGATCTTTGATCTTTTATATAAACTGATAGTTGAGCTTTCATAAACCTTTGTTGTTTGTGAATGATCTATTCTTTTAATATTTGTTTCTTATATGTGCTTGCTCCCTGCCCTCTGTTTATTTCTTCTAAGAAACGTAGTACATGTGGAAATTAAAATGCTTTTCTTTACCCTTTCGGTCTTATTTTAAATGGCGTCATACTATACAGGAAGGCATCTATGGGGGCAAGAAAAATCTACTTATAAGTGGGTTTGAGATATTCAAGATGCATCCTCATATCAATTACTAATATTGATCCTCCTTTATAACTCATTTTTGCATTTTCTATGCCTGTTCTTTTCAGTCTGACCGTCTTCAAAAGGTCTTGCAATGCGTGAATGAGGTGCATTCTCTTTGTAGTGTCCTTGGGTTGGATTTTGGCCACACCGTGGGTGATGTGCATCCAAGTTTGCATGGGACTCAGGTGGAACAATCGACTAATATTAGCAATAGCACATTGGAAGGTCTAGAGCAGACCATTCTAAAGTTAAAAATAGAAAGGAAAGCTAGAATTCAGAAGGTGATGTCTGCTCCATACTTAATTGCTATTAGTTTATTGGTTCTTGTAATTTCTTCCCTTCCTTTACTCTGGCCTGAGACTTATATGATACTCTTTTCAAAAATGCAGCTGAAGGATGTTGTAGCTAAACTATTTGAACTTTGGAATTTGATGGACTCATCAAAAGAAGAGAGAAACTGTTTTATGAGGATTACTTCTATTGTTGGAACCTCAGAATCAGAAATCACTGAACGAGGTGTTCTTTCAACAGAGATGATAGAGAAGGTCTGGAAGTTTCCTTCTGTTTCCTCACCCTTAAAAATTGTTTTTTTCATTCTTTGTAATTTATTCTGTGGAGATGAAGCTCCTAAACCGGAATATATATTTTGCAGGCTTCAGCAGAAGTGGACAGGCTTGCCAAACTAAAGGCTAGCAGAATGAAAGAACTTGTTTTTAAGAAGAGGTCAGAGTTAGAGGAAATATGTAGATTGACTCATATTGAACCAGATACAAGTACTGCTGCCGAGAAAGCTAGTGCATTAATAGATTCTGGTCTGTTCCAGTTCATTAATAGATTATTTACCTATAACCTATCTCTTAGTACGTGTTTGAGAACAACTTTTTTCTGGGAAATAAGCTAAAGAAAATATAGGATTACTTCTCTAAAATGAGTTGAACCAAACACTGTACATGGTCACTTCTGTAAAATTCCTTTTTAAGGTTTTACCTAGAAAAATTATCTGACGTTATTAAATGTACTGTTTTTTGCATAGGCCTGGTGGATCCTTCTGAGCTATTAGCCAACATTGAAACACAGATAATTAAGGCAAAAAATGAAGCTTTGAGCCGAAAAGAAGTAACAGATAGGATTGATAAGTGGCTTTCTGCATGCGAAGAGGAGAATTGGCTTGATGAATATAATCAAGTAAGTCAGAAATTATATTTTATAATTAGTATCTTGTGCCTGCCCAAACTCGTGTGTTTTTATTGGAAGTTTCAAATGCTACTTTTTTTTTTTGTTGAAGGATTATTGAACATACCTTGTATTTCTTATTAGAAAAGAGAGATTCTTGCATGGATTAATCAAAATTACTTCTGTAGACTACATCATTAAAAAGGCCATGTCAGATGAACTGAAGAGAAAGTTGATGAAACATAAGTTTAGAAAAGTGAAACCTGATATATGTAACCTCGAATTTTGTTTAGGTATCTATGTGATTAGTAAATATAACAGGTCTATTTTTTGTTGTGTATCTTGTTCAAACTCTGTCAATATGATGTGGCAATTTGTGATGGCATACTTTTATCAGAAAACTATAATAGTACTGCCCACTAATTAGGATACCGCTAGAGACATGATCAATTTATCCCCTTTCATTAGACAGTTAAAGTCTTGCAGTTCAATTAGTGCTATTGCATTTAATTCCATTTATGAACACTGTTACTGTTAGATCCTTTAGTTTGTTCTCTGAAGTTAACATAAAGAATTTCAGGATGACAATCGGTACAGTGCTGGGCGAGGTGCCCACATTAATCTTAAACGTGCAGAGCGGGCTAGAATAACTGTAGGCAAAATTCCAGGTATTGCTTTCATGCACGCTTATCTGATATTTTACGGTTCCATTTGATCTTCTTGTGATGACAGTATGTTCTCTTTCCAGCTATGGTCGACAATCTTATAAACAAAACACTAGTCTGGGAAGATGAGAAGAAGACTCATTTTCTATATGACGGGGTGAGTTTTGAAGTACTGTAACTATTCTGTTCGTGTTTTCTATCTTCAAGCCTTTTTAAGTAGGTAAATTTGATTGTCAATATTATCTGTAGGTACGGTTGGTTTCAATATTGGACGATTATAAACTGGCCAGACTACAGAAAGAGGAAGAGAAGAGACGACATAGGGTAAAATTACTTGTCCGTACACATATGCCTATTGTTGTTTGTCAACAAATTAGTCTTTGAATCTAAAAGTCAACAGGATTTTTTTCTTTTTAACTTTAATTTTCTGAGAAATACTGCTACATGCTTCACTACAATTTATAGATAATTGGCGTGTTTTGTTGAATCTTGCAGGACCATAAGAAGATGCAAGATCTTCTCCTAAATCAAAAGGAAGCCATGTATGGTTCTAAACCTAGTCCAAGAAAGAATAACAGCTTTAGAAAGACAAATAGTTACCGTGCGAATGGGAATGGATCTATGCCTCCTACACCTCGCCGTAACTCCTTAAGTGGGGGAACAACATCTGAACTACTGACACCACGGTCCTACTCTGGCCGTCAGAATGGATATTTTAAGGAAATGAGAAGATTGTCTACTGCTCCTCTGAACTTTGTGGCTATATCTAAGGAAGATACAATGTCATATGCTTCCCTTTGTGGTTCAGAGCCTGATTCCCCTCCCCAAGTTTAAATGATAAAAAGAAAAAAAAAATGGTAGGTTGTGGTTCCCCGGTTTGCTATAGTTATATTTTTGTGAACTTAGCTCCTGTTTGGATAAACTTTTCAGTAAGTACTAGTACTAGAAAAAAATAAGGTGGTAAAATGAATTAGGCTTCTTTTATAAGTTATATAAAATTTAACTTATGTGAAAGATTTTGGAGAAACTAAACGAGAGAAGAGTTCTATAGATTAGGTTATGCTAAGTGTTTTCTTAAAATGTGAGGATCTAAGTTCTTGGCCATGGTCATGTTTTCACGGACTTGATAATTTGATGGATGATATTATTGTGCGTGTGCAGGAATAGGGTAACAAAGATTTTCTTGGGCAGTGCCTGTAACAGTATTGAAAGCAGCCAGCAGAAACCTTGTGAATACGAGATGGATTGTACACTAGTATTTGCTTGTAATAAGCTGAGATATACGTGGACAGTGATAACTGACATTTGAGGATACGAATTAGGGTGTTTATGGTTTGATGAAGAATAGCATTGGGAAGAGTGTTGATACTGGTAGTAGGGACAGTGCAGGACTCCTTTTGTAGAGGGTAAACAGTGGAGATGGTGTTTGACCATGATGTATGTTGTGAGCTTTGTTTTGTGTATATATATCTTATCAGTGTGATGTAGTATTAACTAAGCTTATTTTGATTCATAACTGTAGCTGATAATCCTATTGCATTGCATTCTAATTATGTCGTATGTCATAATCCAACATCAAATCTTATTCTCCTCAAACCAACCTTTGTCAATGTTAATGTCATATATATACATGCTTCTAGTCCTATACTAGTTACATTCAGTTTTTGTTTTCTACGTTAGAATAAACTTGAAATGGCTTAATTAATTTAATTACTTCCTAAATTTTTTCTACATAATTTTGATTGTTTAATTTTTGATAACTTTTACTTTTATTACATTTTTAGTTTAATTTTCAGTAATTTGACTTGTTACTAATTATAATCATATATATTTCTTAAATTGAATAAAGTTATAAATAATTAAAAATTAAGAGATCACAATTGTGTTAAAATAATTTTGAAATCGAAATTTAGAGATAATTAAAAATTAAGAAATTAAAATTATAAAAAAATTACGAATTTTGTAAAATTTAGAAACCAATATTATAATTAGACAAAAGAAAAATAGAAAACCTGTAAGGCTAAAAAAAGCTCTTTAAGTTTTACATATTTATAATGATAAATTTTATTATACTTTAATTAGAATAATTTGGATAACTTTTTCTATAAAGTATAAGTAAAAGATAATTTTTGTAATTCCACTAAAATAGAGGATTACATGAAGTAATTAAGGAGGTAAAAAAAATAAAAAGTGTGACTGTCGGATCCGCCAGACCCGTTTTTTCATACGGAGCATACATTCTCGGGTGAAGTTAAACCCACCCAGCCACCAAGGGTCCTCTAGAATCGATTCGGATTTTCTAGGCAATTCCACCAAGCTTAGACTCTTGAGAAAGCGTGATTGTTCTCACAAACGAAAACTAGAAAAAAGGTTCTGAACAAGAATGATCGCGCTTCGCTTCCAGTGACAAATAATCAAACACGTTGTTAGCATCTGTTGTTGAACTCAGTTTCTTTAACCGCGCGTCTCAACAACTAAATGGAGAAACTCACCCAAGAAGAAGAAGAAATGGAAACTGAGCAACTTAGAAGCAGCACCTTCCAACGCTTAAAATCATACTCGTTGCTACTTCTCGACCTTTTGCAAAACCCTCACATTCACAATCAGAAGCATTGTTCCGTCACCGTAATTCCCCAACTCCTTCGTTTCCTTCACAATTCTTCTCCCTCTACTTTACAACCATTCTTCGAGTAAGCAACCTCTTCGCCAACTCTACATTCTCCATAAACCCTACTTCAAAACTAATTTTTATTGAATTTACAGCCCGTGAATTCAGCTATATTTCTTTTTTCTCATGTCTTGTCACATGGAACTTTATTATTTCAACTCTGTTTTTAGTTAATGCTTGTTTTACTCACTCCCACCGTGTCATGTGATTTTTGTTTTCCAGCTACACTCTGTTTCCGTTACTTCTGCTCCTGGATGCTGCGGTTCAGTGTAGATCTATGCAAAAAATTGTTTCTCAGGAAAATTATAATATGCCTGGCGTTTTGAAAACACCTGTTGAAGTGAGTGATGGCATTGCTGAAGGTGTGGTTAAATGTTTGGAGGAGCTTCTGAGGAAGTGTCGTTTGAATTCTGTGGATCAGGTGTGTGTGCTGATTGATATATGTCTTTGACATTTGGTCTGGATGGATTCTATGCAAATTATGAGTAATTACATCGGGATTTTATTTGCTTTTGTTTATTGGTTGAGTAAAATCGAACTGCCTTTGTTGAGCGTGTTGGACGGTTGTGAATTGAGAGCTATGCTGCCCTCATCATTAGGGAAGAATGCTGAACAAGACAAACAAATAAAGAACAGAAGAATCTAAAGACGTGTGGATTTGGGGATACTGGCCTGAATCCACAGAAACAGAAGGTTCATGGATATTTTAACAATTGAACCTGAAGCTGCGTTACATTGTGCTCCTGCTGTTAGGGTCAAAATAGAAGATGAAGGAATCCCTCTAAATATATTTCTAGTGTAAAACATGGAACAAATGTAGATATATTGTGCAGTATTATTAATTTTGTTATTGTTTACTTCATTCGTTTTTAATGCTCTTTAATGTACTGGGGTTATATGCTGGTCGTAGAGAGTGGTCTATGTTTACTTACCCTTGATATTTCGGTGTCACGTTGAGATAGTATGAGGTATTTGTTTCTAAATAACTGGTGGCATGAAACACTGTTTTTATGAGGTTTATTTTTTGTTTATATTTTGCTATTATGCACATTCTGTTTTGTGTAGGCTAAAGTAAATTGCAAGTGCCATTTTTACTGGTATATATACCATGTCTGTCTTAACTCATGAGTGCTATAGAGTACATATCCCTCATTAGGCATGGACAACTGTCTAAACTCTTAACTAAATGTTGTTTGGTATGAGATTCGAACAGACGATACTGAACGGTGATATTCTTTCACAGATGGTAGTGCTACTAAAAAAGTTAACATACGGGGCCATGTTGTCACCCTCTGAGGCTTCAGAGGAGTTTCGTGAAGGAATTTTGCTGTGTGTCAAGGCACTGCTTTTGAGTTTGCATTCCTGTTCTGATATGTCTTGCTTGTGTAAACAAATTCCTGGTTTGCCGGCACTTTCACATGATGTTTATAATGATAGACTACATAAAACTTTCGAGAATGGTTTGGAATCAGAAGAATGTTTACTCGCATTTCTCCAGTCTCAATTTGCATCAGCTGCTATTGGACACTGGCTATCACTTCTTCTTAAAGTATGTTGATTTTTGTTATGGAGTTCTTGCTGAAATTCCAATTCAGTTATGTTTTTATGTTATTTTTTTGGATGGGGGATTATTTGGTTCTTAATCACATTTTATTACAGAATAACCAAAAAATTTATTTAAAGTATATAGAAGAAGATAACTTCTTCAAGTAATCAAGACAGAGATCTTTCTTTTTTGAAAGGGACCTAAATGGAATTTCCCATCTATCTTTTCTGAAAGTTAGTTGCCCACATATTATTAAATTTATAATACCAATTTGGTCTTATGAAAAGATTGCAGATACAGAGGCTGCTAGGGGACAACAAGGTTCTGCAAGACTTCGAAGTGAAGCGTTCAAAACTCTGCGGGTGCTTGTTGCTAAGGTAATGCAATAAAATATGCTTTTTGAAATAGTTGTAAGAGTTATTTATTCATTTTTTGCAAAGGAAGATAAATATTTATAGAGATTAACTGTTGATGCATGAGTATAAAGGAGGTTAAGATATCCTCCTCAGAAAGGATAAAATGGGAAAAAAAATACAAACAAGTTTATCAGCGAAATAAAATAGTCATCTCCCTGCATGCTTGATTGGACTTTTCTATAAAGAAGCCATAGGAAGAGAACCGATGGTATAAAAGCTTTTTCTATCCCATTACTACAATGAAGACTATGAAATAACCGAACTAACTGGATTCCATCATATAGGTTTACCTTCTATTGCATTTTTGGAATCCTCTGAAGTTATTCTATTTTCTTGCACAGCATAAAATGCACACCTGGATTTTGGTTTTGGAGTGGCAAATGTTTTTTTTTTATATATATATATATTAAATTCTTTTTAAATAAATGTAAATATGGAATTGAAACAATTGATTGTGCTGGTTTTACATTTGTAGGTTGGTTCGGCAGATTCATTAGCCTTCTTTTTACCTGGCACTGTTAGTCAGTTAGCTAAAGTTTTGGACAGTGCAAAAACAATGATAAGTGGGGCTGCTGGGAATGTGGAATCTATTGACCAAGCAATCAGAGGGTTCGCAGAGTTTCTCATGATAGTCCTCCAGGATGATGCTAATGCACCTGCCCTGGATATTAAAGCATCTTCAGACTTTGATTCAAAAGAGTGTAATTCAACACTTACTCTTTTGAAGGAGCTTCGTCACTTGCAAGTTAAAAATTATGTTGATACAAAAGCTGCAGAAGATATGGGTGTTGAGTCTGAAAAAATCTATTATTCCCAAACTCAGATCCAAGAAACAGGGAATACTGATCCTGATAAAGAGGACATGTCTTTGCATGTGAGCCGAACAAAAGGTTGGATGCGGAGGACATCAGAACATGTAAATAAGCTGTTGAGTGCAACATTTCCACAAGTATGTTTCATGATGTTAGTTTCCTTGTCTTATTTTATCGTCTTTGGATGTTTGGAACTATAGTGCTAACTGTATATTTTAATATATGATGTAACTTTTTATTTGATTGGTAAAATCATTGAATTTCAGATCTGTATTCACCCTTCACAAAAGGTGAGAAAGGGACTTGTTGATGCCATAAAAGGACTGTTGTCAGAGTGCTTCTACACACTAGGGGAAAGTAGACTGATGCTTTTGGTGAGCTCTGAACTGGTTAACTGGGAATAATGTTAGGTTTGTGCCATAACCATTGGTATGCTTTATTGTGGTTGACAATACGATGTTATATAATAAAAAAATTGCTGATGGATTTATAGCTTAGTGAAAACTAATCCTTAGCAAGAATTTAATAGCAATATTGGGTGATTCTTGTGAGTTTCAGTACTCACTGCATTTTGTTCTCCATTCCCTTTTTTTTATAACCAATAAAAAAAACAGTTATATTTTGTCCATTACCATAAATAGGTCAAAAACCAGGATCTGTCTCTCGGTTGGTTTAATGACTGCAGATATCATTTAAAGCATTGACATTATGCTCCAGTCGAAACACCAACCCTCCAATAAATAACAAATAGTTTGTTGCCAAAGGCCAACTGGGGGAAGTTGGCTTGCATTGCACTAAGGAGTTTATTGTCTTTAGTTGCGTTTTTCTGGTCTAATGCAGTGGCGGAATGAATGCTTATATTTGTTCACGTTCTCTTATTAAGATTTCTTTAAGTTCATTTTAACCCCTTTTTGTCTCTGATTATTCTATGCAAACCCATTAATCACAAGTTAAACTTTTTTCTCTTGGGTTATGACTTAATTTTCCATATCAGAATAAGATGTGTGACTTGTGACTTTGTCCCAAAAGAATTAAATCTTATTTTTGTTTTTATTTTATGGGCTTATTTATAAAAGAATTTAATTAGAATGATTCAATCGATTTTTAGGTAGACATCCAATCACATATTCTCACGTATGCTAAATTAGTTAACTTTATAATAACTACTTTAATAGTCGTAATTGAGAAGATTATTAGTTGATTGACTGCATAAAATTATACTGACCCGCCTGAATATTAAACTCTATTAAACTTTATGTTATTTTTTTTCCTTTTGTGGAATATTTCATTTTTTTAATGCTTTTCTTTGTTTAGGTTTTAGAAGATATTTATCTTCTCTTGTAAATTTGTTTTTGATTTTAATTCTCGTTTACTATTCAGGAATGCTTATGTGCCTTGGTCGATGATGTTTCCAATGATGTGTCGTCAACTGCACAAGATTTCCTTGAGTGTTTGTTCTCACAAAATTTGAAACATGTTATAAAACACAATGCTGCTGAGATTTTTATCAGGTTCATCTTTTAGTTTGGACTCATTATTCGTTGAGGATGGTTTCCCCCTTAGTTTTTTTCCTGATCAAATATTTCCTCTTTCAAGTTCAGGCACCTTGAAAAGCTTCCCAGAGTAGTGCTTGGTCGCGAGGAGTCACATGCTGCGTTACATGCTCAGCAATTACTAACAATAATATTTTATTCTGGTCCTCGTCTATTAGTGGATCATCTTCAGTCTCCTGTACGTGCTTCTATAATAATTTCACACATTCTTTCTATACATCTATTATAATTTCTCGAGTGTTACAATAATGATTTGTTCTGTTTCCTTAGATAAGGTTATAGTGGTATGGAATAATGGAAGAAACTATTTAATCATACGGGGTACAAATTGGTGTATATTCTATACTGTAATTTTTTTTTTCTCTTATAATGAAAGAATTTATTAAGATAAAAAAGAAAAATACAAAAGGAGGATAAAATCTGCAAGGGCTAAAATAGGCACGGCCAAAAGTAAATTGATAAAAGAAAACTGAAATCAAGAACATGCAGCACAACATGTCAATCTCTCTGGAGATCGAACAAGGACATCCCTCCCAAAAGACCATATGTTAAACACCATGAAGAAGCTAGAAAATCTACTCTAATCTAAAAGGACTCAATAGGAGATTAACATCCCGAGAGGATTCGCACATTTCTTCCCAACCAAAAACAACAAAGAACTGCAGCCTGAGAACGCAACCAAAGCTTTTTGTCGTCTCTGCTATAGCTAAGTCATCTGAAATTAAAACATTGGAAACTTCTGATGGGCATATCCATCACACACATCATGATATAAAGTGGTTATGGTTATTCTAATTTGAAGTAAAGAATTTGTATTAATCCTATCAAGGGTCCACAGTCCAAAGGATTTGACCTTGGAAGGAGCATGTGATTTCTGAATGCACCCATCCTGAGGAAAGGAATCATTGGTTGGAGTTGACAATAGAAATTGATAGTATGATTTCAAGGAAAATAAACCTGAAGTGCGACAGTGTCTACGGACCTAAAGCTCTTTTCTGGGATTAGCTGAGAGACGGATTGAATCCAACAGCTTTAAGACTGAAATTCCGAAAATTCCCTATCACTTTTCTAAAAAGTGAAAATCCTAAGAAACAGTCGAGTGAAAGAATAAAAATGAACAGGAGCATTGTGAAATAAATAGAGATGACAAAGTCTAGTAAAAGCCATTTAGATGCCAAAGCAATACTTTTAGATACCAAATTACGAAGATCCAAACCTGCTCCTTTTTGGGTCTATAGGAAACTTCCCAACTAACTACCTAGGTGTAGTTGTGTAAGTTCAAAATATTCTTTAATTTAAAGATAACACCAATTGCATCTGACAAGGCATCACATTATATGGAGAACTATGATTGCTATTGCTAGAATATCTTGAAAATAACTCATCATCTTTTTCCTTAGAATATTTAAGTGTATTTTATCTGTTAGGAGTCGTTTATTAATTTCATTATACTTCATTACTTGCTTCCACATTTAATTTGGATTAGAGGTCTTTAATTCTGAATACTATCACATGCCAGTGTTATATTTTTAGTTTTTCATTTTCTTTTAGTGTGTTCAAATTATAACATTATAACAAGCTAAAAGCTTAGTAAGCTTTAGCTTGAGGGTTAGAATGAATATCTATAAAATATCTCATTATTATTGTCTCTTGGAATATTTTAGATGATCTTTTAGGAGTGTTTTCCATATTTCATTATATTTGCAAGATTTTTTTATCTCTATTAATTAGGACCAGGAGTAATGCTTCCTGTTTATTTACTTAATCTGAAATATTACATTGAAATTGAATATAGTATAACTAGTAAAAGGCTGCCTCTAACACTCCATATTCAATGAAGATATGTTAATTGTATAAAGTCACCTGTTCATTGTTTAATCCTGCATGCCTATGTTCTGTGCAATGAAGTATTGCTTCTCATACTCTTGTATAACATAGGTTACATCTCCTTTATATTTATATTTATATTTTTTTTTTTTTTGTTTTAGTAAAAGTGAACCCTTTTTCACATTTTCTTTCATGGACTATTCTGATGCTTGAAAATGATTAGGTAGAAGCTGCTAGATTCCTAGATTTGTTTGCTGCATGTCTAAGCCATAATTCAGTGTTTTCTGGTTCGCTTCGGAAACACACTTCAGATCGATCATCAACCCTGGGATATCTTCCCTCCATTGCTGAGTTGAAATCCGGAGCCAATTTCTTCAGTTATGGCCCCTCTCTTCTAAATTCTGGTTTATCAGAAGTCCCTAAGTGCAGGCTTTTTGAGGAAAAGAGTATAGAAGAACCTGTGAAAACTGCTCAAAATAGCTATGAGCTTCCTCGCATGCCCCCTTGGTTTAGTTATGTTGGTAGTCTTAAGTTATACCAGCGTCTTGCAGGGATTCTCCGATTTGTGGGTTTATCTTTAGTGGCAGGTAATTTTCAATTCAATGTTCTTTTTCCCATAGCTCCTTTAGTGTTTGTCTTTAACCTGGATTTACTCATATTACCTTTGTCTGTCGTTGCAAGATAATTTAAGTGAAAGGCTTCTATTACATGTGATTGAAACCCTACTTGGTTACTTCCGTAAATTGGTTTCTGAGCTTCGTTTACAAGAATACAATAAAGAAAGCTGGCAGTCTTGGTATGACAGGAATGGTTCTGGGCAGTTATTGCGGCAAGCTAGCACAGCTGCATGCATGATAAATGAGATAATATTTGGTGTATCGGATCAAGCAACTAATGAGTTTGACAGAATATTTCATAAATCTTCTAGAAACAGTGGAGTTCAGGTTCAGTCTTACAAACAGGATTGTGCAATTCATACATCTTTCTGGATGATGGTCAAGGATAAAGGTGTAAGGAGCTATTTAGTTGAGTGCATTGGGGGGATCTTACATGAGTATTTATCTGCTGAGATATGGAATGTTCCAATTGATCGCGGAATGGCTAACTTGCCGCATAATGCTGTAGTTGAAGAAGATATTAGCCTATACTTTTTCCAAGATGCTGCAATGCTGCGTGAGGAAAGATACTATTTTCATAAGCTGACATGGCTGTTTATTCATTGTGATTTGGTTTCCTTTTCGTATTTACCTCTAAAGAAAATGGGCATAACAGCAAGAATGGCTTCCTTATTGTGAAACAGGTTATTATTGACGGAGTAGGAATCTTTAATCTGTGCCTTGGAAGAGATTTTGTTTCTAGTGGATTTCTTCATTCTTCACTTTATTTATTGCTGGAGAATCTTAGTTCTTCAAATTACCGAGTTAGAAATGCAGCAGATTCTGTCTTTCATATACTTTCCACCACATCTGGCTATCCCACGGTTAGTCGTGATCTGTTTATTTTTAATTTTTTTTCAATAACTATTATTGATTACTATATTATATACATTTATGTAGGTTGGACATTTAGTTTTGGAAAATGCAGACTATGTGATTGATTCAATATGTCGACAATTACGTCATTTGGACCTAAATCATCATGTGCCAAATGTGCTAGCATCCATGCTCTCCTACATCGGAGTGGCTCACAAGATTTTGCCTCTGCTTGAGGAACCGGTATGTTACGACCATGCCCTCTTATTGCCATTTTAAGCAAACTAGCTTCCTCATTTGAATGCTATGTTGTGATAATTCTTCTTTTGAATTTTGATGGCCGTTAGTAGTTTGTGATACCTGTGTCAAAAGTGTTGCTCAGGTACCACCATAGGGATTGATTTTCTTAATATGCTCAATTTATATGGGTATTGCTGGTTAATAGTTGCCTTCACTTGGTCATTAACTCTATTGCATTTGATTACAATGGATATATAGAAAGCAAATAGTTACCTTCCAATTCATTCTTAGACTTCATTTGCTAAAGTCTTTTGGTCTAATTATGTGTAACAGATGCGCTCTGTGTCATTGGAACTTGAAATACTGGGTAGACATCAACATCCTGATCTAACTATTCCATTCCTAAAGGTCTGTTCAAAGCTACATCCTCTAAAGTTGCGGGTCCGCTTACTTATTGAGTGGATTTTAATCACACTATTTCCTCCATCTTTTTATATTCTTCCTTGCCAGTCAACTGGTAATCCAGATTTGGAACAGTTTTCTTCAAAATATTTACAAATTGACATATTTACCATTTTTTCTATTTAGAAACATTTATGGCTATTCTTTTTGCAATTTGTTTCTTACTTAGTTAGCATGCATCTCTGAAGGGCTTTAGGATTCAAAATATATATTTAGTTCTAATATCAGTTTGTGCTCTGTAAATTGGTTAATTTCAGGCAGTAGCAGAAATTGTGAAGGCATCAAATCGCGAAGCTTGCCTGTTGCCCACTCAGGCAGAGTTGTTTGCCAGAGATGTCAGGTCTATAATCTCTAATTCAGAAGAAATTACCCAAGGTTTGGAATTACAATCAATCATTTAGAGGGTTTTTTAGTTCTCCTGGAACCATCGACTTGAGTACTAAATGCTTCCTTCAATTTGTATCATTCTCTAGCAGAGTTCACCTTTGGGTCCCTTTACTTACAAGTAATGATAGGTTCCTTCTCCCATGGTGACATTCTTAAAACAATGAAACTTATTGGGTGACTTGAGAGAAATATATGAGAACAGGTACTTGAGAGATCTCTCTTCAAATTCATATATATATATATATATGACAGAGAGAGAGACAGACATGTATCTTGTAACAGAAGTAGAGAGAGAAAAGGAAACAAAATAAAGTTCACCCCTAGGACTCTAGATAACAAATAGGTACAGCACAACTTTTAGGAAGTTGCTCAAAAGATAGTATAAACTACTCTATCTCGATGCATGGATATGCTGTGCAGCACATTCATGACCCGAGTGATATGCTTCCTACTTCATAATGTTACTAATGATAAGCTTGATATTAGGTTAAGATGCAGTGCAGATTGGCACTCCTTAAGCCGTACACAGATATATCTCTTGAGCGTTGAATTTTTAGATATTACAACTGTTGGAATCACCCATTTCCTTGATATGAGGAGATGTGTTGGAAATTTCGATTGATAAGAGATAAAGTCACATTACAATATATAAGTAGGATACAAATTTTACCTTAAAAACTGATTTTGTAGGGTTGAATTATGTTTATATCCATTTTCTAATATAAAATCAGAAGTTATGTTAATAAGATTTGTTGGAATTTATTGTATCACCCGAAAAATTAGGTTTTTATTGGACCACCCATATCCTTTATGCGAGGGATGTGTTGAAATCTCATATCGACTATAAATAAAATAAATTATAAGTGCAAAACTTTATCTTACAAGTCGTTATGAAGAGTTGAGTTAGACTCATATCTATTTTCTAATAAAAAAATTCATCTCTTGACAATAAGAGGTCTTGGAGTGGATTCTAGATTTTGGAAGTTCCACCACAAATTATTAGTGGCCGTACATTTTACAATCAGCAAAGCTTCTTTCATAAGGCCTACATTTATAATGCTATTAATGTAAGATATGTATGAGAAAAATCCAAATCTAATGTCAACGAAACAATCTTTCTCCTTCAACGTGTTCCTTAGATTGGAATTCCCAGTATCTCCCTAAACTATTGTACACCAGGTACAATCTCGATGTTCTTCCAGCTGCTCTAATCGACATTTTATCTGTGAAATTTGCACAACTAGCACAAGCATCTTTGGTCTCTCATTCTCATCTACCTTCACTGTCATTCTTCATATTTGTCTTTTTTGACTTCCTTGATCAAACGCGGGACTTTCAAATATTGGGCTTTCAAGCAATGAAACTTTATTGCTATTAATTGTTAAGCTGATAGAAAATCAAAGCAAGTAACAATCCACTGAGCATGAATAAAATGATAAAATAATTAACTAAGGATAAACCGACAAAACTAGTTCCCATTAAGCCCATACTTGGACATAACTTGAGAATCAAATACATGATTTTTTTTATTATTAGAATTCCCTTCAAAAAGATAGGCAGGGTGAAGGGAGAAAAAGCTATTAGAGTCCTTGCATGTATCAAGAGTATCTAGATTTTCTAAAAGTTTCTTGCTTCATGTGTAAACTTAAAAGACATTTTCGTAAAATTCCTAATCCGTGAATGACTGATAAAGGTTTACGTTAGTATTCAAGTAAAGTAAGTACTATTTGATCAATTATTGATCTGTTAATTAACTGAACATTTTTATGTTACTATATTAGGATCCGTAAATTTTTTACTTTCCCAAACATGTTGGGATCTTTAAAATCAATGAAATTAACACGAGCTCTTAGCCATTAAGGATTACCAACAAACAACTATCTTCTAATAGTATAATGTTAGAGTGATAGTAATTTTATGTAATTATTAGATAATATGAATTACTCTCACCTTGATTTTCGTAGTATATCAATCATTTATATCTTCATGTTGTTAGGATTACCATGCCTGTCAATTGCTAGTCTCTTAAGACTTTATTGGGTTCACACCCATAAATTATTATTAATACCGTTAATTTAGTTGATCGTGTTGCTATACAACAGTACAATAGGACTTATATTGGTGCTTCTGCATCAATCGGATTATGTGATACCTTTTCTCTTGTGGTAATGGTAGTTTGTTAATTATTATTAACTGAAGTGTTTTGCCTGCAGATCAGTGGGAGGACATTTTATTCAAGTTAAATGATTCTAGAAGGTATAGACGAACAGTTGGATCGATTACTGGTTCTTGTATTACTGCTGCAATCCCACTTCTAGCATCAATCAAGCAAGAGATATGCTTAGCTGCCTTGGATATAATTGAGGTATCTTTAGGTTGAAATGCTTTACACTTCAACGTTTTAGCTATTGATGTAAGTATGAGAAGCATATATTCTTTATCCGTATGAGTTTCTTCTGGCAGTTTTGCATGATTTTTGATGAATTGTTGGACACTGATGCAGCCATTTGTAAATAAAGAGAGAACAAAGGTCTGAAGTTCAGATTGATAAACAATAAAAAAAAGGTCTAGAAGAAATAGGGGGCAGATTTGGGAAAATTAAATTCAGGCATTTCTCCAAAAATCAACTTTTAAATCTCATTTTTGAAGGGTTAACCAGAGCTCAAACTAAGCTGTTGAAAATAGATAATTGCTTTAGACTTAGATTGCTTTGATGGAAATGAGCTAATATTTTTAAAATTAGATATACTCTTAAAGAAGATACCCCGGGTGAGCATTAAAAGAAACAGTTAAAATTTAAATTTCTTTTTGAAAGGTATATGTTATAATATAGACCCACTGCCCCGCCACCTCCCTGTCTAGTGGGTGAAAATAAATGTTCTCTTGTTCACCTGAAACAGCCAAAAGCTTTTAAATTGAACAGCAGTAAAGGATAGTTTTTATTTCACTGTTTCATTATTTTTTGTTTTGAATTAGAAATAGGATTAAATGGTAAGGTTATTTTGTGGGTTTGTTAAGATTGCAATGGTTTAACTTTTAAAATCAGTTTCTTAAACTCATCTCTCTTTTTTATTTTTTTTTATTTCTGTCATACATATTTAGGGATATTTTAGTGCTTTATTGTACTCATGTTTATATTCAGGTTTTTCTTAGGCAATTTTCTTTCTATAGGTGCTCTGCTTTGTTATATGTTTTATTAGTTGACATCCATTGAGTTCAAGCCTTCTTAGGGATCTCTGACATCCTGTTCTTGGTTCCTTGCGGGACGATATATTCTACTCCACTTCCATCAGTATTGAATTATTTTCTTAACCGAAAGAAAATCCTTGCAGGCCTGAATAGTTATTTTCCTTTAAAAATAAAATTGTATGGATAAATATTTCGAATGACTCGAGGTTCTTATATTGCAGAAGTTGACTCAAAATGGCAGGGTTTGGAAAGTGCTTCTCACTTATTATTTCCTTTGATAATATATAATTATATCCATTGTGTGAATTTTATCTGCTACTTTGAGTATGAATCTAAAATAATTTTAACAATAGATATATTTTGTATTTTTTCTCATTGCTATTTGGATAATTTCTGGTTTTAGAGTGGTACTTTGACAGTAGCAAAAGTAGAAGTAGCTTATAAACATGAAAGAGAAATTAAAGAAGCAACCGAAGAAGCGCTTCAATCACTATCACTGTATCAGCTGAAGGATACTTTGGAAGCTAATGAAGAAGGGGCTGATGAAAACAGGTTACTTCCGGCAATGAATAAAATATGGCCGTTCCTGGTTACTTGTATTCAGAACAGGAACCCAGTGGTGAGTAATCCCTCATTGTTGGTCATTTCTTACTTCAGTTTAGGGTTGGATATAAAATAAGGAGTTATGGTTGATTTTGTTTACGAGATATTTTTTGGATGTAATTCATGTTGGCAGGCTGTGCGGAGATGTTTGAGTGTGATCAGCAATGTAGTGCCAGTTTGTGGAGGAGATTTCTTCATACGTCGTTTCCGTACTGATGGGACACACTTTTGGAAACTTCTGACCACATCCCCATTTCATAAAAAGTCATATTTCAAAGATGAGAAAACCCCTTTGCAACTACCTTATAGAAGCAGTTCCATGAGTTCAGAGGATTCATTGGCTGAGACATCCTATCTCAAGGTTCAGATTGCAGTGCTCAATATGATTGCTGATTTATCCCGCAACAAGAGCAGTTCCTCTGCATTAGAACTTGTTTTGAAGAAGGTTAGTGGTCTGGTTGTGGGCATAGCTTGTAGCAGTGTTCTTGGGCTTCGAGATGCTTCTCTGAATGCCCTCCATGGACTTGCATCTATTGATCCTGATCTTGTGTGGCTTCTCTTGGCTGACATATATTACACTAAGAAGAATACAGAAAATTTGCCTCCACCTAGACCAGAGTTACCTCAAATCTCTCAAATTCTCCCTCTTCCCATGTCACCCAAACAATATCTTTATCTGCAATATGGAGGACAGAGCTATGGTTTTGACATAGATTTGGCTTCTCTGGATATTGTTTTCACACAATTTGATTCTCAATATCAAATGTATAGCCAAAATCCGAATTAGCTTATATAAAATTATTTTTGGCTTTTCTATCCCATTTACTCAAAAACTTCCCCCCAAACCATTCTTC
The DNA here is from genome assembly GCA_016859785.1 of Macrotyloma uniflorum. Taxonomy (NCBI): domain Eukaryota; kingdom Viridiplantae; phylum Streptophyta; class Magnoliopsida; order Fabales; family Fabaceae; genus Macrotyloma; species Macrotyloma uniflorum. Next base: position 1,430,267 of record BDMB01000045.1, on the reverse strand, counting down.
CACGTGATATCTTGATTTCGGCTTTTAAATGATTTTTTCCCCAAAGAAATAGAATAAAAGGTCAAAGGAACTATATGTTTGTTGAGATATTCAATCCAAAACAAAGTAAAATTAAGAAAAGCAAACTAATCAATTATATATAGAGAGTAAACATTTCAGAATCATGATTTCAAAATATACATTTCTAGAATGTTTTCGGAAGTCTTTCAATATATTTCAAAAAATGTTTTTCAGAAAGTGTAACAACTTAGTTATTATATGGATGTGATTGGCATGAATCAATTCCCCAAACACTACTACCACTTCAGCTTGCATTGCATCAACAAAATTACAAAAAGAATATTAATTTTTATAATTTTTTCACGGCCAACAAGCTGCTTACTGTATATTTCATCCGCCATATACACGAATCACTAAGGTTTGTGGTATATATCTTACTTAACAACTCATGCAGAAATTACTAATAAAGAAAGGTGGCTAGAACTAACCCAGCTACAGTAAATTCATTCATCCTAACACTCCTATTTTTTTAACCTTTCCTATTGCATTTTCCTCACTTTTGGGATATATAGTTGGCAATGCACTTGAAAAAAGTGCATAGACCAAAGCCGAATCTTAAAAAAATAATTATGGATAAATTAAATCTTTGAAGAAAAAAAACTCAATTTATACGTGTACTGTTCCTTCTTCCCCACCACTTTTTCTTCATTTTCTCAAGTGCGCCATCTTCATTTCCAAGTTTATTTAAAATGACTTTTGTTTCACGCAGTCTTGATCCATAATCCTTTTTCCAAGCTTCAAACATTTGTTTTAACCTTCTAAGCTCTTGATCTGGGTTCAAACTTGCTTCTACCTGACCAGACTTTACCTCAACCAAGAACTTGGCATCATCACCAAATACTTGACTCCGATGCTCGAATTCTTCAGCCAGCCGACTAATAACACTTAAACCGGCACTCGTTGATCTTGCCCCATTGCTTTCTTGGCGTTTGTGATTACCTCCTACATCCCAGCTGTAATCCCTCTCATCGCTTGCATTAACAGATGCATCTGAATTTCTTTCAGAGTCATCAATTGCAAGGCTTTTCTTTGCAATAGAGAGGCTAGACTGTAGGGATCTCATTTGTTTCTGCCACACTTCTTCCATGGATTTCATCTTTAATTCATATTCAGACCATCTGCTCTCATATTGTTGGAGACGTTGACAAACGATGTCGTTTTCCTCTTCTTTCTCTCTCAGGGCAGCTTCCGCCTTAAGTACCCGGCGCTGTAATTCGGCCAGGAAAGATGCCTTAACCAGAACCTCATCTGACTCTTTCATCTGTTTTGGAGTTCATGATTGTAAGAATCACAAAGATGTTTCCTTTACAAGCGGAATATAAGAACTTGTATAACAAATAAGTGCAGATATTTAGTTTCTAAAAGAAAATACCTTCATGTTTCCAGATTTCAAAAATCCAATATTTCCTGAGCATCTTCTGATCAACCAACCCCGAATAACTGCAAAAGGTAGGTCAATTAAAATTGTGAAAATTTAGACAGTACGCAATTAAAAAGACAGGTGTCCACGTTCCAACAAAACATAGCATTTTGATGTAAAATTATCTTGGCTTCATTCCTCATTTATTTATCTCTTGGAAAAAGATATACGGTGTTCAGTCTTTAAAAGCCTTAATTTGAATATCCGTATTCCATACAACAAAAATTTGCACCATATATCTTAGAATTTATGATGTGTAATATCATACCTGCTTGTATGACTATTGCTGCACCACTAATAGTCTTCAGTCTGTTTCTTGCAAATACTGCTTTCACGCGCTTCTGTATAACAATAGCAGCTCTATGTCTCTTTAGTGAAGCTGAATATGCCTTTCTGGTTTTGTCTCCCCTAATAACTGCATGAATAGGCAAGAAGTTTCACTTCGTTATAATTTTCTGCACAAAACATATATGATTGAAAGAATAAGGGAGTGAAAAAGAATATACATGACTGCAAAGTAGTGATTCCTCCGTGAAGCTCCTTGAGAGAACGACGAGCTTGGTGACCCCTAAAACAACTTTGTACACGTAAAATGCCATGAAGGGTACGATTCCTAGTATCTTCAAGCACACCGATCTGCAGTGTCATCAAGCATCATAAATTGGATTTAAAATAAATTATGCTCCTACAACTTTCATAAAGGAAAGCAATAGCGGATATAAATAGAACTATAAACTAGAAATTCTAATTCATCCTAATCCCAATTCTCTAAGGGTCAAAATTTCTTAGTTTATAAAGAACATGGAATTATTAAAAGATTTTTGGCGGATCTAAGAAAAAAAATTGTATAAATACACATATATTACCTGCCCTGTTCGGAAAAATAATTTCGTGTAGCCAACTTGATACATTTCAGGCAAAATATTAAACTGATGAAGAATCGCAACTGAAACACTAAGTGGATCCTGAGATGCAACATTATCAAGGAGGAGAAAACCATATCTGATTCAATGCACACAATAAGAACAAGCTTAGACAAGTGCAAAACAAAATCTGATTCAACTAAATCATCAGTTTCTCTGTTATCATACCTTCTGGCAAACTTTTGGTGAGACATTCTTGTTGGAAAACCTGATCTCGATATTCGAACTACTTCCAGGACCCCACAGCATCTCAGCTGTTGCAAGACAAGCCCTTGCTCATATAATTCAGGCGATTGGAGATTATTGGGTTTAATACAGCGAATAAAATGTGGAGTTGTACTTTCTAGTCGTTGCATCAGTAGGAACAATTGACCCTGGATGCCAACAGAGGAAATCATTCTAATATCAAATACAGTGCGATAAGTATCACTGCCAATGAAAATGAATATTCAAGTAGCTATTAGTAGTGGGTAAAGACGATTCATCTACCTTGCAAATAATACATAGTTTATTTATTCTATTTCCCACCCGCTTTCATTTTTCGTCCTACAAAATTACAATATTTGTATCTGTATTCTGTACTCCATTCTACTTATCAGCTGAATCATGTTACAAGCACTACTCATTCAGTAAAACATGTGACATGAATTAATTATTATTCATTCATAACAATTGAAAGTATTAATTTGAGGATAAACTAAATACTAATTTGCAAGGCATTTGTGATAAATCCACTTCATTGTATAATAATCCATTCCATTAGGGATTCAGAGGGTAAATAACGCTTAATTTCAAACATTTCTCCCACATTTTGTGAAGATTCATAGTAAATACTAGTTCCTTTGTATAGGTCACACATCAATTAGACACTTTTGTGTTGGATCACTTTATAATTAAGTTAATGTACCTTGAATTTTGTTGCAACACTTAGCTTTTGGGAATCTGCCCCACCTGACTTGTGCAAGGGACCAACTACCGGCTTATCAGACTGAGTGAGCATATGAGATGCAAATATTTGAGGAAGAGGACACGTGCATGAGGATAGAAGTTGGATGGAATCCAAGTGCAACAGGTCTCTGTTCTTCTCCAGAAATCCAGTTGTATCATAGGTTACCTGAGTGGAGGAACAAGTAGAACTATCAAACAGTCAGGTCAGATGAGTAAACTAAAATTAATAATAAATGAGTAACCCTGTACTCTAAGGACAAAAATTGCATTTGGGAGTTTTGAAAATATTTAGTATGAAATCTCAGTAAAAGCAATGGTGAACTAATATGTGGTAGAATAGTCTTAATACTAATATCCTCCTTAAGGTCAAATTGATTGCCTCTGTAACACAACAGATTTTACACCAACATAGTGAGAGGAATGCTAGCAACACTCACTTTAGCACATTCGTTACTATTGGTTGACTTCAAACTTCTAGTGGGAGCCATTAGGTTGGGAATACAACCACTAAATAAGTACATCACACATGAATTTTAACCTATATAGTAAAGAGAGTGTTGACAAGTGCACGTCAAAGATTAAGTTGCTAGCATCTCTCATTCCTGTAGAACATGATCAGAATAATACCTGTCCAGCATAATGATGTACAGTAAAGGCTTGGTCTCTTTCTCCTTTGAAACATGAATTAGAATTCAAATGCTGTTTAAGCTTGTTAGCAAATGTTAAATCTGTGCCATTTGGGAAAGTGGACTCTTCATCTAACAGGGATAACAAACCCAGTGGCCTCTGCAAATATATCATAAGTCAAGTTTAAGTCACAAGAATTCTAGTTTCTGATCATGAATGTCAGAATATACACAGCAAGGAATAAAAGGGTTGTTTCTATAACAAGGGCTCTCCTTGTCATGGGATCTCACACAGGCGAAAGGATCAAGCTTTGGAAGAGAAGCAGGCCAGGTAAGGTGCTGATACTGTTTTAGCAGGAAAAAAAAAAAGCTTCTCTTCCAAAAAATGGCTCAAAAAATGGCTCAAAAAAATACCATAAAGTTTTGGTAATTGTGTGTCTAGAACAGTACACACATGAGTATCTAGATGTACAAAATAATGAATAAAATGATACAGTAATGAAGGTAATTAATCAAATCCCAGAAATAAGGAAAGAGTAGTTCTACAAGTGCTACATCTAATATAAACATGTGATGCACATTTATACATACAGGAATTTTCAATCAAGCTTCGGAATATATAGAGCTGATTAAACCAATGTATGTAAAACAATCATATATCTTTCCTTTTGTAAATTCAGAGTTGTTTCTTTTACATTGCATATGTTGATACATACAAGACATGACAAAATGACAGAAATTTCTGAGTATATAAGCCCTACATATACTACCAGGCTTAACTAATTAGATAACATTTTCCACTGAAATCATTCAACTAACAAGCACACTGGAGATTAAGCAGTAAAGGAGTCAGGGTGAACTAACAAATTTTGTACCTTTTCAAAAAGATTAAGGCAGTCTTGGTTGTCTTCAAATTCAACTTTAGCCCAATCAATGCCGTCTTGAATATATTCCTTAAAATAATCCACATCATAGCCAGATATTTAGCTTTCCAGAGGTATTCTATATTTTCTTTCATTTAAGGTACAAGGAAGTTCAATAATTGTTTAAGCATGGAATATTTACCTCCTGTTCTAACTTGAATAAATGACGATTGAAGTGTTGCTGTAATCTCTCATTAGCATAATTTATGCAGAACTGCTCAAAACTGTTTCTCTGCAGGCGCAAATGGATAGCATCAATAGAACCAAAAAATTTTAATATGCAGACAGGATGAAGATGGTGAGATAAATCATAAACATAAAGAAAGAGGTAGACAAGGTTTAATGTAAAAATACATTGAAAGATTCAAAGCCATAGATATCTAGAATACTGATTGATCTGCCAGTACGTCTTTTGCCAACAGCAAGTGATCTATTTATCTGTTCAACCAACCAATCAAACAGGCATGCATATATTGACTTTGCCAAAGCATCTCTTGCGTCAATTGCCTGTAAGATAGAAAAAAAGGTATTTTCTGAGATATTGAGAAAGAAAAAATTCATTGTTATGATTTCATGTCTAATGATTCACAAGATGTTTTGACAACAAATATACATCCCCCTGCCTGGAAAAGGAAAAAAATATCATGATGGTATTCAATTCAGTATTCAGAGAAATTTCTCTTTTGCTAAGTATAAAAAGCTATTTGCAAATCATTGAAGGTTAGAAACTACATTGTACTAATAGAGAGACTCTAGAATGAATCACTCTCTTAGAAAGGCATGCAAATGGACAGGAGCAATACCAAGACCCTAACATGGTCTGTGTTCGAAATAACCAATGGGCTTCACTCTAGCAAGATTAGTGCCCCAATGTATGCATGAATTGTTCTCATTTAAAAGCTAAATAGAACTCCCAAGAAGAAAAGTAAAACAAGAGAGGAAATTGCAATTTTTCCATCCATAGTTTTAGACCAATTTAAAGTTCATGGCAGTTATTTTACCTGTGATAGTGTCAACTTCTGGACAATATTATCATTACCAACTTTCATCTTGCGACTTGATAGACTCAACTTGAGATCTTCAATGTCACAGCCAATTAATTTGGCTACATGGAATAGACCTATAAGAAGCCAGAGAAATGCTAAACTTTAAACAAGGTATTGAATAACTTGAAACACATTAACGCATCTAAAGCATTTTCAAAACATATACCAAAAATTAGACATCAAATACATCATATGTAAAAAAATTATCAGATTTGAATGAAATCAAGTCACGATTACTACAGAATGTTTAAATGACAAGTTCAGTTCAAGGGACCAATTCTCCTAAAACCTTAAGATGTCCAGTAATGGATGAGGAATTTCTTTATAACTTATATCGGAGAGGCTCCCTCACACAACAATTCGGGGATAGAACCATGGGCAATGCAAAGTGTCTTATCTTGGGCTGAAATTCAAATTTTATCTATAAGTATACGGGTACAAGGATCAAACTCCTGATCCTATCCACTTTATCATAGACTCCGATAGTATGTTAAAATCACATGATTTAGATGAGGAACAAAGAAAAGAGGAGAACAAACACTAAATAAGATACAAATTGATAGTGTAATGATATCACATTGATATAGCAATTTATGTTGTTATTGTAGAAATTATGGGTTTTAGGTATAAAGAGAGGAAGTGATATAAAAGAATGAAACAATGAATTGATATTAACTGAGATGTATGACAAACTGTTGATATGTTGATGTGTTGAATAATATGTTGATAAAACCTAGAGCACTAACACTACTTTAATATGTTGATATGTTCATTATATAATTAAGTGTCAGTAGAGGCTCTGGAAATTTCTTACCCTCATCTTCTACGACTTGAACATGATTTTCATTATCAATCACAGTAAATGATATATTTCCCAACCATAATACAGCAGCAAGCATTGCAAATACATTCTCCTGGTCTTCTTTACCAATGTGGACAACATCAAGAGCTTCCTGGAAGTTGGCAATAGTATATTCATTTTGTGTCAAACAATCATTTCTTATCAATCAGTCAATCAAGAAGAAGTAAGAAATCATAAAACAGTCTAAGGAGGCAGATCATCTTTAAACAAACAAAGATATTGTACCATGACTGTGCGAAATTCTTCTGCATCATTAACACCAGTAATTGAATAACAATTGCTCTGCCTAAGATATTTATACTCTTCTGCTTTTTGTAGGTTTAGCTTCCCTGAATTATAAATTAAACAAACAATTTAGTAAAAAGTCAAATAGAAAAGAACACAACATTAAATGTTGCAGACAAGACAAACACAAGTATACCAAGCTTAAGTAAGACTACGTTCTAATTTTCCAATTATTTTGATGAATTTGTTAGTTAATGTTATCAGTATTCCTGTAACTAACAAGAGATCAAAACCCCTAATTGGAAACATAAAGTTATTGAATTAAATATTAAGAAATAAATAGAGAACTAGGTGCAAGTTTGGCTTTAATAGTAAAATAGTTTATTATAAAATTATTCTTATCAAACAAATTAATTGAAAAAGAGAAATTCAAAAATTTTGAGCTTGGGACGATATTAACCACATTGTACTTCTGCCTTTTTTGTGGGTTCAATTGGAAGATTTTCACAATTCATAGAAACGATCTGCATCATCTCCTAGGAATAATTGATTTCTCCATTGACAATATAGAGACTTAAAAACTATCCACAATATGCAACATATATATTAGCTTATATGAAAAAGTAGGTTATAAACTAGTAATTACCCCTGAGAGATGGAGGTGCACCAGCACATAGCTGATAAAATATATGATACGATCTTTCCCCTTCATTGCATTGGACCACTCTAGACTGTCATGTACCAAATAAAATCAGTATTAACTGCTGTAACATGAGCACGACCTAGAACCTAAAACAGTAGGAAATGTAATATAAAACCATTCACGTGTCTCCACCTAGAAGTCTAAGCCTTTGAGAGAGATGATGAACGACAAAAATTAGCTCTGAAGAGGAATTACCTTTTCCAGCAAAACTGTTTTGGTCATGGGAGGAGAATCACATAGTCCAACACAGATGCAAACATTTAACATTATGATTAGTTGCAAACTTTTGATGGCAAGAAAGACACATGGTTTCAACTATTAAACAGAATAAAACCTACATGTTTGAATATTAGCACCGGAGATTTTTCCAGTTTCACTGAAGTGGATCTCAATGAGCTTTCCCTGTAACATATTCAACCAAATTACGAGAACTTTCAGAATCAAAGGGATATGTGATCAAAACTTAATACAAAGAGAATCACAACTAGAAACTGTCAGCAACCCGTATGTAATTGGCCTAGGCCTAGGCCTAAGTTTGGGAAAGTGTAAAAGTGCTAGAGGTATTTGGCCAAAACAGAAGGGACATAAGTATTTGGCATGTGGGACAATGCTAGTCAATTAGATATGTAGGAAAGAAAATTAGGGTGAGGAGTATATGGGGAAATTTGATAGGGGATTCTATGAATTCATTCTTCAGTATGAATCTTAGGTTGCAGGTGGATTTTTTCTTTCGAGGGTCATCTGTTCTTGGTGTTATCATTATCATACTTGATAATACAACACACACATATATCAATTGTTTCTGAAACTAAAAGTGAGGAATGTATCAGCAATTCACAAGAATGGCAACTTCAAGAATTAATATCAGAGTCAGAATCTTACAAAACGACTTGAGTTGTCATTTCTCAATGTTTTTGCATTACCAAAGGCTTCTAATATTGGATTAGTCTTCAAAATTTCATACTCTATTCCACTTCCACCACCAAGGGCTGCCAAGTACTGCATTGCTATTTTTGCAGTCTCAGTCTTCCCTGCTCCACTCTCGCCACTGAAAAGGGTGCATGATAACTATTATTATAGGTCCCTCAAACAAAGTAAGTAAGCAATCAAGGGGCACGTAAGATTGAAATCCAAGAAACAAATTTTCATTAATGAAAAAATCTACAGACAGTGTGAAAAACCCATTTTACATCCATCAAAATGTTAACCCAGGAAGGAAAAATAATTTTGTTTTGTCTCTATCCTGCAAATCTGGAAAGTACCTCCATTATAAAAAAAGTTAAATCATAAAAAATGATAGATGGAAAGAGACAGAAGAATTGAAGTAAGAAAACCCCAAATCAAATAGTGGGTCTAGTATATTAAAGAAATTCTGCAACTCAGGCATTTAAAAGTCAAAACCAAATGCATGTATCTTGGCACTTGAAACTCAGAAGAAAAAAATAAAAAATAAAAGAGAATGTCATAAATATCAAATCCAATCTATGAACAACTAGGGATTGTCACGTTTCTTGTCACTTGTTTCTTTTTCTTCAAGGGGGTGCACTGATCATGACCTGGCTCATCCTACTAACCAAGCCTAATTTTAACAGATTCAAATTTTAAAATTAGTCCAGATGCATTTCGAGGACAGATATCAGTTATGCTTAGAGTTGTCACAATCTGGTTTAGTGTATAAGTATTTTGAAAAATTTAGTAATATAAGAGTGGAACTTAAGACTAGTATTCATACAAATTACAAAAGATGTAATAAAAAAAAGTTTAAATTAAAGAAGCTTACAGAAAAGAAATTTATTACAGTTTGTCTTACCATATGCTCATAAAAAAATTACTAACCTTATAATTATAGATTGATTAACTTCATCTGGAAGGAAAACAGAGCAAGAGTCAGCAAGTTCTTGTAAAACAAAAGGAATTGGTCTTGCACTCTAAAGTTGCAACTATAAATGTAAATATGAAGAAGTAAAAAGTTACCCCGTATCATTTCTCGGATGGCCGTGTCTGTTATTGCATATACATGAGGGCTTTCAATTGCTTTACGCTTGTAGGCTTCAATATAATCATTACCATATAGAGGAACTTTTTTAAAGGGATTTATAGCAACCAAAACAGGTCCTGCTTTTGTCTGAATTGTACAAGGTTATACACATAAATGCATTAGAAGTTATGATCAAGAAACAAATTGATGAGGAAAACATTAAAGAGACATAATGACTTACATAAATCATGTTTTGATTGTATCTATATTGCAGGTTGTATAAAACTGATGGTTCATTTAAATAACTAAGTTGCATGAGGTCATCCACCCCATCAAGGATATCAGGATTTGCCGGCACTAAACATTCTTCTTTCACTTTCAAAACCTATATTTGGGCCCAAAAGTGGGGGAGAGACAGCATAGTTAGTAAAGCCAAAAATGAAGAGTACCCTCTTGAGAAATATTGTAATTTATCTTACCTTCCCATCAGACAGTGAAATGATGGATTCATTTCCAGTAGTTATTATTTTCCCCAACTCCCAATTCCCATTTGGAAGTTGAAACCAAGACTGAAGCTTCTGTAATAGTGAACTTCAGCAGTAAGGATAAGAAAAAGCGAAATTTAAATTATCTAGTAATGATCAGTAACTCAAATAAACTAAAAAGAGTGTCTTGAATTGTTTATATGGCATTCAATATTTTATAAAAAAATAGTGAAAGCAAAGATAAATTACAGGGCCCCACAAAGCAAAATACACAGTAAACCATCAAACAAATAAAAATAAAAACAAGGAATAGATGCTTTTTTTTTTCAACTGTAATAGTGACCAGCAACCAATAATGACAAATATTTAAATTCACATAAATTACTCATTACCAAGATGTTGACAAGAAATATAAGGAATTGAATCAATAAAATGAAAAACATCAAGAGGTTGAATAATGGCTCTACTTCAAATTTCAAACTTTAACACAAGGATATTCTGACAAAAACAACAACACTAAATATAGAAAAGGACAAAAGAAACCACACGATGACCCCTCATTTAACGGCTTCCAGATTTATTGCATCAAAGATATTGGAATGGAAATAAATATTCCATTTATGTAAACACTATCTATGAAGGCTATTACCCTGGCATTGCGAGCTTTTTAGCACAGACACACGACACACACAGGACTAAAGAGAATTCTCTCAAATAAAAAGTAATGGATGTAATAGAAATTCTTGTAGATGCAACTTCCAAATGAATAGAGACTCTTCTAATGCAACTTTTCTACAGCTTTCTTAACTAATTACTGGTGCCAAAGCTAAAAATACACAATAGTTTCTCATCAGCTCTTTATAATCCTCAATATCCCATAATCCACATCAATCCAATTGAATATTTAAAAAGCTTCAAAGCCTAATAATGAAAAGGTAAAAAATAATTGTCATATAGTTTTAAAATAATTGACTTACCTAAGAAACATGTTGATGCAGGAGGAAGAGGGGGCTATTATAATGGTATTGTATGATTTTATTGTGATTTCATAGGGGATTATGCAGATGATTTATTGAGTTATTTTACTGCACAATAAGTTGCCTCCAGTAAATTAGTGAGTTTTTAGGATTTCTTTTGCTTCCTGGTAAGGTGGTACTCATGGATTCTAAGTTATCTGCTAGATGCCTAGATCAATATCTACCCCCATCTTTCAACGTGCAACTGATTTTGATTATGATCCAAATATGACACCCAACCAAAACTGACAGAATATGAAGTTTCCTACCATTATCTCCACCTTAGATTGTCTGTCTTGGGTAATATTCTACAAACTATCGTCAAATTTTAGAAAGAGGTTATGCTACTGTTGATACCCGCGACAACACCCATGACTTTGGAAGCACACTCTAATGATTATGGTATGTCGCTACATATATGCTAAAGGAAAGATGAAACTACTTCATAGAGTTATGAGTACTCTAAAGATCCGGAATAAAATTGTAACAGATCATATAAAAAATTATTATAAACAATATAGTATAAATAATAACCTACAATAAACTCATACAAAACTTTAACGTGCAAACTTCCAAATTAAAGACTTTTGAAAAATACATCAATTTCTTGAACATTCTTTGAGAAAAACCAAGATATTTATACAACTGAATATTATATCACAGAAATCCATAAGCACATTAAAAATTCAAGCTGAGATTAAATTGAAATCCAAAGCCAAATGTACCTTTTTAGAAGAATAAGGTGTTGTATCACTCCACCTGCGTTCTCTAGAGGACATTGAAACTGATGGGAAGGGCAGAGGAACGGTTTCTGGGTCTTCATCAGCAATTGAAGATCTGTCCTCTAATGAAACACCTTTTGAGCTGTACGCTACGTCCTCATCATAGAGACCCACGTCACCGGCATGGTTAAGAGCTTCCACAGAAACATCCGCTATCAAAAGATCATTTTCTGGATTACTTGATCCAATCGCATCATTGTTTCTCAATTTAGCATCTCCATGGTTTTCCATTTGACCAGCAGTAATCTTGAACTCAGGAGGCAATGATTTGATAGAGTGGAGTGCAGGCAGGACCTTGGATGTCACAGACATTTTCCCTTAAATAGCTCTGTCACAAGCCCACAACACAATCAAGAATAAGATAGATTTTGAAACTGCTAGGGAATATATTTTCTTCCAAATAAATTAAAAAAAGGTTCCCTTTTCAACCAAAAGTGTCTCCGAAACTTTTTAACAAGGCCCCATTGAATGGCTATTTCAGATAGACATAACATAACATAATGGAGGGGACCATAGCTCATCACGATACAGATTCTACTCTCTAATGTTATGCTGTGCCCATCCCTCAAAACTTGTCATTCACTCGCCCAACCTCATCCTAACACCTAACCTGTAAAACTCAAAACCATCAATTCAACAGAGCAAAACCCTCAATTTAACCGAACCCAAAACTTTCCCGATCTGGCACTCAAAACATCTTTTGAAAGCTGAAAACCACCTCCATGCTTCAAACTTCAAAAATTCAAAAACTGAAAACTAAAAATTCAGCTGCAACAGTTGCCCCAACAGATCCTCCGATTTCCTGAATCAATAATTGCCGAGAGAGAAAACTAAAAAAAAAAAAATCACAAAAACTACCGATAATTCAAACGTCTTACTTCCCAATTCTTGACTTGAGCAAGCAGCAAAAGACGGAAACTGAATGCTTCAGTCAAAAGTTCAGTATCACAATTTCCCAATTGATTTGAAGCCGAGTAAGCAATTAAGGAAAGCAAAAAAAAACAAGAAAGAGAGAAAAAGAAGGTGGGAAAAAGCACCTAGTTAAGTTTCTGGGCCGATCCAGAAGCAAAGCACATACTCCGTGAGATAATTAAAACACGAAGCTTGACGAAGATGTGAAGGGAATAACAATAATAACGATAATGGCGAAGAAGAGAGTGAAGGAAGAAGAAGTTGGTTGGTGCGTTGGTGAGTGAGAGAAGTAAGAGAAGAATCTCTCTGACAAAAGGGATGTTTGTAATTGTTTGGTTTCCGAGAAAGTTTCGAGACAAAATCAAAATAATTCCCCAACCATCCACGCCCTCTGCACATTAAACCACCTTTTCTTCTTTCCCTTTGCTTTTAAAACCAAACATAATCATCAAAAAATACATTTTTATAATCTTCAATCTCAATTCAATTTTTATAAATCTAAATTTAATACTATAATCTTCTTTCATCCACTAAATTTTATTAATTTAATTAATTGAAGATTTAATACTTACATACAAATGCATATGTCACATTTCTCATCAATATTTTTACATTTTAATTTAATTGATCAAAGCCACACAACTAAAATGGTAGAAATGAAATAAAAATTAGACAATAATATGCATTTAAAAAATTTATTAGTCTTAAATTATAATCAGATGGAGTTATAATATGCATTTAAAAGATGTTATATTTGATTTATGGGATTTTTGTGGTGATTAAAATCTGAAGACTCTTTCCTTTTGCCAACCAATTTTGAATTTTGAAAGAAATTTGAATGCATAGATATGATTGGAGCGAGGAGTGAATTGACGAAAGTGCCCCTATGAAGCTTGACTTGTAACAGTCCCACACCGGCACCGTCCTGTCCTTCGATAAATGACAAAATTCGTAAATTAATAAAACAAAATAAAATATTGTTAACAGACTAAACAAGTCTATCATGCTAATTAATTATTCCTTTCATCACACTTTCATTTCTAATAATTATGTGATTTTAGATTTTAATTATGTTAATTGAGTAGTTTATAAATATGTTTCAACATTTCTTTATAAATAATAATAAATATAAAGAGAATTTTTGGAAATTTTTTTCACATTTTTTTAAGAATAATTAACCTGACAACCTTATACGAACTTAGACAATGTGATAAGAGGTTTTATAATACTTATAATTTGGAAAAAAACAAGTTTACATGAAATAACAGTGGTAAACATGTAATATATTAAAGAATATTTGTTTTATATTTATTTTTTTATAAGTTTTTCTTTAAATAATTTTTGAGAGGTTCTATTAATATAAAATTTATTATATAAATATTTTTATTTTTTATTCTCTGCAGCTTCTTTATATATATATATATATATATATATATATTAGTTAAAAAATCAATAAATAAACTATATTTTCTAAAATTTGTCCAAAAAGTGTAAAAAAGAAAAAGGAAAAAAAATTACTGTGTCGCTGTGGAATGACAATAAAGTATGAAATCACGATGATTTGTAACGTACGTCATATATTAAATGAAGTATTTATTTATTTATGGTTAATTCTTCTCTATCATACCAAGAAATATTTATTGAAAATTTTGAAAATATGTAGTATTTTTACATTTCTAATTTTGAAAATTATTAAAAGTTTCTATGCTATATAATGACTAGAACACATAACCTTTTCGTTATCTTATTGTAAGTTGTATTACTTATTATATAACCAAATTAAACTATCTTCATTTTTTTTCTCTCTGAACAACCATTCTTCATATATATTCATAGAATTATCCATTAGAAAAATTAATGGTAAAGTTGTTTACTTTTTTTTTAATTAAAAAATAAAGGAGGAAGAATAGGACATTAAAGGAAGAAAAAGATAAAGAAAAAGAAAGCAATGTTTGAAGTCAAGTGGGAAAAAATAAAATAAAAGCAAGATGTTGATGGATAAATAAGGTAATATATTGGCCATAACAAAAACAAAAATGTTTATTTTAATTTTTATCGACAAATATGATTGGATCTAAATCAATTGGAAAAGGTGGAAACAGTCAAAGGTTGGGTTATTTTAATCAGGTAATATATATATATATATATATATATATTTATAAATTTGAATTAATAACATATTTTTTTATTATTTTTTGGAATTCTTTTTTGTATATTTTAACAACTTTTATCATATAAGTTATTTTGTTTTACATTTTACTATTATGTTTTTCAATTTTTATATACATTATCTTACCCATGAAATAAAAAGATGTGATAAAATGACATCATTTTTAAGAATGTATCAGCATCTTGTTACACATTTAAAAAATTAGTGAAATTAATATAAATAATGATAAAATGTGATAAAAAAATTAATTGGTAAAAACTCAGAAAATAATAATAGTTCAGAGTTACAATATGTAATTAAGTATACAAAAATTAATTTTCAGTTTACTTCATTTAAAAAAAATTATCCCTTTTTAATTCCTCTAATTTTGAAATGTAAGTTGTTGTTTTTTCTTAAAATAGTTTGAATAATATTTATAAAAGAAAAAAATAATTTAAATGAATTTATAGGGACATAAATATTGTAAAAAAAGGAATTAAAATGAAGAAAAAAATAAAAATGAGATGAATTAAATTCCAAGTTTGCTATATTTAAGAGAAATTAAAAATATATTTTATCTTTTGAATTGTGAAGGTGTGATTGCGAAGAGGACTAACGCCGGCAAGTGTGAGTCCGTAGTCTCCTTCTCATTGTCGTTTTGAGATCCATGCATCACAGTTCAGTGGACCCCAATCACAACCCTTTTCTTTTTTCACTTAAAAAATATATATATTTTCTTATTATTTCTCTTACAAAAATATACAATTTTTTTCTTATTATTTCAATATTAATATCACCCACAAACTAAAAGAAATATTTTCTTTCACAATAAACCAAAATATTACATGCTACGAAAATATTATCTTTGTTTGAAATGAAAGCAAAGGAGAAGAGAGAGAAGAAGAATATAGGACCACCATTTTTTGTGTGAAGATTTTGTTATTTTATGCTTTTCTTTATCTAATTCTTTTAATATACATTTATGATTTTTAGTTTTTTTTTTCTATTTTTTTAAATTTTTCTGTATTAGAGAAGTCTAAGTATCTCTCAACAAAAGGTCCACATAAAGGAAGGTCAAATAATTTTAACTAATATTTTTTATGTATAAATTGAACAACTAATTTATAATATTTAAGTTTAGTATTTATCATAACAATATATTTTAAGTATTTTTAATATCTTCAAATTTTATATGTTTTAGTTCTTACAAAATTAGCAAATTTTGACTTTTGTTCTTATAATTTTTTCATCTTTATAAAATTTAAAACGACTTATTTTAATGTTTATAAAATTTGTGAATAATAGTTTTACTTATTACGAAATATATATATTTTTTATTTTCTAAAATTTTTTCAGGTAACTATTTATAGTCCACAATATTTATTTTATGAAAGATGATAATTTTTTGTTTTACATATTTTAGGAATTTCTTTAGTAACACATCAATAATATATTATAATATTAATATGGTTCGGAAAAATAATTTGGAGTAGGCAACTTGATACATCTCAGGAAAAATATTAAACTGATGAAGAATTGCAACTGAAAAACTAAGTGGATCCTGAGATGCAACATTATGAAGGAGAAATCTGATTCAACTAAATCATCAGTTTCTCTGTTATTATTGCTTCTGGCAAACTTTTGGTGAGACATTATTTAAGGAATGTGTCAATCAAACCTAAATATGACAATTATTAAAACACCATTGGAGATTAGACAACTAAGGTGCATACCCAAAGAAGAGAATAATGCAGCATAGTAACAAATAAGAAATCTGTATAACAAAAGAAAATTTTCATACTTATATTCAAGAAACAAATAAACCAAGCAAGCACAAATTTTGTTGTCAAAGAGAAATGATGATAAATAATTTTAAATCCCAGTAATGGTTTTCTTTCTAAGCTAGCTTATTGATTTTTTTTCCCTAAATCAATATGTAGTAAAGACCATCAAGAGTTTCCTTTAACCTTGTATTCTTAATTTATAAGTAGTGTTACATCTCCCTTCACATCATTCATTCATTAATAAAAATCAACCAATCCCATGAGACAGAGATAACAATACTTACATAACAAATATAATGAATTAAAATACAGCAGAAATAATATCCAAAACTATCTAAAATATATTTTGACAATAAGACACTCATTGAAGGAAGGGATATATAAAGGGAGCTACGAAAATGGTTTTTGAAATTTAGAAGGAAAACGCATTTCATCACTATTAGTTACATACAAGAACAAATAGCCTTTCTGATTTGTTATAACACTTGTTTTGTCTTTGTCTTTGTCTCACCTAGAGCAACAACCTCACAATAACAAATAAGATAAAAAAACATATAACAAAATAGAACAATCAAAATTTAGAAAGTAAATTGAAACTATTTGATGAGTGGAACTAGTTGATGGGTAAGGTACACATTAAGTTAATTTAGGACCAAGTTACGTGGAAATATTAAATCATACATTACCAGAAAGAAACAAAAGATTCAACAATATAGTATAGTCTCAAGTCTTCCATTTGAGTGAACAATGAACAAAGAAAATCTTCATGAGAGATTTCTAGCAGGCACGTAATTGTACTTAAATTGACTACACAGAGCAGACCATTTATAAGCCACCTCAAACAATTCTTGTCGAACTTTTCTTTGATCTTCTACCATTTGAGATCTGTCTTTCCTCACATTTTCAAGCTCCTTTTTGTACTGAATAGTTTCCAAAATGCATTTATTTTTTTCCTCTTCAAGAGATGATAAGGCAGCCTCACAAACTTTGATTTTTTCCTTCAAAACTACTTCCTTCTGTTGAGCTTCATCCATGAAATTCCCTGCCTCAGAAATTTTGGAAACAAAAGTAATGTCCACCTCATTCTGACGAGCTTCAAGTGCTGCCAACTTGTCAATGGCAGCAAATCCTTGCTTGAAGGAACATAGAACGCTTGGGAACTCTTGGGCCATAGAGACTATGACATCTTTGAGTCCACCTGATAGAGTTACATCTTTGAAAGCAAGGTTGGACAGAAAATTAAGAGCAGTCAAAAGACGAAGGCTATTAGTCTCGGAGCTAACTATGTCCTCGAGAGACATCTTTAGATACCTTCGTAGCTCATCAAGAGTCTTTCCAACTCGGTTATCTTCACCCTCTTTCCCCACAGCCACGGGTGCAAATAAACTCATGATATCATTGGCCCCAAAGTCTTGATTAATTTTAGGATGAATTTCACTTTCTTTAGTTTGGTTGCTCCTAGTTTCACTCTACAAGGAATAAGAAGAAAATATAACCGAAAAGATGTTAGCATCAAGGCACAATAATTGCAAATCATTGGGTTTCTTAATACAATTTTGGATAAAATCATAGAAGTGCTAGAAGTAGAAGTTAAATTGTGAGTGTAATGGTAACAAATTCATTAAATTTAAATTCCAAGTTGAAATTCTGTACTTCAAAATTATTTTTTTATTCCACTCTTGCGGTAAATGATAAATCAGAATGTCAATATCATTTTATGTTGACCAAATATGTTGGAAATGTGAATTGCATAAAATAAACTTACATGTGGATGCGATATACTTTGAAAAGTAACTAATTGGTCCAACTGTAAGTAAGCGGATACGGAATGCGTTGATGAAGCTGCTATATTGGTGTTCTTTGCTATGCTTTCCTCTACACCAACTTGCTTAATACTCTGCACAAAAACAAAATATATGTAGCTTTGGTGTACTCGTTTCCATTTTCAAAATGAGAATAAGCATATCAACATAGTTTCCTCTTCCAGTAATGATGCTGGTGATGAGTTCCTCGTCTTTGGATTACTGAATAAATTATTATTACAGTTTTTTCTGATTTAGCACTAAACAGATAAACCTTTTCTATAATGACTTTTAGAAGGAAAACAAATGAAATTTATTTTTTAGGTTAAATTTAGTTTATGCACAAGTTAAAATAAAAATGTGAAGAAATTATGTGTAAGCTTCTACAAATTATCTTCTACATAAATTAATTTTAACTTAAAGAGAAGTTATTTTATTTTTCCTTCTAAAAGTTTTTATGCAGAAATTTGTCCAAACAGTATAACTAAATGTACCACAATTAGAAAATAAGTTGTTGACTTACTTGTATTTCTACGACCTGAGGAATTTCGGGAGTACTTACAATTTCTTCAAGTGGTTGTTCTTGCTTCAACAAACATGGTTCACTAATCCACTGTTTGTCCACCAACCCCTAAACAAAGTAATGAATAGGAGTAAAATCACTACAGTCTCAATACTTCTATTTCATCCAATACTCAGAAAAACAAAATTATTAGACTCACATATGAGTGTGTTTGAGGAATATTCAAATAACTTGGAGATGGTCTTTCATCTGGTTGTGAGTTTGTTAATGAAGTTTCTATTCTTGGTTTATCTGAAGTGGATTCTTTCGCAACAAATTCCTTCTCTAGATCTTCATTTCTCGGAGACACGATGCGATCATTAGAAAGAATACTTATTTCACCTTCGTGGAAGCTACTGTTAACATTCTGAATCTTCGGAGATGGAGAAGTTCCTTTCCAATTTTCATTAGGCCCATCACCTTGTTCAACAACCTGGGAATCTGGTACCATGTCCTCACCACTAGACCTATGTAACAAACATAAATTGTTTGCTTTATGCATCCCGAAAAACAAAAAACTCGGAAACTGATGGTATAAATCATGTAAGAATTGCAAATACCACAAAAATGTATATTTAAAGTAAAACCGAAACATTTTATCCGGGCGTCAACAAAGTTATTAAGACTCTTAGTTCCATTCATTCTATAGATTACGTAGTTCTGGACTTAAATGATCATACCTCTTAGAATTCTCATCTATTTGTCTCTCTGCAATGTCCTCTCCAAGCTCAGGATCCCTCGCCTGAATACGTTGACGCATTTTGTCTACCCATGAACTCTCAAATCCAATTTCAGCAGCTTCATCACATAGTTTATGGAACTCTTTTTCTCTTTGAGGAATAACTCTATCGACACTTTCATTTTGAAGGAACAACAACATATCTGCCAAAATTTTCAAGCTCCAAGCTTGAAAACGCTCAGGGAACTTCTCGCATGTATTCCAAAGATGAGGATATGTTGTTATTGCCTCCACCAGCAGAGTAATTTGTGCATCATCCAGATCAACAAAATGTTTATATGCTTCCAATCTTGTACGGATGTCTGCATAAGCTGCAAAAAAGTTTGAGAGGGTGACATATGTAAATATAGGATGGAATCGAGAAAATAAGAAATCAATAACCTGGAGAAATGTCAATGTCGTTGTCAGAAACAATATCTATTTCCTCTTGTTTATCCAATAGGTTCAACCCTTCTTGTACTTGGGTTTCTTGGCTTGCCACTATTCCTGTCTTGCCTTCATTCATCTTATCATCTTGTTCAACGACCTTGGAATCTTGTGTAAGTATTTTCACACCACTAGACTCGATGTGAGTCACAATAGCACCTCCAATGCTAATGTCTTCAACACCAGTTGGCAAAGGTTTTGTCTTAGCTACTTCTGCTGCAGGCCCCTCTTCAATACTCTTATTTCCTACGTTCTCGATCTCCTTTGTATGACAATTGAAAAATTTGAATGAGTATGCATTCAATGGTCATTGTTTCTGAATCAGGGGATAGAGTTGACCATGACAATTTTCTCTATTCATAACCCTCTCCAAAAATTTGTTCCTTGGGTTTGTCAAGCATGCATCAATCATTCATTTCTTGTTAATTTATAAAGCAGAGAGTAATTTTGTTGGTAGTTAAGGTGGATTTTGTTGGTCTATCAAATATATGATTCACTCATTTGTTGTCCATCCATCATCTCCTTTATGAAATGACCAATTAAATGCTAAAGTGTCTTAAAGTCATTTATTTCCTCAAATATTTAGAAGAGCTTATTGTATACTCACCTGTGAGTGTTGACGAATATCCAAGGGATAACAATTCATTATACTCTGAATTCATTGAAGTTGCAATATTCGATACCTCTGAACCTGAATCTTTCTCAATATATTCCATCTTTGAGTTTTCATTTATCTGATCAATGGCAAAATATTCTAAGTAAGAAACTCAATAACATTTTTAACAAATATAACGAAGTTATAAACAACAAGATTTTTCTTTTTTCAATTAATTGATTTAGTCATAACAAATGGAGAAAAGATGCAATACAACGAATTACTGAAGTAATTGATGACTTACTTATCTGATGCCATTATCATTTTTTTATTGTATTTAGATACCATAGATTGGTTTGGTTCTAACCTGTGATGAAGATAACTTACTGCTACCACTACTTGTTGAATCTTCATGTAAGTTAATTATGAATCTGTGTACATCCGGACTTTTAACTTCAGTGTTTTCAAAATCTGTAACAAAAAAAATATAAATTAAGGACTTCATTTGACATGAAACACATAAACAAAAAGGAAAATCAACCTTAACTTTCCATGGTGGATCATTATATCATCAAAATTATATATAAAAAAAAAAAATTACAAAGTTTCATAATAAGTTTTTTTTATCCTTCATCAAAATAAAGTGACTCTCTGTCTTAGATATCATTTTATTTATAAAAATGTACTTCATAATTAAAATTATTAAAGCTTAAATTTAAAAGATCTAGCAGGAAAAAAAATATTTTAATGTGTTTATTTTACAAAATTTCTGGTTAGTATTTTTGTCTGTGTTGGTTGGAAATTTGAAGCCTAGTGAAATAGTCAATTTGTGAATACATTTTCTTTAGATGCAGACTTTTTTTTACATATAATCATATTCTATGAAAGATGTTTAACAAGTTTAGTTATAGTGTTCATATTTAACATGTGCATTCAACTCATTTAACAAAATTACCAACTCGAAAGTTTACATAAACTTTTGGAGTTCAAGAGTTTACATAAACTCAATCTCGTAAATTTAATTCATTGATTCAACTAGTAAAATCTTTACAAATTTACCTAATATAGAAAATATTAAAAATCTAGTAATGATATATTTAACATAATACTCTTAATATAATAATGATTCAATATTTCCACATCATAATAAAGAAAAGGGGTAAAGCATAATAATAAAGTGTGATAGTATATTAGTGTTGAAACAGACTAAATTACATAGATGATTAAATCATATATAAATTTATAAAAGCATAAATACTGGAGTTAATTTCTTCAAATAATTTGAGTCTAATAAAATATTGTCATTGTTGGATAAACATAAGAAAAAAAATTATATTTGATTTGAAACTCATAAACTGGCTTCTTGACTCGAGAGTTTATAAGTTTACTGTGAATTTAAGAAGTTTACTTAGAGAAGAGTTTGATAGCTACATAACCCGTTTTCTCTATTTATGATTGTAAAGTTGTGAATGTTTAAGAGTTAACTTGATAGTTTAACAACCTTTCCTGAGCAATTTATATTTAAAGACACCATCGAACCATATCATAATTATACAACATCTATTTCTAGTACTTACCTTCAGTAGGAAAATTTGTACGAAGCTCTTCGAGAGTAGTTGTCGAAGTCAAAGAGAGTTTTGGACATTCGTGAACAATGCAATTCTTTACATTCAGTAAATCAATCTCTTGGTGAAAGTTTGAAAGATGTCTTAATACTAAAATTTTCAGTGTTGGAAGCACAACTTTAGTCTTTCCTATCTCGTCACATTTTCCTTGTTCACATCCAATAAGCACTTCTAGTTCAGAGGCTCCATTTATGATCAAAATTTGTAGACTTGTTAGAGATTCCATATCGACTAGAGATAAGACCAAATTAATGTATATAAGTAGGTGCAAACCTTTTCTCATTGAGTTGGTTTTATGAGAATGAGTTAGGCTTAAAGTCCACTTTTGTTAAGACTGAAAAGGTTATTAGATGTAGATCCAGAGAATATCCTTTTCAACTTGTGGCATTTCTCAACTAAAAGCTCTGCTAGTTTAGGGAAGCATGGCTGTGTAGAAAGATGATTGGACAATTTTTTACCCTCCTTGTCTTCTTCCATGATTTGCTTTAATTCTATGCATTCCTTTATGATTAGGCGCTGCAACTCTGGTAAGCTTCTTAAAATAGAGGGAGGAAATATTACTTCCAATTTTGCACATCCCACTATTTCTAATGTTTTAAGATGTTGGAGTGTAACTGAATTCTTGGAAGCCACCCAAATATAAGTCATTTGAGGTAGATTTATCAGCTTCAAATATTCTAACCTTAAACTCTCTTGTTGCCCAATCATTTGATGTCCATCAAAACAAAAAATGTCTTTTACTTCAGCATTCCATACACTTAGATTTTGTAAAGCGAGGAAATGGTTTTGAATACCTTTTGGATCCTGCAGGACATTAATAGGAAATGTAAAAGGTTAGAAATAGAAAATAAAAAGGAGCAAATAACTAATAATTATAAAATTAAAGATTACCTTCTCACTTCTGCTAATAGGCTCTCTTGAATCCATGGGAAGCGTCAAACTATTAATACAACCATCACATTCAAACTTCCTCAAAGATGGCCACGTTACAGAGAGAACGTTGGTATCACCAATGTTAACAAAATTCGGGAGATCAAAAAGAAGGAGTGTTTCTAATGCTGGGAAATGAATATGAATTTCCTTATAATCCTGATTAGCTACGGGATATTGCCCAACAATATATTCCAATTGATCACAACCACTAACTGTGAGGTCTTTTAAGTTTGGGAAGATAGAATTCCAATTGTCTTTGACATTATTTCGACTTGAAAAATCTTTCAAATCAGCAGCCTTTTGATTTTTATTGACTCTTTCATGAGTTACTATATGCTTCAAACCATCACAGTTTTCTATGAACAATTTTTCCAACGAAGTCAAGTTCTTAGCTATAGATATTGTAAAAATTGAGCCCAACTTAGAACAAGAACTTATCCAAAGCCTTGCAAGATTGGATAGAATTCCTGAAAAATAAATATAAATAAGAAAAATATTGCTTAACGTTAAAATAATGTGCTATCATAAGTATTTAATAGAGATTAAATATTAATTAAGATGTTTTAAAAGTATTTAACAATATTCATATATATATTTTTTAAATTATGACTGTTATAATATTTTAATAGTTATTTTTCAATCTTTATAGTATCTTAATCAAGTGAAAAAAATCAAAATAAAATACAATACAATTCTAAATTATCTTTCTTTTTTTTCTAAATCTTTTTACACAATTTATAAATATTAGAGATCAACATCACAATATCACCGATACTTACCATATCTGTACAAGTTGCATTTGATTTTTAAAACAATAATTTCTAGGGATAAAACCACACTCTTAAGCATAAAATATTTAAATAATTTTAATTAAATAATGATTAGTCCGTTAATTCTAAAAACAAACCGTAATAAAAATATTTGAACCGCCATATTTTTTTACATTTAACTAAAACATTTTTATGATAAATGATATATGTAATAAATTTTACATTACAGCTATAATAATGATTACACTGCGTTATTTTACTAGTTTTTCTTAATTTTTATCATATAAAAAATACAATTTAGTTATATATTTTAATTTATAACTTTTACAATTTTTTTTTCTATAATTTTGTATCACATTAATTTATTATTATTATTATTATTATTATTATTATTATTATTAGAAGTAAACATGATTAATAAAAATTAGTATATTTTTTTAACTTAAAACTAAATATAATATTTGGATTCCTGAATGTACTTTGAGCATTAAACAAAATAATGATTAAAAGAATCATACACGACAATTTTCTTTAAATAATTTTAAATTAAACAAAATATTTAAATACAAATATAATTGTCTTTGATTTTAAGTATGAGATCAATATTATACCTATTTATATACAAAGCATAAATATTTTTAGATTATAACTTCATATATTTTTAATTTAAACTAAAAATAAAAGTACGATAGTATAAATATTTAAAACTAAAATATAGTTTTTATAGAATATGAAATAAATTATATAACATAACCAGTTTTAATAGGTTCAATAAATTTTCTTCTTATATAGTCGTATAGTCTTAGTTTTGTTCTTAAAGTTTTAAATTTAACATTTGGAAGTGATTTTGTTAAAATACATGTACTTTGATCTTCGGTTTTGCAATAATTAGTTTGATTTCTTATTCTCTTTGTACAGCTTAATCTTGAAATGTTTATACAAAACTATTTGAAATGAAAATAGTTGTTTAATTATCAATTAGAATCTCCTTAAGTTCCTTTTGTTCCATATGTAAGTCAAAAATATGTACCTTAACCAAATAACTTAATATATAACTTAATATAGTATTTGTTCTCCTTATCCATTCAAATGGAGACTAAATGTCAAGGGTAAAAATTATGATGATTTAAAACATGTAGAGCAAATGTACAAGTTTAAATTAGAAATAAAAGCCATTATGGAAAAATAAGAGTATGAGCTACTCTTTTTCACAACATCTTTTTGGTTTAAGTGACACATGGTTAATAGACACATGACAAGAAGTCTTTTAAAGCATTGGATAAAATCATCACATCCAAAATAAAAATTAGAAATGATGATTTCATTTTAGTAAAAATAAAAAATAGATAATTGCTATTGAGTCTAAAGTTTGAAAAATGTGTCTAATATTTTATATATTGACCAAAATTTGTGACATTCATCATCACCTTTGTTTCTTCTAATGATTGGATGTGACTATATAATTAATCTGTACAAAATTTTCATATAGATTCATAATTTTCATGTAACTTGCAACTAACTTCATACCCAAAGCATGCGTCATAAACTTCAACTAACCAATACCATGTATACTTATTAATACATATTTAAACATATTCAGAAACACAAAAAGAAAATTTTACCTGAACTATGATTCACCACTGCGGTTGATGGAATAAAAGTGCTTTCTGTAAAAAATTGTAATTGATTAGACTCAAGATGAAAGTTATACAAATGTGAGAGTTATACAAATGTGGATGCATACCTTCTTCAATGATTTTATCAATTTCTTCTTTTTTATCCGAGTATGCTAATGGAACAATATCCCCAATTATTTGATCTAGCATGTCGCACTCTTCTATTTCAAGCTCTCTTCATTGAGTTAACCCTCCTACAATACTGGCTGAGAATATATGTTTTAATTCTCTACATCCACTTACCTCTACTTCTTCAAGATTCTGGAAGATTACGAATTGTACAGGGTACCCAATCGTGAATCCATCTTTATATTTCTCCGTTTTGTCATCATCTGTTAAAATATGCTTTAGCCCATCACATCTTGATATTTTTAATATTTTTAATTGTACCAAACTTCGAGCCATGGCATATGTGAAGAGAGATGTCAACGATGGACAATCACTTAAATATAGTTTCTTTAAGTTCCCAAAAGGTCCATTGGTAGGTGGAAAACCATGCCATAAAGCTTTTACATGTTCCATCTTATTAATTCTTAGCGTATGCAACTTGGAGAAAAGAGATATCACTTCACTCGAATGATTATGATTACTAGTGTCAATCAAACACTCTATCTCTTTAGAATTACATATCTCAAGCTTATTCAACTCATTCATACATTCTCCTTCAATTTGAAATATATCAGGGATCATACTTTTTGCACCTCCCTCAATATTTGCTACAAATAGTTCCTTTGCCTTTTTTGCCAAACCCTTAATTACCCCATTTGATGTGTAAAAATTGTTAAGCAATAAAGTTCTGTCAGACAAATATAATTTGTCTTTATCATATTCACAAAAATAATGAGATCCTAATAGAATTCGATACCTTTGCAGTGTTTAGGGAATACTGAATGTGTTAAAGAATTCAATAGTGTCTTCACTGTCCGATTCCCATTCTCCTTCAATATCAACAATGTTCAACTCTTCTAGGAGTGGAGTTCTTTTGATCCCTTCAAAATTCTTCTTTTCAATGTAACATCTATTGAACTCTAAAAATTTTAAGGCTGTTAGTTGTATAACTGCAGCATCGATTTGTAATTCAAGGAATGAAGGCAATGAACAGTAAAAAAAAGAAAGACTTTGAAGCTTCGTCATATCTCTTAAAAATGAGAAGTCGCTCAATT
Organism: Macrotyloma uniflorum; assembly: GCA_016859785.1. NCBI lineage: Eukaryota > Viridiplantae > Streptophyta > Magnoliopsida > Fabales > Fabaceae > Macrotyloma > Macrotyloma uniflorum. The sequence goes on along the minus strand of BDMB01000045.1, from coordinate 1,403,134 downwards.
CACAATAAGAAAGGATTAGACAACGGAGATTTGTTAATGTTGTGAAAGACATTGTTGACAATGGTACTATTTTAATCTCTTTATTTGTAAGAAACAAAACTCTGAGTATTCTCATTCTTTTAAAAATTTCATCCAATTCTTCCAAATTTGTCTGCAAATAGAAAAACTCAAGATTGGAACAGTCCATATCATTTGGAATTTTCTCACACCATAGATATCTCACCGAATTTTTCTCCAAAGTCACATCCTTTTCCAATTCACACTTTATGACCTTATTCTCATTCTTTGCTATCCAATGAGCCACATCGCGAAGTATGTCATGCATTTTGAGATATTCATCATCTTCATCCGACAACAAACAAGAACTTACGAGCTTAATTTTGGCTGCAATCACTTCACTCATTGCCTCTTCATATGAGTCAGCTTCTCCAACTATTCCTAACCCTATTGCAAATCTTGCTAAAAGTACAACTGGAATTTCAGAATCTTCAGGGAATACAGAACACAATAGGAAAAGTGATTATGCTTCCTCAGTATCCAAATTATCATAGCTCAACTGCAAGCACTTGTAGGGATCAGTCAAACCTCTTTCAATATTTATTGGCTTAGAACTTCTCAATTTATTCAATGCAACACTCCATATCGCCTCAGCTTTTCCCTTCAAACTACTAGCAACAGCTGCAATGACAACTGGCAATCCTTTACATTCATCGGAAATTAATCTTGCCAAATGCTTTACGGTATCAGAGGTGCCTTCAGATATAAGAGCTTTATTTTGGAAAAGAGTCCACGCTTCTTCATCCTTTAGAATTGGTAGGTAAATCTTTCTTTGACAATCCATTGAAGTACAAACTTCTTCTAATCTAGTGGTAATGAGAATCTTGCAGCCTTTATGGTGTTCAGAGGAGGGAATCCCAATACGACCAAAGTCAAGCTTCTCCCACACATCATCTAGAATCATAAGAATATTTTTTTCTTGGGTTAATCTCAAGCACAATCGTTGGGCTCTTTCCATTTCTTCATTTTCTGGAAATGTATACTGCATTGAACTTGCAATTTTTTCTTGGATCCTTCGAACTTCCACTGTACTAGACACAGGCACAAAAAGAACTTGGTCAAAAAGATGCTCTGCTTCTACTACCTTCCTAACTTCCATTGCCAAAGTGGTTTTACCGCAACCCCCCATCCCATACAATCCAATCATGGCAACATTATCATTTTTCACTGCTTCCAGTAACTCCTCATATGCAGATTGTCTACTCTCAAAATTCATGCATTTTTCTGAGAGCATATCAAGGGTGCCTAAGGGAAGTGTAGCAATGCGGTCCAATGGCACATATTTTTTACCCTCTTCAATGAACTTTTCAAGGTCCAAAGTTTTATTTGCTAACTCTTTTCCTACCCGATATCGCCAAATCCAATTTGGACAGTGCCCAAAGCAACAAATCTTTTTTGTTCTTGCCTCTTTCAACAACTGATTCACATTGCCTACGTCACTGGTAGCATCTTGCAGCCACTTGTCAACGATATCACTAGTCTTTCTCGTTTGTCTCTTGGCATGTGCAACAAATTTTTGGACACTATCTCTCGTTACAATCAAATCACCCTCTTCTTTCTCAAGTTGTTTAACCAAATTGTTAAAACAACATGGATAACGTAATTGATTTAATGCTCCACGCACTAAATCACTTGAAATAGAAGTTATCAGACCACAAAGGCACTCCATCAATTTGTTCCACTAAATACAACTTTTTTAAACCTGAACATGAGAGATGAACACATTATATAATAAGTTTTATTTATATTTAGATATATTAAACAAAAAAAATTATTTTAAGATCATTTATTATATTTTCATAATGAAATTTAATCAAACATATTTATTTAGTATATCATATTCTAACATGTACTCATTATATATATTTTTTGTACGTTCAATTTTATTAATATTTATTTAAATTTTTATCAACAATTTTAGATAGAATTTGCAGATAGGAAATGAACAAAAATATGTAATTCTTTAAAATATTAGTTGTTATATGCATGCACAGATTGGTAACTTGGTTAGCAAAGAGATTTCAGCACTTTATAAATACAAAACTCTTCAATACTAGTTAATTATATTAATGAATTCTATTAATTCATGATGAAATGTAATTAATCCATCATCATATTTTTTTCCCCATATGAACAGTAAAATCAAGTTTATCATGCAGAAAAGCTTTCCATTAATATAAGACACTTTGATTTCTTATCTATAATTTAATTTTCAATTTTTTCTTTTAAATTTAAAAATATTAAATTTATTTCCTTATAGTATTTTTACTAGACCAAATTAATTTAGTTTTTTCATCAATTTTCGCCACATTAAAAAATTTGACTATGGTGACACTAGTTTTTGGCATTAATATTGGAAATCTTTGGCATGAGTTAACTACCATCAATTTGATCATATAGAAAAACTCTAACAAATCAAAGTAAACTTTTAAAGTTTAGAACTAAACTAAAATCTCCACAATGGATCAAAATTCTATTATAGTAAAAAATAGTCATGATTAATTAGAAAAGGCATGTACATGTTAACTAAATAAATTATGATAAATACACATAGTTAAAAGAGCAGTGTGCTCATGAACAATGATTCTCTACTATCTTTATATGAAATTTTAATTTGTCACTAAATTATATTAATATATTAAAATTATATTATAAAGTGGTTATTTCAAAAGAATAAATATCTATCATACTAGATTTGCATATTTGTATTGGATAATTACCGGTTGTTCTCATATTTACTTATAAGCCTTCAGACCAAAATCACTCTTGGAATGTTGTCAGCCAAGACCGATAAGATTTCAATCAACCCTCAAGTTCATTTATCCATTGGCCCATTAACCCTTAAGTTCACTTATCCATTGGTCCATTTGAGCTATAGTAACAAAATTTAAGCAATTATCATGAATTTCACCTAAAAGATAAGTCAGTTATTATTGCCCTAGATAATTAGTTATTTTTTATCATATTATAAATAGTAAATTAAAAGACCATGTAAATCATCTCTCAATCATATTACATCCTACTTATACTTAATGTTGACTTAAGCGTCGGAATGTAATCGTAGGTACCCTCAACTTTCAGTCCTCTTTAATTTAGGAATTCAGGAGATTTGGAACCTATAAAGTACCTCAAAAGATATCCCATCCTTATAAGTACATAATTTTTTTTTCTTTGTTTTTTTTTATTGGAGAAAATCTTGCCTTTGACACATTCTTCTTAATATATTATATAGTATGTGCTATATATAGTATGTGCTATAAATTTAAAGTTATTAAGACTCACCAAAATGGGTGATTTCTAATAATTTAATATAGTTAATAATTAAGATTGTTTTAAAAACTCAAATGAGTGTACTAGAATGCGTTTCAAAAGTAATCTAAAAAATACTTCACTTGGATTAGAATTGTTAAAAATTTTTTTTGTCTTCATTTTTTTTCTTTACTACTATATCAAGCTATGAGAAAAATAAAATAAATTCATTATAGGTTACATCAATTAAAAATCTTCCATTTGATTATTTTCTTTTTTTTATATATGTTTCACATGCATTCCATTAGAATTAATGGGTGTAATTGTAATTTGAGAAAATATTAAAAAATATTTTTATAATTTATACATAATTTTTTAATAAAAACTTTCAATGTAAAAAGTGTTTTTCTTATGTTTGTCTTCTACTTTTGTGCAATTAGAATATGGAATATAAATATATGTAATTTGTAAGGATCAAATTAGGATTATGAATAGACCTTAAGCTTACTTGTTTAAGAAGAGAGATTGTAAATAATTTAATTTTTTCTAATCCTCTATTTTTTACTTATTTTTTAAAAATCACTCTCTTTCCCTCTTTTTCACTCTCTTTAAATTCTTTCTAATTTTCTCTTAAATATCTCTAAAATTTTCTCTCTTTTTTCAAAAGATTTTTCATTCATTCTTGGGTCAATTAAAGATCTAAAGACACTGAATGATAGATCTTAAAACAAAGAATAATTCAAACCGATTGTAATCTTCAATTAGATAAGATCTAAAGTTCCTAAGTCTTTTAGAATTCTTGATGAATCTTGATTAGGGATTTATGTTTCTATTAAGTTCTTGACAATTTTTGCCTTAATTTTATAGTAACTTAGATGGTTTTTAATTAGGGTCCTATAAAATCTAGTAGAATCTTCTTAAATTTAAAGATTAAAGCTTGGGTTAGAGATAAAGAAAGTTAATTAAACTTGTGCATGTCAAGTGTTTGATGAAAACTGTTCTTTTGTATTTAAAAGTGTGATTGATGTGAAATGAGTATTTTATTAACTTATATGATGAGTAAAGTATATAATATTACATTAAATGTGTTTAATGTGTCAAGATTACATGTGTGAGATGAAGATTAGGTGTTTAATTATGAATTGTTTTAGGTTTCTTGTGTGACACATAAGAGACTCTCGTTTGAGTGAGTTATTTTCACTTGAGCAACGACCCTTAGATGTTTTCTTTAGAATATTTTCGCTTGAACAACAAAATCTTACTTGAGTGAAAATTCTTTAGTAGCTCTTGGGAGTCTTTTTTTTTTTTTTTTTATCAGCAATGAAATCTTGATTGAGTATAACTTTCTAGTAGCTATCAAGACTATTCACTTGAGCGACAAGCTTCCTCGCTTGAGCAAGAATTGCCCCGAGAAGTGTCAAGCATAATTCATTGAGTGAAATGGTTCCAGTTGCTCTTAGGTTGAAATCTAATGAGCATAAGCCGTTTCACTAAGCAGATTACCTCCAGTGGCTCTTAGATCCAAATCTGCTGAGCTCAGGAGACTTTCGCTTAGTGGAATTGGTTCTAGTTTGGGACTACCCTTGTGTCCTAATAAGTTGAGCGGATTGAGTTTTCACTGAATGGATTACTCTATATTTGAAGATATATTTCAGTTTGAATTACAATTATAAAGACATATGTGATTGAGTATGTATGAGAAGATGACATTGAGACTTGTGGAACTCCTATTAAAAGAAGGTTTGATTATATGTTTGAAGCATGATGAAATTGGTAATTTAGTATGTATAGATTTAAGGATATGTTATATGATATACAGACTTTAATGAGATTGTAAGTCATATAGACTAAGATGTCGTATGGTGAAAAATCAATAGAGGCTTCACTAGTTGCTCCCAAAAGAACAATTGGTTGAGAGTACCCTGATATGGTTTTGGTTGTGAGGAGTATGGGATGATCTTAAGATGAAAAAGACTTAGCAGGTCGGCCGTTGGAAGGCCTATAGTCTTTGAGCATACATTAGGGGTTAGTCCTAAATATCTGAAATTTACACAGTCTTCCAAAAGTCATCTATCTTGTTTGTGACTGTGTTTTAAATATGTAAAGTATTAGATAGGTCCCTACATTTGAGATGAGAATTTGTATCGTGAGATTGTAATGTTTGAAATTTAAACCTCCTTTTCTGTGTTGTATGTTTTTATTATTATGATCATATTTCAGGAGAAAAACCACCAATAAATGAGAGTATAGAAAATAATAAATATTCTTATTTATAATATAATTAACTAGTTTAATAGTAGTAAAAATAAAATTATTTACTTTAATTAATGTTATAGCTATCTTTTATATATATATATATATTAGAATCTTTTGGTTTCGTACACTTTCATCTATAAAATTGTTTTCTTTCTTTATTTTATTCTTTATTCATAATTTTATTATATTTTTTCCAATTTTATAAAAGAAAAAAAAATCTCTTTATTTTATTTTCATTAATTACTTCTCTTTTAATTTTTTTTTTAACTTTCTCCAACTAATTAGTGAAAATTATTAATTTTATCTAAAAAAACTAATTTTTATCTTCGCTTTATACTCTCTTCATAGATGTAATAAAAATATAGTGTCTTTATTTAAGTAAACATAAAATGTAAAAATTTTAAAAATAGAAGAGAAAAGATAATAAAAAATAAAAATAAAACAAGTTCTTTATAAAACAATAATAAACAAATTTTTTTTATATTTGATCTTAATTTATGGAGAAATAAGAAAGATGTACTTTTTTTTTTCTATTTTTATGCATAAGTAGAAGCAAATCTAGTAAGGATGAAAGTGAAGTTGTTGATCATAACTTGGGTCAAAAACAGGATATTTCATAACAAATAAACATATCAATTAATTAATTCTCATTAAACCCAATTCCTAGAGAGCTCCACCCTTGGATACAGGGATTGTCCTCGTCGGAGAGGGGAGGCGGACGTTTTGATTCTATCACCGACGACAGTCAGGATGCGACGTTTCACAGCCGAAGAAGACGAACGAGAAGACCAAATTAGAGCGTTAGAAAAAAGCCAATAAACATGGTCGCCGCGGCCACTTTTGAATCCCCCTAACCACGGACAACACCGCTTCCTCTATCTTAATCGGTCCTTCCACCAACGTCACCCTCGCCTCCGGCACCACCACGTATGCCCTAATCGCCGTCTTGTTCTCCTCCATTTGCATTAGCCATAGTAGCATGCACACCGCGTTCTCCTTCGTGGTCGCGATTCTAGTGGTCAGCGCGCGAACCGACAATTTAACCGCCCCGGCGGAGGCGATCACCTTCTTGTTCTCGCCATAGAGCGAGAGATTCCTTCCTTCTCCTCCTCCTAGTGTTCCCTTTCACGGTCGAGATAAAAACCCTCACCATAACCACCAACTCGGCAACCTTCAAGTAGTTCTTAACCATCTTCAATCTCCTCTACCGGTCCCGAATCGGCAACCTCAGCCGCCGCAGAACCCTAACCACTCCAACCATCTCGTTCGCGCGATCTTCCTCCCTGCAATCGAACCCGTACGACGGCAGCCACAGCGCGTTTCCGCTAGCCGCCTCCCCGTCGAGCATCTCCGCCACTCTCCGGTCGAACTCCCCGCTGTTCCGGAGCGAGTTCAGCGCCAACCTACCCTTGTTCCTGCATCTCATTCTTATTATCCTGAGATACATCTACGTTTTGCACAGGCACTAAGATGACGACTTCATCATCCAAATACCAAACAAGAAAAGCGCAACAAACACGACAATAGTCACTGTTGAACGGTAACTCGTCGTCGATCACTTATTATTATTATTATCTATTTTAGTATATTTAGCTTAAGCCATGTTGTTAGTTAGAAGGTGCAACTGTTCACCTTCTATATGCCAAGGAACTCTACAGCGTGCACAAAGGATGCATCAAATACTCTCCCAGGGAAGGGAAGCCTCTTTGTGCCCATCACAGCCGATATAGCAGGTATACCTCTTTCAAGTGCAAATTGTACTTGAGCTTCGTGCTCATCTTTTGGTGCCAATGACATTGTAAGTACATCTCTTTCAAAGAAAAAGTCACCAAAGCTGGCAACACCACATCCAACATCTAAAATCACGAGTGTGTGTTTGCCCCAAGCAATATCAGGTACAGACTGTAGTATGGTGTCAATGTAATGAAGTGCACCGTGCTTTGAATTGGGTTCCACCACATATTCGCCAGTAACTTTCACCCAATTCTAGTGCCCCTTATATTCAGCAAGCTTAGTATGTGGAACATTAGAATACCATATCTTCTCTCTGCTCTTGGGCCATTCAATTGGGCGTTTGTATCCTTCAGGAAGAGGGACAAGGCAAGTAGGAGGCTCTTAAGGACACTGCCTTTCTCTGTGTTCATCGTGTTTGGTGCTTGGAAGACTCCTAATTGCTTTCAAGTTGTCGAGGAATGGGATGAAATCAGGGCCAGCAGTGACATTACACAGTTTCCAATCATACCCAGTAGACTGCTTGGAGGATGCTCGAGACTCCTTTTCATTATTTGACTTTGTTGCCTGAGTTGTAAAAGAACCATTTTGTGTGGTACTTCCAGTGACATCACAAAGTTTCCAATCGTACCCGGTAGACTGCTTAGAGGATGCTCGAGACTCCTTTTCATTATGACTTTGCTGCCTGAGTTGTAAAAGAACCATTTTGTGTGGTACTTTCATTCACAGAAAATCTAACTGAGCCGCAGAGTGAATGTCATAATCGTTTGACGGTTGCAATGTTTTGGAAGCGGTGGAGGAGGGTAAATTGTACAGCTAGAACAATACCCTGAATCTTTGTAATTTGGCTTGGATATATTACGAATTGGCAACTTGAGAATCAACCTTCTCTTGTTCATTGAATTCACGCGAGGCTTAGTTAACTCATCAGATTTTGTGTCGTCTTGTTCATATAATTTTGGGAAATAGATACAGAGCATTGTGTGCCTCAGTCCGGGAAGATTTTGATTTAGAAGATTTCTTTGATTTAGAAGATTTCTTGATATTTTTTGGCCACTTTTTCCCTTCCTACTTCGGCTTATGGTGATAGTATTGCCGTCTTCTGCATTAACCTAGGAAAAGTAACAAGTTCAGCCTCATCATGATAGTTTGATATTTTATTTCTGCAAAAGAACTGTTGAATTAAAGAAAAGCTCTTATTCCAAATTGGAAACCTACAATCAACAGTTGTAGAAGAAAGTTCTTTCAGATCCTTTTGCTACCCAATTTAGCATACAACCAAGATAACAGCACTTGAAGCTCCTACCTTTTGAGAGGACATGGTGTCATCAATTTTTCAGGAGGTAAATCCTCTCCTTTTGATCTTAAGTTTGTATATGGATAAGACAAATACTTGCTTATAAACATTCTCAGCAAAAAAGAATATAGTGAGAATACATGCCATGACGAGACATAGATTCCCATAATACATGTCATGATGTGGCATAACTTTCCATGATATATGCCATTATGTGGCACAATTTACCACAATAGCCTGACCCACAGCTTCCCATAATACTTTTCAAATCATTAAGATTTCTTCGAATGAAAATGTTCATTGAAGTTTCTTATTGATGGAAATGCACAACTTTGTAAAAGTAGTTATTTGTAGTCCATTTAATCAGTTGAAAGTTATAGTAGATGTTTGACTAAGTTCTTAACCCCAAGTGTAAAATAGCTTTTGATACACCAAAGACTGATGGTTCTTCCTAAGCAAATCATCTTCTACGTGATCAACCATAAATGATCTCATCTATTCCTAAAACGCATCATCCACCTCTAAGAATAATGATAGTTTCAAATATTGTTGAAACACATCATCAACTTCCCAAGTAGTATTAATAACAGCATCACGACAAATACTCGAGTGGTTGTCTGAGTACAATCTGGCAGCTCGGTCTCATCCAAGTACAATTGGGCAACTCGGTCTCATCCGAGTACAATCGGGCAGCTCGGCCTCATCTAGGCAGTTCGGCCTCATCTGAGTTCAATCGGGCAGTTCGGCCTCATCCGAGTACAATCGGGCAGCTCGGCCTCATCCAAGTACAATCGGGTCACTCGGCCTCATCCAAGTACAATCTGACCGCTTGGCCTCATCTGAGTATAGCTTGGTAGCTTGGCCTCATCCGAGCACAGTTTGGCAACTCGGCCTCATCCGAGTATAGTTCGACAACTCGATTAAAGATAAACAAAATCAATCTTAGTCGTTTCAACTCCTGTGTAAGTCTTGTGACTAGGGGGACTTGTATATGGTAGAGAATTGCATGGCCAATAACATCTTGGCATCATCAGAACAAAACTCGGGTTACATAAGGGCGACATATTTCCTAGCGACATATTTCCCACCTTTTTTATCCTAAAATTTTTTCGCCTTTTTTAACAACACCTTACACTTATTGATGTGACTACTAGCTTAACATATCCCTCAATAAATAATCATCTTAGTCTTTCAAGCTTCAAGACTAGGGGGACTTGTGTACTGGGAAAACCCTAGTTCCACCAAACCCAATAACTTGGGTCAAACAGGTTAGTTCTCGACAAATAAACATATTAGTTAATTCTCATTAAACCCACTATCTCACTATCCCACTATCTATCAGTTAAGGTATACTAAGATAATCTATTACTAAATCATATTATAAATAATCAGTACCTATCAGGTATAATTTATCTCTCTCTAATCACACATTAAATATTGTTTATACTCTTTAGTGACTTGGACGTTGGAGTATAATTACAGGTACACCCCTAATACAGTTCGATGGAGTCAGATGAACAGCTAATATAAAGAAGATTGGAGATTATCTTAGTCTGTACAAGTACAATAACTTTGAATTGAATATCTATCTTTCTCATCAAACTAATTTGGAAATGAAAAATGAGGAAAGATAGTTATCTTACATTACCTCCTTCAAAAGAGTTGCTGAGAAACAAATAACTCTTCATCCATCACTTCAAACTGTTAAGTTACTGCATAAGTACAAACACAAACACTTCATCTGCATAAGTACAAACACAAACACTTCATCTGCATATTCATCTGAAAAAGGAAACAACAATAACAATATACATTAACTTCACACTCATTCATACCTTCAGAGAGATGAATGTACTCCATAACTTGAATCCACAAGAGAACACACAAGACAATCCTCACACTCACCCTCCAATGCTCCAGAAGAGTATAAAGACTGGTGCACACACACCTTTTTGTTAACATTGCAGGACTGATCTTGGTCTTATTCATTTTTAAAATATTAGTCTTGTCTTCTATTTATGAATTATTGTGGTTACAACTTGCATTACTACTCATTTTAAAAATATTGAACTATTATAGTTTCTCTTAAATTTTATAAGATTCACTTTAATTCCTTATAGTATTTTTACTTTATCAAATTAATTTTTTAATCATTTTTTGCCTATAACATCGGGAATTTTAAATCAGTTTTTGACATTAATATTAGAAATCTTTGGCATAAGTTAACTAACATCGAAAAACTTTAACAAATCAAAGTTAAACTTTAGAACTAACTGAAATCTAGATAATGGATCAAAATTCTATTATAGTAAAAAATGAATCATGATTAATAGAAGAGCCATGTTACATTTTAACTAAATAAATCATGACATATAGACATAGTTAACATGTGCTTAAAGATGGAAATAGATCTTCAACCTTGATTCTCTATCTTTGCATGAGATCTTAGTCCGTCACTAAATTATATTAATATATTACATTTATATTACACACTCTTCTTAATATATTATGTGCTATTAATTTAAAGTTATTAGAAATTACAAAATTATGATCAGTAGAAACAAGTAAATAGAAAGACTTACAAAATTGAAACTCAAATGAGCGTATTAGAATGCGTTTCAAAAGTAATCTAGAAAATACTTCACTCCAATTAGGTTTGTTAAAAATTTTGTTTGTGTTATTTTTTTTCTTTACTACTACATCAATCTATGAGAAAAAAAAATTAAAATCATTATAGGTTACATCAATTAAAAATCTTTTATTTGATTATTCTCTCCTTTTTCTTTATATTTCACATGCATCCCATTAAAAATAATGGGTGTAATTTGAGAAAATATCAAGAAATATACATGATTGATTCAATAAAAACTTTCAATGTCAAAAATGTTATGCTTGTCTTCTACATATATTGCTTATAATTACAATATGGAATATCAAATATATGTGATCAAATATATTTTCACTGATAGGAAAACTTTCTCTTGATTGTTTGGCTCGAAAACAAATATCATTTTGTCTATTTTTTGTTTCTGCTATGATGATAGATAATAAATTTTTTTTTTTTTTAGTATTTTTGGTATGACTATGATATCATGTAAGAAGTAATTATGGTGTTTAACTTACCCTCAAAACCAGTTCAGAATGTAATTTACACCTTATTTATATACTATAGTTCGGCTTCTTTTTTAGTCAGTGTGGGATTTTCCCAACAATTTTTGAAGCATGATAAAATTGGTAATTTAGCATGTATAGATTTAAGGATATATTATGAGATATTCAGACTTTAATGAGATTGTAAGTCATATAAACTAAGATGTCATATGGTAAAAAATCAATAAAGACTTCACTAGTTGCTCTCAAAAGAACAATTGGTTGAAAGTATCCTAATATGGTTTTGGTTGTGAGGAGTATGGGATGATCTTGGGATGAAAAAGACTTACAAAGTCGGCCGTTGGAAGACCTATAGTCTTTGAGCATACATTAGGTGTTAGTTCTAAATATCTGAAATTCACACAATCTTTCAAAAGTCATCTATCTTATTTGTGAATGTGTTTTAAATATGTAAAGTATTAAGTAGGTCTCTACAATTGAGATGAGAATTTGTATTGTAAAATTATAATATTTGAAATTTAAAAAGTCCACTTAAACTTTTTACTAACTTACTCTTATCTATACTCTTATTTATGTTGTATGTTTTTATTATTAGAATTATATTTCTAAAGAAAAACCACCAATAGATGAGAATATAGAAAGTAGTAAATATTCTTATTTATAATATAATTAACTAGTTTAGTAATAAAAATTCAAAATATTTATATATATATATATGGAGAATAATAGAAATGAGATTCTTTACTTTAATTTAATTAATCTTATAACTATCTTATTAAAATCTTTTGGTATCGTCCACTTTTATTTACAAAAATGTTTTCTCTTTTTATTTTATTCTTTCTTCATAATTCTATTAAATATTTTCCACTTTTATAAAAGAAAAAAAAAATTCTCTCTTTATTTTATTTTCATTAGTTCTCTTCTATTTTTTCTTTAAGTTTCTCCAAATAATTAACTCAGTGAAACTTATTAATTTTATCTAAAAAACTAATTTTTTATCTTCGCTTTATTCTCTCCTCGCAGATGTAATAAAAATATAGTGTCTTTATTCAGGTAAACATGAAATGTAAAAAATTTAAAAACAAAAAAAATAATAATAAAAAATAAAAATAAAACAAATTTCTTATAAAACGATAATAAATACAAATAATTTTTTTTATATTTGATCTTAATTTGTGGAGAAATAAGAAAGATGCACATTTTTTTTTTCTGTTTTTATGCATAAGTAGAAGCAGATCTAGTAAGGGTGAAAGTGAAGTTGTTGATCATAACTTTGAATTGAATATCTATCTTTCTCATCAAACTAATTTGAAAATGAAAAATGAGGAAAGATAGGTTATCTTCCGGTACCTCCTTCAAAAGAGTTGCTGAAAAACAAATAAGTCTTCATCCATCACTTCAAACTGTTAACTTACTGCATAAGTACAAACACAAACACTTCATCTGCATATTCATTTGAAAAAGGAAACAACAACAATATACATTAACTTCACACTCATTCATACCTTCAGAGAGATGAATGTACTCCATAGCTTGAATCCACAAGAGAACACACAAGACAATCCTCACACTCACCCTCCAATGCTGCAGAAGAGTACAAAGAGTGGTGCACCCACACACACCTTTTTGTTAACATTGCAGGACTGATCTTGGTCTTATTCGTTTTTAAAATATTAAAGTCTTGGCCTTTTTTTTTTATGAATTTTGTAGTTACAACTTTTATTACTACTCATTTTAAAAATATTGAACTATTATAGTTTCTCTTAAATTTTATAAGATTCACTTTAATTCCTTCCAGTATTTTTACTAGATCAAATTAATTTTTTAATCAGTTTTTGTCTATAACATTGGAAATTTTTACTATGGTGAAATCAGTTTTTGACATTAATATTAGAAATCTTTGGTACGAGTTAACTAACATCAATTTGATCTAATCGAAAAACTTTAACAAATCAAAGTGAAACTTGTAAACTTTAGAACTGACTCAAAACTGGATAATAGATCAAAATTCTATTATACTAACAAATGAATCATGATTAATAGAATAGTCATGTTATATTTTAACTAAATAAATCATGACAAATAGACATAGTTAAAAGAGGAGTGATAACAACATGTGCTTAAAAGATGGAAATAGATCTTCAACAATGATTCTCTATATTTCCATAATATCTTACTCTCTCACTAAATCATATTAATATATTACATTTATATTATAAAGTGATTGTTTCAAAAGAACAAATAAAACATCCATCTCTAAAAATTGAAGAATTAAATAAATAAAATTATTCAGAACAAAATTAAAATTAAGTAATTTATCAAGAATAAAATATATTTTATTTAATTATTATTAAAAAAAGCAAGTTTTAGTCATTTTGAAAATTTATAATTTAATCATTGTTTTAAAAATAGAACTTAATCATATGATTAGTCTGTTAATTCTAAAAATTGTATCACCACAAAACTTGAAACAGTCAGTTAAATCAATTCAAAATTATTGACGAAATGATAAAAACAAACCGTAAACAAAATATTTGAACCGCCATATTTTTTTACATTTAACTAAAACATTTTTATGATAAATGATATATGTAATAAATTTTACACTCCAGCTATAATTATGATTACAAATTATTTTACTAGTTATTCTTAATTTTTATCATGTAAAAAATATAATTTAGTTATTCATTTTAATTTATAACTTTTACACAGTTTTTTTTTTTCTATAATTTTGTATCACATGAATTTTTTATTTTTATTATTTTAGACGTAAACATGTTATGATTAATAAAAATTAGTATATTGTTTAACTTAAACATAAATATAACAATACATATGATTTGGATTCTTGTATTATATATACTTTGAGCATTAAAAATATATAAAATCATAATCATGTTTTTAATATTTTAGTAATATTTAGGTTATAAAATTAATTATACTGTAAATATTTTATAAATTATGTCATAAATATCTTATTTATATGTATATTTATTTTATTACATAAATAAAAGTAAAAATGTCTTAAATAAAATATACACCTAAAAAAGTAGTATCCTTTTATAAATTACTAAAAGTAACATCTGCAACCATATTTTTTAAAGTAATAAATAATATAAATAAAAAATATTTAATATATTACTAATTTTTATTGAAAAAAAATGTTTTCTCCCTTCAATTTATTCTCTTCACTTCCATCTACAAAATTGTTTTCTCTCTTTATTTTATTCTTTCTTCACAATTCTATTACATATTTTCCACTATTATAAATGAAAAAAAAAACTATTTTCCATCTTTATTTTATTTTAATTAATAATTTCTCCTCTATTTTTTCTTTAATTTTCTCCAAATAATTAACAGAGTAAAAATTATTAATTTTTATATAAAAGAAATATTTTTAATCTTTGTTTTATTCCCTCTTCACAACTATAATAAAGATACAGTCCGTATAAAAAAAATTATATTTTCATCAAAATATAATTTTTTTATAAATTTATCACAAATTTTTTATATATATAAAAAATTAATAAAAATTTATTTTTTATATAATTTTTTTAAAAAAATAATTTACAAACAAAATAAATTTATAAGAAATTTTTCTCACAAAAATTTTTTGACGAATAAATTTATAAAAAAAAATTTATAAATAAATTTATGAAAAATTTTTAAAAAAATATTAAATAGATAATTAATTTTTAAAAAAAATTATAAAAAAATATTTTAAGAATAAATAAACTTATTTTTTTAACAAAGATAAACCTGAAATTTAAAAATTTTAAGAATAAAAAAGAAAAGATAATAAATAAATAAAAAATAAAAATAAACAAATTCTTATAAAACATTGATGAAATAAATGCAAATAAAAATTCTTTTATATTTGATCTTAATTTATTGGAAAATGAGAAAGATGCACTTTTTTTTCCTATTTTTATTCATAAGAAGATGCAGATCTAATAAGGGTGAGAGTGAAGCTGTTGATGATGCTAGATTTGAATTGAAAATGTATGTTTCTGATGAAAGTAATTTTGAAGTGAAAAATGAGGAAAGAGAGGTTGTCTTAAATTACCTCCTTCTTCAGAAGAGTTGGTGAGAAACAAACAAGTCTTCATTCATCACTTCAAACTGTTAAGTTTCTGTACAAACAAAAACACAAACACTTCATCTGCATATTCAATTGAAAAAGGAAACAACAATAATTATATACATTACCTTCGCACTCGTTCATATAGAGAGAAGAATGTACTCCAT
>BDMB01000045.1:1353326-1387057 GCA_016859785.1 Macrotyloma uniflorum | reverse complement strand
CGTTCATATAGAGAGAAGAATGTACTCCATAGCTTGAATCCAAACTGTTAAGTTTCTGCACAAACAAAAACACAAACACTTCATCTGCATATTCAATTGAAAAAGGAAACAACAATAACAATATACATTAACTTCACACTCATTCATACCTTCAGAGAGAAGAATGTACTCCATAGCTTGAATCCAGAACAGAATACAGAAGAGAATCCTCACATTCACCCTCCAATGCTGCAGAAGAGTATAAAAACTGGTGCAACCCATATTGGTGTTGATCTTATTCATTTTTAAAATATTCAAGTCTTGATCTATTTTTATGAATTATTATTGTTACAACTTGCACTACTATTCATTTTACAAATACTCGAGATTTGTGCGCTTTATTTTATAAACTAATTATAGTTGTAGTGTGCATTATTCGCATTATTCTTTATTTTAAATTACTAAAGTCTTCATCTTTTTTTTTTCGAATTGAGGGTACTCGTTGACTCTATTAGCTTACCTGCAATGATCAACAACTTTTTATACTTTTTTAATACTCGTTGACTCTATTATCCTTTTAAAATATGTTATTTGTTAAAATAATTTTTATAAAATATAATATAATTTTTTGTAATATTTAAATTTAAGAAAGTTATATACTTAACTAATTAAATTTCATACAAAATCTCTAAATTATATTTTCATCTTTTCAAATTTTCATCTCTCAAAAATATATATATTTATTTATAACATAATTAATATATTAATGGTATTAAAAAATTAAAAAAATAATACCAATGAAAGTAGATATAAATATTTTAATGATTTATTTATTAATCGAAAGGTGCTATGATATAGATATATATAGACGTGTGTTAATATTTATTATTTGTTAATAATTTTTATTTAAATTATTTTTAAAAAATATTTTGTAATGATAAATTTTATTACGAGATAATTTAAAATAATTAAATATCAATTTTCATTATGTATTTTAGATTCTTCTTTCTTCGATTCAAATTTTAGAGAATGTGTAATTAAAAATCTTATTAATTAGATAATATATTTTGAAAGTATAAAAATTATTTAGGCCCAATTCGCGTCCAAAAAATCAATTTAGCCCAATGTTATCAATTTTCGATCTAACATAATTTTAATAATAATAATAATAAATTTAATTATAATTAAAGTATTTAAGTTTAAGTTTCAAAATTTTATTATTATTTAAAATAATATCAATTATCAATTCAAAATTTATGAAAATTAATGTGTTTAATAGTTTAAATTTAAGCTGTAAAAGTATATTTAAAATATTAAATTAAGTCAATGTTAATTTTTGAAAAATGTTATGAAACATATTTGACTAAATAATTAATTAAGAAATTAATATATATTTTTTGTATTAAAATGGTGAACAGTAAACCAACATTGATTCACATAAATAATAATTTCTAGTCTCCTTTACTACAGAGATTTAATTATTGTAACTTTATTTATGGAAGTTATGTTGGAGGAGAATAATTACATAATATATTGTTAAAAAAAATAATGAGAATTGAATCAATTTGTTAATTTACTTAAATGAAATTAACACCTTATTATCATTTGAATCACAATTCATTAGTTGTTAATTATAATGCGTAATTTGCTATTTAATCATTATAAGAATAAAAATGAATAAAAACTTATTAATATTATACGAAAAAAATATTTCAAATGGATGATCGAAATAATTATGATTTGAACATATTTTTAAATTAAATGTTAGTTTAAAATTTGATAATTAGTTAAAACAATTTATTCTTATATTTTATTTTACAACAGGATTTTATTTTACTTAGATAATAACTTATAACTCTTTAAGAAACAAGAAAGAGGTAGTGTAACAAAAAAATAATTGAAAAAAATATTCCTTTCCACGTATATAATCTATTTAAATTTATTTTGAAATAAACCCTATTACTAGTATAAAAATAAATATATTTATACAATTAGGTTTTCTTCATAAATGTTTAGTATGTTAGTCAAATTAAAATTTACTCTTCTTAATTAGTTAAATGGTTGATAGTTTTTTAATTTCAATAGTAATAAATTAGATTTTATCATAATTGAATAGAATATTAGATTAAGTAGATGGTTATATACCAATTAACTTTTAACAACTTATTTGCTTATTTTTAGCACTTATTTTTATATGAGATGTAGAACAACCCAAAACATATGGTAATAAAAAAAAAATATATTTCGAAACAAAAACTGACTAAAGAGGAACAAAAGATTTGTTATAAGTAAAATCAGTGAATACTAATTTTCAATTTTAACTTGATAAATAAAAATTGTATGTAAGCTTAGCATAATTAATCAGTTTGCTCCAAAAGTCTTCAATGTTTTTTTATTCACTCAAGTCTTGAAATAGATTGGATGTGAGATTTGATTTGTTCCAAAAGTCTTCTACTTGTTTCAAAGATGGACACAAACTAAGATCATTAAGATGGTGGAGTTGATTATGAATATAAAAAATGAAGCAAACGAATCTGAAAACAGAAAAGTTCTTGCAATGAGGCTCTGTTGGTGGCTTTGAACCCTTCCCAATTATTGGTGTACAAGAGCTTCAATTGTATAGTAATAAATTATTATCAGAACTCTTCCATAGTTTCCTTTTACCATGAAAGTTTCTACCTTAATTTTATAGCTAAAAATTCCCTATCTATATTTTAATATAATCTGATTTGATCCAAACAAAACACTGTCACTAGCTTGTTCACATAAGCAACATGCAGTGGTTACCAATTCTGTACCTTAATTGTAAACAAATGGCAACACTTCATCAAATTGCATTACTTAAATACCCACTGAACTTAAGCTGATATTGCTGTCATCACCCTTTACCCTCTTGCAGAGTTCAAATAATATCTAATGTTATTCTGTAACATGTTATCACACCCATTTCTTATTATCTTACAAATATGTAGTCTTCTATTTCAAATGTTCAAGTGTTTTGAAGATTTTACATCGTTTAAATATAACTATGAAAGTGAATGGAAACTTTATTAGAGATAAGTTGAGCATGAAGAGAAAGATTCAACAGCAGACAAATTCAACCAACACTTATTTTAATTTGAAGAGAACAACACGGTTTTAATATAACTCTTTGCCTAAGCAAAACTTCACGAGTCATCTCACTCGAAAATAAACCTATAAATACATTTGCTTGAGCTGAATTTCTCTCCACCTCTTCCTTAATCAATAGTCAACAACATTGATCAAGTACAGCACAACACAACACAACTCTCTTTCTTGTCTTGTCCTTAAGTTACATCTTTCAATCAAAGCAATAACAACAATGGCTAATACTCCATGCTTGCTTCAAATGGTTTCTACTTTGGCTCTGATTCTATGTATTTCATCATTGGCCTCAGCGTCTCTGGAAGTAGGTTTCTATAGCTCCACATGCCCATCTGCTGAGGCAATAGTGAAAAGTGCTGTAGAAAAAGCAGTATCTGCCAACCCAGGCATAGCAGCTGGTCTCATTAGAATCCATTTTCACGATTGCTTTGTCAGGGTAAGTTTATATATACAATCTTTAGATGAACTTCTTCCTAATCACTAAGGAAAAAAAAAACTTGCTCCCAAGCTAAAGTTTAGGTTAGACATAAATTAATCAGTAAAAAGTTAAAAACTCTCTCTTCAAATGTGATGTTTAACTTATAGAAGTTAGTTTTAGCTTATGAGATTGTTATTTTATATTTTTTTCTGATTCTGAAATTGCTACGTTCAGGGGTGCGATGGTTCTGTGTTACTAGCATCTACACCAGGTAACCCAACAGCAGAACGAGACAATTTCATCAACAACCCAAGCTTACGTGGCTTCGAGGTGATTGAGGAGGCCAAGACCCAATTGGAGGCTGCATGCCCTAATACAGTATCGTGTGCTGACATTGTGGCCTTTGCAGCACGAGACAGTGCTTACAAAGTTGGTGGCATAAACTACGAGGTTCCATCAGGACGCAGAGATGGTCGTGTCTCTATTGGTGATGAAGTGATACAGAATCTTCCTGGACCAGGTTTAAGTGCTGATCAACTAATTACCAACTTTGCACAAAAGGGTTTGTCTGCAGATGAAATGGTCACACTTTCAGGAGCACATTCAATTGGTGTGGCGCATTGTGGTGTCTTCTCAAATCGCTTATACTCTTTCAGTGACACGGTCAAGCAAGATCCTTCACTTGATACTTCATATGCTGAAACGTTGAAAACCAAGTGTCCTCCACCACCCCCCATCACAGACACCACAGTGTCTCTTGAACCTTCCACTCCTATTCGTTTGGACAGCAAATACTACGAGGGATTGATCAACCACCGTGGCTTGTTCACATCAGATCAGACCTTGTACACCACTCAATCCACAAGGGCAATGGTTGAAAGCAATGCATACAATGGTGCAAGTTGGGCTCAGAAGTTTGCCCTAGCAATGGTGCACATGGGTTCTATAGAAGTGCTTACTGGCTCCAATGGTGAGATCAGGAAGCAGTGCAGCTTTGTTAACTAGTTAGCAGCAGCAACACTCTTTAATATTTCCCTGAGAAACGCTACGTTAATTTGTTCATACTTGTGTTCACTCAGTTTCCATTTTCAAATGGTTTGCAATTGTTCTTCTGTTGAGTTTGATTCATACCAATTCAAGTGTATATCCCTCTTTGGTGGTTGTTTATTTCCTTGGCCTCTTCTTTTAATACTGGTTTTGCTGATAAATATATGTTTAGATGGTTCTTGAAAAATCTAACAAAGAAATTTGTTTTGGCTAAAGTTTCATCGATTCATTTGTTTGTATTTTTAGGTCTTTTTCCAATAGTTTGGATTGAATTTTCTTGTATGTATTGAATTTTTGTTACTACAGTAATCAGCTGCAATATATTTCTTCTTACAACACAATACTGCAAATCTTAAATATCAAGAAATCTGAGAAGGAAAATTTTGATGTGAGGAATAAAATTATTATTTAATTACTTAAACATTTAAATAATAAGAATAAAAAAAATTACTAAATCATGAAAGAATAGAGATGAAAAAAAAATTATAAGAATAATAATAAAAAAAATTGAAATATATATATACATATATAAATATATATAATGCACGACATTATATAAGATGATTTTAAATAGGAGTATAACAATATCGAGTTAAAGGAAAAGTATGAAAAAGAAAAAAGAGAACAAGTAACACAAGAAAAAAGAAAGTAAAATAAATGATATATTGAAATAAATATAATTATATAAGATTATAGTTCAAAAAATAATCATTATTATAATTACTTATATTTTAAAATTATAACCCAAAAGTTTAATTTAATCATAAATATATCATTATATTTTTTTTAATAATTGTTATTGTAGACATATTTTTTTATTAGCTAAATAATAAGAGTTGTGTATAGGTGATGTAGTGGAAAAGAAAATTGAAAATTGTAGTGAAAAAAAAAATGGTATGAATATAGTAATAATTGTTAAATTTGCTGTATGAATATTTGTTAGATTTATTTGAGATATCATACAAATTAACTCAACTTGTAACAAAAATGGAGCCATCACTTCCGTTGACAAAACAATTTATTTATAATCAATATCCATGAGAACCATTCAATTTTGACTTAGTATATTAAACATATTTTTATGCTCCTACGTGTTGTTCTGTTCAAAATTTCTATTACTTCAAATAAATATTTTAAATGTGAAAGTTACAACTAAACCAAGTAAAATTGAAATATTCCAAAATTTTAAGGGTTAAGCAAAATCTTCATTGCGACGTTTTCAACTTTGTTACCAAAAAAATAATACTGAATACGCAACTAATCTTAGATATATAAACATATGAAATAATAATATTTAAGTAACTATAAAGTTTGAGGTATTTGAAGGATCAAATATAAAAAATAATTAATAATTTAAAATTAATATTAAAATTTATTTTAATAAAATCAAATTAATATATATAAAATAAATATATATAAAATAAATATAAATTTTATCTTATCAAACTAATTTTATAAAAAGAGTTAAATTTAAAATCCATTTAAAATATAATAAGATTATTGTTTCGAGTTAGAATTTCAAAACTTATTATTTGATATGTTATCATATTAGAATTTATTGATTGTTTCGAGTTGAAGAGAGTCTGATAAAAATTTCATATAAATTAAAAATAAAAACAAATTTATATATATATAATAAAATAAGTGTCCTCATTTTGTCTTATTTATTATTTTTTTCTTGGAACCATAAAAAGTGAGAACGATTTTTCAAAGAGAAATTTATGTACTCAAATTTATCCACTGACTCCTCTTGAAACCGTCCATGGCCAGCGCCACTTTTAGACACAGAAAATGTTTGAAGAAAAGAAAAGAAAGGTGCAACTTTCAGTGGCAAGTGGTTATCAAAATGTGAACACTTTTGGTCAAATTGTAGTAATTAAATGCAACATGCAGATAGATGCATGCAGCCACCAAAACACAGAAAATTTCTCCATGGACTCAGTTAATCAAGCTGCAACTTTCATCTCACTTTAACTATAGTTTAGTCTTTTGCCATTATGTTATCTTAGTTTTCCTATAATCAAACATTAAAAGCAAATTGAGGTTGTAGAAGAGAAGATTTCAACAGCAGACAACTTCAATTCAACTGCTACCTGCATATTTTAATTCAATAATCTGATGATTAACACACGCTTTCTAAATCACCTCTTTCAAAACCAACCTATAAATACATTCCCTTCAACAAAATATATACACAGCATATAAATCTTCCTTCTGTCTTCTCTCCTTACTTAACTTACAACTTTCAATCATATATTCTGCAAATTAAGCTTCTCCATCGCTTCCTACTACAGTTTTTCAATAGCACAGACCAAATGGATTTTAACACTCCACGCTTCCTTCAAATGATTTCAACTTTCGTTCTCATTCTAGTTTCTGTTTCATCATTCGCCTCAGCATCTCTCAAAGTGGGTTTCTACACCTCCAAATGTCCTTCTGCCGAGGAAATAGTTAGAACTGCTGTAAACAAAGCCATTTCTGAAAACTCAGGCATAGCTGCTGGTCTCATCAGGATGCATTTCCACGACTGCTTTGTCAGGGTAACTTCACTTCACTTCACTTCACTTCACTTCGCTTCACTTCACTTACTATATTGAAATATTTTCAATTTCTGATCATTTTACATATTAAAGACTCTGAATTTAACTGCTGTTTTTGTTCAGGGCTGTGATGCTTCTGTGTTACTAGCATCTATCCCGGGTAATCCAATAGCCGAAAGAGACCATTTTGCCAACAACCCAAGCTTACGTGGCTTCGAGGTGATTGAGGAGGCCAAGACCCAATTGGAGGCTGCATGTCCTCAAACAGTGTCGTGTGCAGACATAGTGGCATTCGCAGCACGAGACAGTGCTTACAAAGTTGGTGGCATAAACTACGAGGTTCCATCAGGGCGCAGAGACGGTCGTGTCTCAATCGGCGATGAAGCGGCACAGAATCTGCCTGCACCAACCTTGAGTGCTGACGAGCTTGTGAATAGATTTGCACAAAAGGGTTTGTCCGCAGATGAAATGGTCACACTTTCAGGAACACATTCGATTGGTGTGTCTCACTGTTCTGCATTCTCTAAGCGCTTGTACTCTTTCAATGAAACATTCAAGCAAGACCCCTCGATGGACTCTTCGTACGCTGAAACGTTGAAAACAAAGTGTCCTGCACCACCTGCAACCTCAGACCCAACAGTGTCTCTTGATCCTTCCACCCCCATTCGTTTGGACAGCAAATACTACGAGGGATTGATCAACCACCGTGGCTTGCTCACATCGGATCAGACATTGTTCAACACTCAATCCACAAGGGCAATGGTTGAAAGCAATGCATACAATGGTGGAACTTGGGCTGAGAAGTTCGCCAAGGCAATGGTGCAAATGGGTTCCATAGAAGTGCTCACCGGCTCCAACGGTGAGATCAGGAAGCATTGCAGCTTTGTTAATTAACTGATTCACAGCTGCTACGTACACTAAGAAAACAAATTGAATTCTTTTTACATGTTGTTATATTCTTTTTGGAGAAAAAGGTTGTTGTTGATGGTTTCATTCATTTGAATTTTGTGAAAGTTGTGTAATTCTGAGTCAGTCAATTCAATTGTAAATCCCTCTGAGGATGCATTGCAGCTTTGTTGATAAATTTGATGATTTGTTAATTTTTTTCAAAAAAACTAAATGAACAGTTACTGAATAATTTCATTTACTCGATGAAGAAGAAGAGAGGATAATGAAACGTAGGTGCGTGGAGAAAAGAAAAGAAGAAAGAAAGTGGGAGTCTGAGAGGAACAAGTACGGAAAGAAAATGGGTGAGGGCGCGTAGAGTGAAGAAAATGTGAGGGGAATAAAAAAAGGAAGGCGCGTGGAGAGAGTAAGAGTGAGAGTGAGAGTGAGAGTGAGAGTGAAAGTGAGAGGAGGAAGAGGAGTGTGAGGTGTGGGGGTGTGAGAAGTGGGGCCCAATGGCCAATGCCCATGTGCCCCTCTTCAGTGTCCACCACCTCCTGTTTCTCACTCAATCATTACTCGCTACCGATATTCACTTCTCTTCCATTCGCAACGTCAAAGCCCTTATTCTTTCTTATTCTTCTTTTTCTTCTGCTTCTGCTTCTGCTTCTATCGCGCCGCAACCAAACACGCCCTAATCAAATTCCAACCATCATGTCCAACTCTGACGGAGCTACTAACGCCGTCACCACCAACGACGCCAACGCAATCGTCGACGCGCAGCAGCGAACCGCCACCACCACTACCACGACGCAGGCCGCCGCGCTCGCTGTTAAGAAACCTCCTTCGAAGGACCGTCACAGCAAAGTCGATGGCCGTGGACGCCGCATTCGCATGCCGATCATATGCGCGGCGCGCGTCTTCCAGCTCACGCGTGAGCTCGGTCATAAGTCCGACGGCCAGACCATCGAGTGGCTCCTCCGCCAGGCTGAGCCCTCCATCATCGCCGCCACCGGCACCGGCACCACTCCGGCCACTTTCTCCACTGTCTCTGACCACAAGCCTCTGCTTCCTCCTCCCACGCCCTTCATCCTCGGCAAACGCATTCGCCCTGACGACACCGACGCCGTTTCCAAGGACGACGCTGTTTCGCTCGTCGCGCCGCCTACGCCGCCCGCGCTCTGGGCGCTTCCGCCGCGCCCTGACTTCAGCCAGGTCTGGAGTTTCGCCGCCGCCGCTGCAGCAGCGGCGCCGCCGGAACTCGTCTCCGTCTCGCCGCAGAACTCCATGTTCCACCACCACCACCAACACCATCACCAGCAACAACAACAACAAGCCGCCATGGGAGAAGCCTCCGCGGCGAGGCTCGGGAATTACCTCCCCGGCCACCTCAATTTGCTCGCCTCGTTGTCCGGCGGTCATGGAAATAACGGCCGGCGAGACGAGGAGCCGCGTTGAATTGTGAAATTCGTGATTTATTCGGTTGTGTTCTTCGTAATTCGTATATAGAATAATATATGTATTACGTGTGCGTGCGTGCGTGTGTTTGAGTTTGTCTTTGGCTCTGTGACTTTGTTGTTGTTGATGCTGATGTTGTTGCTGTTGTTGTGTGGAATGTTGTGGAGAAGGAGGAGATTTTTACTTCTTAGTGGAATTTTAGGGTTAGGTTTTCTAATTTTTGGTAGTTTTTGAGTGGAGAAGTCCATGAATTAAGGAATTCAATTGGATTAGGGTTTTCCTAGTTTGGAAAACTGATTTAGGTTACTTCTTAGGAGATGATGAATTTGTTTAGATCATTGCTCTGGAGGAGAGAGAGAAAGAGAGTATGATGTTGATTATGAGATGATGAATAACTAGGGATTGAGGCTGGAAGTGGTTTTTCAGGACCTTGATCGATTCGGTATGCAGATGCAAATGATGATGCAGATGCAAGTGTAATGAAATGAAAATTAATTTAATCATGTTACTTTGTGGAAAATGTCACATACACAGTGCTTGCTCTTACTTGCTCCAATAAGGTGAATGAATGAAGGTTAAGCTTGTTGCTTCTGTTTTTCACTTTCACAATGGTTTTTGAACTTGATTGACTTATCTTTCACATTCCTAATTGAGTCGATAAAAGTGCTTAGCTTCCATAGATAATAGATTTGGGTTGAGTGATTGATTGTGTATTTGGCAATCAAGTGTCACTCCTGTTTTCTTGGATCTCTTTCCACTATTGATTGAGAATTCATGTCATTGGGCATGATTAAGAGGGATTGTGGTCCTTCTACAGTGACCATTGGTGAACTATGCTGCATTTCACGCACTCTAAACTGTTTCAGGGATCACTGATATCGTAAACAAACATCCTGGTTCTGCAATGTAAGACCTCTGTTTCAAGATTTTATCTCAAATTTTTATCCATTTGTTAGATTGATCAGCGTCACAACAATAATAATGTGTTTTCTAACAGGTAACTGGTTTCCTTGGGGTGTTACTGAAGTAAATAATAAAGACCAGTCTGTTTATTTCTCTGTAACTTTATTCTTGTCAGTTCCTTTGTTCTTTTCCTATCTATACATTATCATGATTATGAACTCATTCTGCTACATCGCATTTTAAAATTTCAAATTGTTGATATGTTTTCTGTTCTTTAAACTGTATTGATTGTTAATTTTAACATTTGCTTGAATTGAATGTGTTTTGAAACCGTTTTTGTTTTGCTGTCACGACCACGGTACCGTGGCTTTTCAGTATGTAAATAAAGATAAGGTTAGGTGTGCATCCTGTGTTCAAATCTAGCCTACGTGGTATGGTTACTATTTTCGACGTTTCAATTCGTACTTGGTTAAAATAAAATAAAATCTTTTGTGGTGCTGATTCAACATGGCATAGTCAATCTGGGTCTTCGAGGTGTGGTTTTAAAAACCCTGCATTGGCTGACATGTGTTGTATTATTGTATCTTATTAATGACTAATTTAAACTGGTGGCTATGTCATTGGCTTTTGTTGCCTCTCCCTTTGAAACAACCATGTGGTGCCCTGGCCCCCCTTTTCCCTTCCTAGCTCCATCTTATCCTCCCAATGAAAACACACACTATGCTGAATATCTCTTGAAAGAAGGATCAACTAAATTCTATCAATTTAGCGGGACCCGTATTTGATTATCATCACATGCGAAAAAAAACTCATTAGTATCTAATTAATTGAATAGGTTTAAGAAAACCTATGGTAGGAAGAAAACGACTGAATTTTTGCTATAAGCAAAAATTGGTTGAGTCGGCAATAATTATAGTACTGTGAACAAAATTAATCTATGATTGAGTGGACTTGTGGAAACCCTTGTAGGAAGGAAAAAAACTGAATCACTTATTCTATTTCAATATTCCCTAATTTATGTTTCCCTTGCAAGATGATGCATGACATGCTTGAGGCCTAAGTTGAGGGAAATTGTAGAAAGATGATTGGTTTTATGATGTTCTGATTGTGTCTATGAAAGAATTTGATTTCTGTCACCCCCTCCCATTAGAAATATTTGGAGATGATATTGGTTTTCTGGGCCCAGCTGAGCTGTGAATATTTGATTGTTACCCCGATGGTGGTGTGTGAAGGGGAAACAGGAAGGATGATGAGTACTAAAACCAACCCATCTTTTTTTATTAATTTTGTACTTTTCTGCAGATGGATTATTGGTGGGGTATTTAAATTTGGATGCTGACAGGTTTTTAAATTATTGCTAAACACAATTCAGAAGAGCAGGTTCCAATAATTGATGGGTCCCTCGGATTACACGACGAGGTGAAACTAGAAAGATACATACTGTGTTATGATTTGGGCTATATTTAAATTTCAAAGATCACGTTCGAGTAGAATGATACTAATGGCTGTTAGGTAGGGAATTTTATTGCATAAGTGATTTCTAATAAATTATAATTAACAAAAGAAAGGACAGCTAAAATGTTGTGTTATTAACATTTTTCAACTAAAATTTCCATTTTATTGTTTTTTTCATAGATAAAACTTAGATGCAGTGTATTTTTTTTCATTAAATGTGGAATTTAATCTCAATAATGCATAATAAAATTTGATGAAATGTTTTATTATGCAGGTTACTAAAATGAAATTTCCAATTCAGATGGAATAATAATAGCTCTTATACTGCATTGAAAACTTGTCTTTTTTTTCTTACTATTAATATTAAAATTGAAGGATAAATGAGTCTTTGTGTACCCACCTCTACCTACTACTACTTTAGAATCATTTGTTTCCCTGAATTAGAACTATAACCTGTTCAGGTCCTATTTTTGTGGGGCACAAAACGTGTGCTAGTTGGATTGGGCCACTGATGTTTTAAAAAGTTTGTCCTTATCAAAATTGTATCTGCAAAATGTTGCTCATTGGTCTGTTTTACCTTTGCTTTCAGAGAGGCAGAGAGCACAATAGTTTTGTTGATTAAAAATGCTTCAAATACAGCCTCTCAAGGGTTCATGGAAGGTTCTACTAGCTTTTTCATATAAATTCAAATAAATGTTTAATAGTATAAATGTGTGTTAATTTGGATAAGTTCTTCATAAACTTATTAAAAAAAATTAAGTTAAAGTAAAATTTGATTTGTAGAAACTATCTTATATAACATTTTTTTTAATGCGATCAAAATTTTAAGCCTCTGTCCACCCACTAATCAAAATTTTAAACAATAGAAACTATTATCAACCCAAAAATTAACTGTGACAAGAATTATGAAGCACAAAAACAACTAAAAATAAAAAATATTAAGAATATATATTAAGAATATACTGGTTGGATTAAGTTTATGTAATCTCTTAAGTTAATATTCTTTTCTTGAGTTAGGTTAAGTTTTTAGATTTTTTTTTTCAATTAGATTAGATTGAATTAATTAAGCGATAATTTTTTATTTATTTTTAATTTTAAAAAAATAGAATATATTATTTAATAATTTAATATTTGAGAAAATATATGTTTAGTTAATTGTATAATTGATTAATAATTATATTATTAATATTATTTAATAATTTTAATTAAGTTGGTTATATTATATTTAAAATAAGATGAAGTTATATTCAACTAATAAAAAAAAATTCAATTCAATTTTACCTCATTAGAGAAAATTTAATCCAATATATTTGACTTTGATTTTGTTAAATTGAGAAATTAATTTTAAGGTAAGATTTAAAAATATTAAATATTTATCTAATTTTAAAGTTAATTTTATAGGATGAATTAGATATCATATTTATTTTCTATTTAGATTAAATAATTCTTAAATAAATAATAAAAATAAATATTTTTGTGAGCATAAATATTGTTTTTATCGACTTTTTAGTAATTTTTCTATTTTGAGTTTTGAAATATGCTACATACTTTACGTATACAATGAAATAAGAAAAAAAAAATTAACAACTTTATTTATTTTTTCAATAGCTTATAGGTTAATCAAGGATAATTTAACTTTATTTTGTATTTCATCTTATAATTTATTTGTTGTAATTAATTATCACTTTTCTTTTTATATTTGGAAGTATAATGATTCTTTTTAAAGTTTTGAAAAATAAATACTGATTATAACTATTACAAAGAAATAATTATTTGTTACTTATATAATAACACGTGATTAGAATGAAAACTTGGTAATTGTTTTTGTTTGAATGTTTTTTATGGCCACTATTTAAAAGTTTTTGTCAAGTTAGATAATATATATATAATATGAACTATTTATATTTTTATGCATAAAAAATATATTAATTCTAATATAAGGTATAAAAAATTAAAGGATCATCTAATTTTTTTTATATTTTGTTTGATTAATTAACTAATTAACACAAAGAATAGAATCTTAAAATTAAATGGAATAACAAGAATAAAAATAATAATCCTTTTTATGACAAACATTTAGAAAGATTACATTTTATTTGTTGATTCAATCACTTTGAGATTCTCATATCTTCATAGTGAATATCTAATTATAACTTAGATCTATGCAATAGAGGTTTTACTAGTACTCCCAAAATCATCACGAGGGACAATTTTTGTCCAAAACCAATGTGAAGTCCAGAGCCTATTCATTTCTTCAATTGGAATGTTTTTCGTCTCTGGTAGAAGTAGTGCAATGAAAATGGTCATGATAACAACAAAACCAGCGAAGAAGAAGAAGAGACCAAATTTTAAGTGACAAAGCATGGTAAGAAACACTTGGGCAATGAAGAATGTGAATAACATGTTTGTTGCAACATTGATAGCTTGTCCTGCTGGTCGAACTTCAAGAGAACATATTTCACTGGGAACTAACCAACCTAATGGTCCCCATGACCATGCAAATGCTGCAACATATGCACAGATGAAGAACAAGAGAATATCAGCTTCAACTTTAGTAAATTCTCCTTTACCATTTAGCCCAAGCACGAAACTAATCATGATTCCAACAATAACCTGCAACAAAAATTTATCACCAATAAATTAAGAGATGTGATATAGTATAATAATTAAGAGATGTGATAGCAGTTTATATTGATTTATACAAGTGATGGTTTTAGATAGATATACATAAAAAAGATTGTTGATTATGTCCACTCAAATATAAGTAACTAGTTAGGTTTTAAGTTTTATACAAATTATGGTTGTAAAGTTTAAAAGTGTTGGACTTTACCTGACAAATAAACATTTGCACACCACCTTCAAGGAATAATATTCTTCTTCCAAACTTGTCTACTGTAAAGATAGAAACAAGTGTGGCAACAACATTCACAACTCCAGTGATAACAGCAGACATGAGTGAAGCATCACTACCAAAGCCTAAAATCTGAAAAAGAACTGGTGCATAAAACATGATGACATTGATGCCAGTGAGTTGTTGAAATGCTGGAATAAAAGTGCAGAAAATGAGTTGAGGCCTATATTTTGGTAGTGTGATGTTCTTCCATGGATGATCCACCTTTTTGGCTGCTTCACTAGCATCAATAAGATCTTGAAATTCCACATCAATTCTCTCAGTGCCACGAATCTTTATTAGCATCTCCTTAGCTTTAGCATGCTTGCCTCTTTCAATCAAAGAATTAGGTGTTTCAACTACCACAAGAGATCCTATACATAACACAATTGCTGGCACAGCTGCAATGCCTAGAGACACCCTCCATCCATATGTATACTTAGATGTAGCATAGTTGATTAGATTTGCGATTAGGATACCAAGTGTAATCATCATTTGGAAACCAATATTGAGTGCTCCTCTTATTTTTGATGGAGCCATTTCAGACAGAAAGACTGGTATAGACTATTTATGCAATAAACAAAGGTTGAAGTTAGTTATTATTTTCTTTCAAAATAAAGCAAGTAATTTAAATGATTAGGATAATTGATGTTAGTTATTACCTGATTACTAAATCCTACCCCAATTCCTAAAAGTATACGACCAATGATAAGCATCACAATGTTCATGGCAAACCCATTCAACAATGCACCAACAAGAAAAAACAAGCCACCAATAAACATTGATGCTTTACGTCCTAGCATTCTAGTTGTAGTAGAAGCAAAAAAAGAAGCTATCAGTGCTGCAAGGTATAAGGAAGAGGTGAATAATGTAAGAAGTTCATTATCAAATTTGCAATATTGATTGGTGCTTTCTGAGTCATCTTTCATTTGTTTATACACACTAGGGAAAAACTTCATTAAAAATGGTTCCATAGAAGTAACTCCTCCTGTAATACCAAGATCATATCCATAGAGAAGACCTCCCATTGCAGCCACAAAACATGTAATTAACACAAATGGTGTGACTTTTCCCTCATAATTACCCAAGTGATCATGTGCAACAATTCCACCTGCCATACTTGTGATAAATTTCTTAACCTAACTTGACTCTCCTCAAGATTAACCCAAACCCACTTCAAAAGTATAAGTATTCAAAGAACACTAGTACTACTTTGATTAATATTCTTTCTCTTTCTTTTATAAGTAAAAATAATACATTTTGATGGCTGAAAAAAAGTCAACCAAAAATATATCTTTCAATTATCACCTATTCATTAATTTTTCTATCGGACATTGAACTGAATGTATTGATCAGATCCATTTCTATTTGCTAGAAAGTTGGAAATTAAATTAGGGTTTACCTCAAAAAAATTACAAATCAAAAATAAGTTTGTGGTCCTTATCATTTGACCCATTCTTTGATTTTTTTTCCTACGTTTTAGTTTGTGTCTATAATAATATGGTTATTTGATGTTATATATATTTTTTCCTATTATATTTAAAACATAATATTTAATAAATATATTATTGAAATAAAAAAAAATGTATAAATATAAATTATTTTGATAAATATAAATTTATATTTATAAATTTTTTTTATTAAAAATAACATAATTATCTTCTCACTATCTCATATTTTATTTTATCTCAAAAAATTTTTAATTACTAAATAATTAATTTTTATGTCAAATAAATTTATCAGAAAATAAATAAAAAAGAACATAATTATATTATACTTGTAGAAGTATAATTTTTTTTTATAAATATTTAATTCAAGATATTTTAATAAATTAAGCTGAATGAGTTATTTAATTAATAACAATGCTTTAATGTGCTTATATATTATAATAATTTTAAAAAATTAATTATATATTATTTATATTATTATGTGTAATTTAATTTTTTGAATTTTATAAAACTATAAAAAAATAATAAAATTATTATTATTTAAAATACTTTTCAATATTGAAAAATATAATATTCTTTAATGATATCATATAAAATATAAAATAGTTCTTATATAAAATGTCAAAATAATCCATGTAATTTTTTCCCCTAATAATATGTTATTGTTATATGTTTATTATGTGACAATTATTTAATGTACAATCCTTTTATTTAACTACTATGATTGATTCAGTATATTTATCAAGAATACCTTAAGTATCTAATAAAATTATTTCCTTTCATATTTTTTTTATGATTATGTTATTTTGATTAAACATAATTTGTAAATTTTGTGTAGCTAAACTTTGAAGATGATAAAAGAAAAAAAGAAGAAGATATTAATCCTATTTATACTAATGAAAACACAATTATTAAAATAAAAATAACTTTCTTAAATAAAATTATCAAAATATTGTGAGAATAAAATAAACTTTTACTATATATAAAAATATTGATGAAAAATGATAACTTTATATATATTAGTATAAATAATTATTTTAAGTTCAATCATGATATTGTATTGTAATATTTTAGTATATGTGACAATGAGACTTAGAAATTTTTTATTTCTTATGTATATAGATTTAGTTAATGAATGAACTTTGAAGATTCAAAACTTATAAAAGTTTATATTTGTTTTAAAGTTTAATTTGATATAAAGTAACAATGTGGTATCTTTTTATTATGAAACAAAGCTTTAAAGAAACAAGTCTGCGCCACTGCATTTTACAACAGTCAATCCCTAGTCTCTAAAGCACGCGCCGTCCAACCACCCACCCACCTCCGTCCGCCGGCGAGCCACAGCAATACGTTCACTGCAAGTTAGTGTGTTATACTTTTTCCTGGTAACAAACACGTTAATAATTATTATCGTTGAGGTTTTTTTTTTTCTTTTATGTTTTCGGGTAAATTTTTTGAAAAGTTACCGATTCGGTTTTGAAAACATTGATATTGATATTGATTTTTTTATCGGAATTCACTAACATGAAGGTAAAAAATGGGCAAAATTAACGAAAAATTCCTGGCTGTTTCTTCCTTTTTCGTTTTCTGTCGTATTCAAATTTTAAATTTTGGTGGATCCCTTTCTTTGCTTCAGTGTGAAGCAGAGGGGGCCAAAACCAAATAGAGAGAGGAAAGGGTCTGCATCAAATCTGAGGAAGAATGAGCGGTGGTCGACTTTGCACATTGCTGGGAGAATTGGGGTACGAAGGGTGGGAAGCATTGGATCCTGATAGCTTCGAATGGCCGTTTCAGTATGAAGACACTCGCCCTCTTCTCCACTGGATCTGCTCCAATCTTCGTCCCTCCAATGTCCTCTCCCTCTCTGAACTTTCCCAGTTACTTCTCTCTCTCTCTCTCTCTCTCTCCCAATTATCCATTACTTATTTCATTATTAATCATGGATAGTCATAGAATGTGAATGTTTTCTTTCCTTGTTTCAGGTACGAGCAGTTCAAGCAAGAAGGGAAGCTGTTAGAGGTGATAAATTGTATTGTATTATATTGTGTTCTTAGTTACTGTGGGAATTGGAAATGAACTCAGTAAGTTAATACTCTGTTAGTTAGTGAATCTGAAATGAGTTGAATCGAGCAGGGTGAGGATTTGGACTTTGCTTATGACAGCATTTCGGCCTTCTCTGATAGGAGAGACAATCAGGAAGCAGTTTTCGGCGCTGAGGAGGGATTGAAAGATATCAAGTACTTCTACTGCTAACTGCTATTGATCTCTATTATGTCCTTGTATGGATAAGATTCATTCAATAGTAGAAGAAATTAAGAAGGTAAAAGGAATTGATTCCACTTGTGAGTTAAAATCAATTATATGCATCTCAATTTTTGGAGAGTTAGACAAGAGAACTTTTTGTCAAAGTTAAGTGCATAAGTTGATTTTAACTTGTGGGAGAAGTACAGTTCATTTTACTTTCCTCTTTTCTTCTCGTGTAGGTAGTTGTGAAGAAATTTATCCGGACAGGGCATATGTTAAATGCAATTAATAGGGAACATTGCCTTATTATTTGTGTTTTTTGATTTAGGGAGGCAACTTTGGCATATAGAGAGGAGGCCTTGGCCTTGCAGAGGCAGCTGAGGCATCTGCAATCTCAGTTTGACATGCTTTCCGGACAGGGCTCAGCATTGACACAAGGAAGACGGCCACGCCTTGCTGCAACCTCTATTGTTAATGGACACCTTGCCAATATCGATGATAGCCTTTCTGTCAGAAATTTACAGGCAAGTCAGTGCTTCCACGTTTAATGTGTTATTTCCATGCTCTCTGTTATCGATTATTTTGTTTCTCATGTAAGTTTGATGATTGAAAATGTTGTCTGAAGTCTGATCAAGTTCTTTGATAGAGAGGTAGTGTACTTTTTAGGAAACTGTAAGTCCAATAATGTTTCATAGTGGAACATCTGTAGGCGTGAAAACTAAATGAACCACATTAATAATTTGAGTTTCGGTTTGTTATCCTTGTGGAAATCTGTATTTTTTTTTGCCTTATCATTTCCTGATGGTTTGTTTTCATTAAATTTCTTCATTGTTTAGATGAATGCCGTTCTTGAAAGAATTGCTTCCACAGCGCATGAGTTGGCACATTATCATTCGGGAGATGGTAATATTTCCTTTTCTTGTTTCTCTCGGATCTTACTTTCTTGTTGTACTCATTTTTATAAAGTTCATTTTGTAATCCACAAGTGCGAGTATGAAATTTATTGGCTGTATCTTATTAGAAGCTTTTTTGTTCGACCATGTTAGACCTTGTGACATCAAATTTTTATTTCCATGTTCTATGGTTCATGAATTTGTTAAATGGAAGAGATTAAAAATGAAAAGTTTCATAGGAGATCAAAATATAATACATGGTTGTTGTTGTGGTATTCTATGCTGAAAACTCATGGTGAGTTTTGATATTTCTTCTGATGAGTTTAGCTACTTTGAAATGCAGAAGATGGTATATATTTGGCATACTCAGACTTCAACCAATTCTTGCTTGGAGACTCATCTTGTCTAAAAGAGCTAAATCAGTGGTTTGCTAAGCAATTGGACACAGTAAGTGGACAAAACATTGTCTTTTATTTACTGTCTTCTTGGTCTATATTTTTTCTAGGATAATATTGTCTTCGTAATACTATTTTTCTGTTAGTTATAACAAATTGATAATATACTTAGCTTAGAAGGATGAGTAGGTTGCCTTTAGAGGGTAAGCCTTACTGCAATGGTAAAGGTTACTGCCTTGTGTGTTGTGACATGTTATGGTTGTTTTATACTTCTTTTCTGGTGCTGATTGTTCATATGCTGCTTTTTGTGATATGGGTGTTGCTGCGGACTTAACCATATAGGTGTACAATATCTATGCTAGCTGTTGTTAGTGCTTAGTGTTGTTGGTGCCTAGTCAGCATTTGTTGTTATTAACTTACTGAAGTCAGTTATGCTGAGCTGACAGTCAGTTAGATCTATAGTCTAGTCAGCAAAGCTTGCAGAGCATGCTACTACGTCTGTATAAATACCAAAATATGTACTTCAAATAAGTAATGCTATAAACCGTTTTCAGTTTATAGAAATTCTCTTCCCTTCTCTTTCCCAGTACTGTATTACTTTCTTCAAAGTCCCTTTTTTTTTTGTATTTTCTGATAATAATGTTTTAATTTTTTTTATTGATTTATCATCTCTCAAGTTCTTGATACCTGTTTATGACTTTTTTTTTTTTAAATTCAATAACAGGGACCATTTCGACTTGTTGCTGAGGAGGGGAAATCTAAATGCTCTTGGGTGAATCTTGATGAGATCTCCAATACCTATGTTAGAGGTGTACATGCTGGTCCTTACAATTCACTATTCTTTTTTCTCATTCTCTAATCAATACAGTAGAATTGTCTTCAATTATCACGAGTCCCAAATTTTAATTGGATGTCTTTGTTTGCTTATTGGCTGCAAACATGAGCTTTTTGGTTTTTACTTTAATCTTATCAATATAAATATATTTTATTTTATATATGATAATTATTTTTCTACTGATATAAAATCTAGTTAACATCAGGATTCATTTGAGTTTTAGTTACTTAATTTTGTCTTTATTGAAGTGGTATAGGCAAAAACTTCTTAAAAATTCTGGCATTCTGTTCCAACCCTATGAAGTGTAAAACTGTTGTTGAAAGTCTATTAAAATTATACACTCCTTAATTCACTTAAAACCTCTTTACTGAACGAACTAAGATGCATCTAGAGTATCTGGAGTCTGTACAAAAGGAAGGATCATAAAAAATCTATCTGTAGTTCACTCTACATTTAAATACAACTATGCTATGGTTTACACAGAATATATATCCTGTATGTACTTGAATATGTTAAATGGACCTGTTGAGCCTATTTGTTTATTTTTTTGGTTCAGCAGATTTGGAAAAATCACATCATCAACGTGTATCTGAGTTATGCCGGCTCCGCTCAATGTATGTGCTTCTTTCCATAACATTGCAGATTACTTATTTTTGGTACATTGTGGATTGATTTAATATGTACCAAGTCGTACTTTATGGATATTTCTATCTAATTAGTCTATTATGATACAGGGTGGTTATCTATATTAGTCAATTAGAATGAGCTCCTGTCTTATAAATAGTCAATTTTGAATTCTACCTAGCCTGGGCAGTGTGCTTGATTGATGCCTATATTAGTACCATATTAGACATGGTCAGTTTGCAATTTTGTTTCTATTTTAGGTGGTTTAGAGAATAGCTGGCATAAAAACATGTTTATCCTAATTGTAATCCTGTTGTTGGCGTTTGACCATCTGTGATTTTGTGGGTTGCTTCTGAATTCATACAAAACATTTCGTAATAGTTGCTCTTTTTGATCTAATTAGATTGGATACCAGACTTGTGTTTCTAATATTTCATCAATCTTTTAGTGTTAATAATGGTCTGTCTAAACTTTGTCAGATTTGGAGTAAGTGAAAAACAATGGGTTGAAGCGCAGGTCGAGAATGCC
Source organism: Macrotyloma uniflorum (assembly GCA_016859785.1). Taxonomy (NCBI): domain Eukaryota; kingdom Viridiplantae; phylum Streptophyta; class Magnoliopsida; order Fabales; family Fabaceae; genus Macrotyloma; species Macrotyloma uniflorum. The sequence continues at coordinate 1,365,389 of BDMB01000045.1, read as the reverse complement.
AAACAGCAGGCTATTTTAATGACGCTTAAATCACAAGTATCATCTGATGAAGCTCACATTCATCTTGATCTTCATTCTCTTAGGTATTAATAATGTTGTTATAATCTCTATTGTGACTTTATGTTTCCTGGGTGTTGTACTTTTAAATTTTGACCTCCCTCCGTCCATTTTCTCAAGACAATGACATGGGCTTTTGCATTGATTATTAGTAGTAGCCTTGATAACTCCATTTGATGTATAAGTACAAAGAGTGCACACAAATAATCAAGTTACATAAGTATTTTTCTGTCAGGGAATTCTTTATTATAAATAAATTATTCCAACCTCCCTTCTATTTTACCCTACTTGAAAACCTCTATTTGTAAAACCTATACAAAACATCTATTCTAAATTTATGCCACACTTTGTTTTTGAGTGAAAGTGACATAAACACCACTGCAGAGTTGTACAAAGGTTATGCAGTTTGGAGGTGGGGAGTGGGGGGGGTTGTCTGTTGCATACTTATAAAATAGGAGGGGTTTTGTGTAAGAATTGCAAAATAGAATGGAGGTTAGAATAATTTATTCTTTTGTTTTTCAAAACTTATTTATTTTGTCTTCTAATCATAGCATGGGGTCTAATATTGAAGGCATTCTGAAGGTATTGTTAACTTCAAATTCTTTTAACTTCAAATTCTTTTGACCATAAAGGCTTAGTATTTTTAAGTTACAGTTTTTCTTACGTGTTCTTGTCATGGCTGTGATGTACAGGAGAAAGCATTCTGAATTGAAAGGAGAACTTTCAAATCTTTATAACCATGAAGAAAAGCTGCTATCAGAGGTTTGCTGCTAGATAGCTTGTATTCTAGAATTGTTGTATCTTCTAGCTAATTCCATTATACCATTGATTATACCATTGATTTTTCCATTGAAAATTCTTGCTCATTCCTGTCTAAAGGCTCATATAATTAGCAAAGTAGCATTTAGTGATTTGAGTTGTATACTATGTGAATATTCAAGGCATTGCAATTTACATTCTTCAATATTTTCAAAGTTCAGTCTTTCTTTTTGTCTGGTGTTTGGTAAATTGGTACTTTTTGTAGGCTAGTCTATATTAAATTTTATTCTAATAGTGCCCATTTTTTTGTTTAGATCCAAAATAATTGCACTTTCTGAAAATGGCATTATTTTATTGTTACTCCAGTAGAGTGTTACCGACTTTCTGCTGTATGTATTTTAAAAATTCAATGACTCACATTCAGTTTCGTCAAAATAAGGAACAGAAGGCTAACATACATGTGATTTGTATACAAAGAAAATGAAAAAAAGTCCAGACTTTGAGACTCTAATAATGTCTCTCCAAAACCTACTGTGGTATCTTCTCCCTTCTCTCTCTCCTCTAACATCTATCCCCAATAAATAGATTCTCCCCACGAATCCTCTCTATCTGTAACAACTGATTTCCCTACCTAATCCCCCAACTTTCTTTCCCTCTGAAAACCCTTCTGCTACTTAGTCCTGATTTCTCTTTTTATATGTTCATTTTATAACAGAACTAACAACACTTTGTATACAGAGAAATTAATGTTTAACTTTGCCAATGAGCCATTTGACCTAAATATTTCCGCTGTGGAGCAAGGAACAAAGAATGGTCTTATAACTTTGACTTAGTTCAATTGTACTATTCATCATGGCATTTCACTCTGAGATCCCATGTTTTCATAAACTTATGGAAAAAAGATAAATATTTGGGCAGAGTTCAGAAACTCCTACAAAGGTTATCTTTGTCCAGAAAACTAGCAAACACATGACATAATTGTCCCTTAACCCCCACACGAATACAAACCAAAGTACATAATTATTCCCTACAGAAGCTTGCAAAGGGAAGTTGTTATTATTATTATTATTATTATTTTTATTAAAACTAGGTCCTATAATAGAATTTCTAAATAATTGGTCCGTGTTTGGTCTAATGCCTTATCATTTTCTTCCCTTTTCAGACTATTTCAGATTTGTGCTGGGAGCTGGCTCAACTCCAAGATACATACATTTTACAAGGTTTTTTTCTCAACTCTCAACTATTGGGAAGAAATTCTATTTTATTTTATTAATTTGTTTTAGATGATTCCTTTTTTTAATTTTGTATTCTCAAATTTTTTATCCTGTAGGTGATTATGATTTGAAGGTCATGCGACAAGAGTACTACATTAACCGGCAGAAAGCTGTAAGTTTTGGATGTTGACGATTCCTTAATTCCAGTACTGTAATTATTGTATGTGGCACTGCCAGCATGATTCTGTTAAATGATCTAAAATGGATTTTTAAACATGTAACCTCTGGTAACAAACCTCTCAATTCTTGTGGCAGTTCATAAACCATCTCATCAATCTGCTTGCCAGGCATCAGTTCTTAAAGATAGCCTGCCAATTGGAAAAGAAGCACATGCTTGGAGCATTTTCATTACTCAAGGTTATTGAGTCTGAGCTGCAAGCATACTTGTCTGCAACTGAGGGACGGGTGGTATGTATCCTTAGAATTTCCTATTGCACTTTTTCTTTAATATTGTGTGATTCTATTTTCATTTCTTTCACTTGTAGTAGTGGTATTGTTCTTTTTTCAAATTTTCCATTTACTAATTCCAATTTAACTTGTCTGATTTTCTTTTCACTTGGATACACATGGAGTGGATGGTTATCTTTTAGGTCCCCTTAACTTTGTTTTAGGCTGGGAGTGAGATGGAATGGGGGAGAGTTGGTTACGGAGAAAAAAAGAAGTGCTGTTATATGGAAACTAAAGATGGGGCCATAGAGTGATCTGAGCTTGGGGAGCTTCTACTCGTGTATTCATTTCTTCTTTCATACATACTATGGTGAAATAAATACTAACAGACAGAATTACTTTATTAAAATATGTTTTTGAAATTATAGGCCCAAGTATTTTTCATCTGTCTAATCCAATGTGAGAGTGAAGGCCTTCAACAGTAGGTTGTATCATTCATGACTTGTTGGTTGCACTTAAAAAATATTGGTGATTAACTGGAAATAGTTGCAATGTGGTTTTATTAGAGTCATGCTAATGGATTTGGCTCCTTTAAAGGTTAGGAGATTCACTTTAGAGAATAAAGTGAACTCACAATTGTTGAATGAATGTATTTTACTCCTTTAAGCATCATTGATTTTATCACAAATTCTCTAAAGTGTTATTCTCTCACTTTAGAGGAGCCAAATCAGCCACTATGTCATTGAATGTACCTTCTAAATCTATCATCTAAAGAATGCTATCTTGGAATTCTTTATATTTTCCTTCATAATCCCTAGTTTCAAATTCAGTTTTTAATCAAACCTCTACTTTTATCTTTCGAACTTTCATTTATGGTTTGCAGGGTCGTTGCCTGGCCCTGATCCAAGCTGCATCTGATGTTCAAGAACAAGGAGGAGTACATGATAGCGATCATTTTTTGCATGCTATCAGAGACCTGCTAAAAATATATTCAAGTGAGTACTTTTTCATCAAAACATTATGATTTATTCAAGTTTTCTATTATCCTTCTAATAAGCTATCCTGTACCATTTTCCTGGCTCTCTACATTTTTTTCCCAGATACACAAGCTTCACTGTCGACATATGTATCAGCTCCTGGTATTGTCCAGCAGATATCAGCTCTTCATTCGGATTTGATGAGCCTTCAGTCGGACCTTGAGAATTCTCTTCCGGAAGACAGAAATAGGTGTATTAATGAACTGTAAGTATTGTGATAAAAATCAATGTACTGTAGTTTATGATATCTTCCTGTGCTATAATGGCTTTTGATTCAATAGAGACCTTTGTATGCTGTAAAATTATGAATTTTTATGCTTCAGTGACCTTGCTTAAATAATTCTCTTTCGGATGTCAACAACATATTTTTTCTATTGCAATCACAGGGTTAAGATATGTACCATGGAGTAAATCAAAGATAATTTTATGCTAATCCATAACTGTTTTGCTTAATAAATTTCTGACAATACCCTCTGTTGTATTGAAAGTTTATGTTGAAAGAGAGGAAAGTAGATGTAAGAAGAGATGCTGAAATATGTGTGCATGGACTACACAACAGAGTCCATTTTATATAAGCTGATTACAATAACTACAAGCAATTATTATATTTTATTCCTATATACATGATATGATATGCTTATAAATCATATTTTAATAAATTTGATTCTGATAAAATGTCTTTATAAAGATCATAATTAAATAAGGAAACAAATCATAAAATATTAAAGAAAAATAAATCCTAAGAGATAATCTAAAGATACTCTAAATTCACACTCACAGTTGTATAAAGTTTCTGTAATTTTTTAGTGAGATAGCAATGGATTTTTTTTTCCATAATTTTCAAGTTTGGAGTGTCCTTTTGTTCCTGATTTAAAAAGAAAATGAGGAAGAATTCATGTCAATTTTTGAATCTATAGGTGCAACCTTATTCAAAGTCTGCAGCAACTGCTCTTTGCATCTTCAACAACAGCACAACCAATACTGACCCCTCGGGTATGACTCCCAGATCTGTACTGTGGCTTCATGATTTGAATTTGTAATATATAACCGTAACAGTACTTTTTTGAATTTCTTTATAAACAATATATTAATTATATTTTTCATGTCCATTAACAACAACCGAAGCCTTTTCATAGAAGGTGGAGTATTTGTCATGTCCACTGTAAAGAGTAAAATCGAAACAGGTTTTCCTTTGTCAGGGTTTTAAGGGAATGGGGATTACTTTCTGATGATTTAGTTGTGAATAATGTGGACCTTTGTGAAGTAACGATATTTGTTTACTTGTCCGAGTTGAAGTTTTATCAAAATGGGCACGTCAGTTTTTTACCTTTGGTTTATATTGTGTTTTGACATTTTGTCTTGTTCCATTCAATCTTATTTAGCCATTAATGAAAGAGCTTGATGAAATGGAAAAAATTAACGCAAAGCTGTCTGCTGCGGTTGAAGAGGTGACCCTCGAGCATGTCAAGAAGAATGAGGTACTTTGACCTGAACCTTTTATCATGTCATCTAGTTAGTAATTTCCGTAAGTCAATGATTTCTTTGAAGAAATCCTGTTTATTGGCTATCTTCTAGTCGTTTTGAACTGGGGAATATTTAGTTGAATTTTATCTGGGCCAACTATATTAAGTAAATTAAATTGTTAATGAGTCTCAAAACACGCATGTGTATGCTAAATTTTTTTAATATCAACATGACCCCATAATTAGATTGTTATTTTTTTTCCTATTTTTTAAGTCTTGTCCTAATTTTACCTAAAGTCTTTCCACTCCCTGCTTGTATTTGAGGAGAGTTGATAATTTTTAAAGTATTTATTACAAAGTGCAGTGAACCACAAACAACAGCCTAAGCATGATAAAAGGTCTATTTGTTTGTGCTTAAAAACTGGTTGCTAAAAAGTAATTTATTTTAAATTGATTTTTAAAGATTCTGAACCTATTGTTTTAATGAGTGAAACTTTGTTTGCACTGGCATCCAGATTGTGAAACATCATTCACAAGAAATTGGACTTCAAAGACGAGTCTTTGTTGATTTCTTCTGCAATCCTGAGCGATTAAGGAGTCAAGTTAGGGAACTGACTGCTCGGGTCAGAGCCTTGCAAATTTCATAGCAATCCTAAGTACTCTTCTCTGTTTCTCTCTCTGGTTGTGTTATTATTATTTCCTACATGCTTTCTTATCCTAATTGGCAATGTATTATTTTGTTCATATAATTGTTGTTCCTTTTGTCCAGAGTGTTTAACTTTCTATGCCTGCGAACCTGGGGTCGAACCCTATAAGGAGCGTTGACTGAGATTCAGACCAGGCATTCGTAGAACAGAATTAGCAATTTTCTTCCCTTTTTCCTTTCTTACTTGATTTGAAAAGGATGCAATCAAATACTTCTCTTTTATTCTGGTAGTGTAGATATTTGTAAGTGTATGTTGTATCATCTCTCCCTATGAAGTTGGAATTTTTGTGTTTTACATGTGCAAATTAACAAGTAAATTACATATATATATGTACATAAAAATCTTTATGATTAAGGTATTGGCATGTGCCTCATGACCCGAGTAATTGATGAAATATTTTTCAACCTAACTTTGTTGACAATCTCTTGTGCATGTAAGTATTGACAACCTTTTTTCATATCACCACACAACTAATCAAATAAACACTACCCTTATACTATCAATAATATTAAAGTTACATTTGGTCATACACTCAACATTTGCCCCATTATTTCAAAAAGAAATCCTACTATATTTTGTGCCTTTTTAATTTATTTTTCTTAATATATAAGTAATATCATTTATCCATAATCTATTCTTATTCCTATCTTTACGAGAGAAAAATTATGATTGTTAAAATATAAAAATAAAGACTTTATTTTATTTTAAATATAGGGCATTATAAGACAAGGATTCATTGTTATGCAGCTTTAAATAGAGTTAAAAGAAAATAAATAGATAAACACAAAAAATTTATTTATTTTTTGCAACAAGTAATAACTAACGCTATTTTTCCAAAAATAATGAATGTTACATTACATCTATCAAAGATATATGAAGTATTATGCAACAGGAGTTTCAAGAAAACCTTAAAATGCGTCAATTAAATTTAGTTCTAAGATACGCGTTTGAATTAATAAAAATGAAAGAATATAAAATCATAAAAAATTATTATTCTAAAATAAAAGAAATAATAAGTTAAATTATAGTATATGAAGAATATATTTCTGAAAAGAAAATTGTTGGAAAAAAAAAATTCTAATATTCATTTCTCATAAATATGATGTATTTGTGTGGCTACTATAAAAAAACAAAAAATGTAACTATATTACCAATGACAAAATTAATGAAGTTTTTGGGTAAAGACAAGATGAAGATTCAGTCCAAAAAATATCTTTCAATCAAAGTCTAAATTGTAAGCTCAAAATAAAGAATATAGAAAAAAAAAAGAAATATGATGAAGAAATTTTTGTAAACCGAGATAACTATAAATTTTGGCCAAATCAACCAGTACATTACTACATATACGTAGATGAAAACTTTGGCATGAACTGCTTAACATGAGTAAATGACAAATTAGTATTCAAGCTAAATTTGTTAATATTCTCTCATGCATGAAAGTCTTGAAAATTTTATCAACTTCTAGTTACTGTAATAGCAACCTGCTTCACTTGTAATTCAGATAATACTTGTTCCCCGTTAGGCCTTAGCTTAGAGGGTTCATCTGGATTGGCCTCAAAATTATTCACACATTCTTCATCTTCTTGAATATCCTTCACGCCATTTTGTGCTTCCTCTTTACTTTTACCCCAAAGTAGAATATAAGTGCCAGAAATAACCAAGACTGATCCTGCAACACTGCTTATTGCATGTAGGGATGCATCAGGGGCAATGCAATGTACAAAGGTGAAAAAGAAGAAAAATAAAACAGAATGATAGTAATGCAGACCAACCTTCCCAGATAAATTTCCTCATGTAATAAAGAGAAATCAAGCACTGCCACAAACATCTGTAGCAGAGGGGTAAATGCTGAAGTGAAAACTGGACCCCTTTGTTTCACACACCATGACATTGCCACATAGCACAAGCCTGATCCAACCAGCCCCTACCTCCATACACAGCTAAATTTTAATGCAAACTTTTGTTCAGATAATGCAGGTTTCTTGAATCTTGTACAAAATGTGAATTCTAAGACTAAAGAAATCTCAAACAACTTTTCAAATTTTCAATTGTTTTATCATAACCTTTAAATTTAATCACTTACTGTGATTTTGGTTCCTAAATATAAGTTAATATTATGACTTAAATCATACCCTTTTTTATATATAAATTTTAGACTAATGTAATCGAGAGATTATCCTTTTAAAACTCATTTACAAGTTCTTTAATTTTAGATTGTTGGGAAATCCCACATTAACTAAAATAAGGCTGAACTATAGTATATGTATAAAGTGATTATCAGTGTCTAACTCACCCTCAAAACCGGTTCAAAAGGTAAGGTTTACACCTCACTTATATACTATAGTTCCTCCCCTCACGTCGATGAGTCATTCTCAACTCGAATGTGACCCGTTAACAGGTGACTCAATTTAGGTCCAACAACCGGTTCAGAAGGTGAGGTTTATACCTCACTTATGTACTATAGTTCGGTCTCATTTTTAGTTAATGTGAAATTTTTCCAACATAAATACTAATGTGATGACTCAATGCACCCTTAAGGATTAAAATAATGACTTAATATTGTATTTGAACTATGATAACATGAAAAGAAACTTTCACAAACATTTCTAAATGATGAATTTTGTGATAACAGATATACTTACAGAATATACAACAGTCAGAATCTCTAACTTTCCTTTGAGAATCCATTTGGTCTTATTTGTATCGATGAGCAAAGTTAATAATGCTGATTGAATGGCAGCAAAAAAGGACAAAATGGCAGTGCTAGAGTATTGACATGGATACTTTTTGCCAATCTTTGCTTGTATAAGAAACCATGAAGACCACAAGACACAACCTGCAGTAAGAAGCAGTGAACCTATTATCCATTTCTTTAACTTGGAAGCTGATGTTGGTGTTGTGCCTTTGTCTGCTATCTGCTCTGCTTGCTGGTTGATCAAGGGCATTCCTTTATAAAGGATCAACATCAAAGCTCCACCAATACACACAAAAGTTCCCAACACCTTGGCCTTAGAACTCAGCTTTTTCATGTTCACCTTCTCTATCCTTACAATTTCAAGTTTCAAGATAAAGGGTCATAATTATTGTAGGATCTACTAATCTATAATGTTACACAAAATTTATTCCATAAAATTGTTATTAATATGATAAAAAGTGATTATGAGTATAATTTTCTCAACAAATATTTATAAGGTGAGGTTTGCATTCACTTTTTTAACCAACATGTGGATGGTTCAATAAAAATAACGTAATATCAGATGACCTGTGAAGGCAATCAAATGGATTAGGATAAGTTCTGATATCATAATAAAAATAAATTTTAAGCCTAACTCATCTTCATAAAACTAGTTCTATAAGGTAAGGTTTGCACTCACTTTTATATACTAATTTGATCTTATCTCTAGTTGATATAGATGTCTAACATCATTATTAATATTTTCCTATATATATATAATGTATTTCAGAATTAAATAGAGAATCCATTAATTTGTTTGACTTACCCCAGTGGGAGTGCCATAATGAAGGTAAAAACAGGCACCATATTCAGGAATGCACATGAGAATGTTGCAGATGTGTATTTGAGTCCAATAAGAAATAGGTATTGAGTCAGTGTAACCCTGAAATACATCAATAAAATAAGGAGTTTTTTCATAATTATTTATGTAAAAGAAATAATAAATAAAATTAATTTATACATAATTTAAAATTAAAATATAAAAATGATATATTTAATAAAATTAACTTAAAATTGACCTAATAAAAGAATATATGAGAAAAAATATATATTATAAATTATTCTCAAAACTAGCAATGCAAAGAGAGTGTCTACCCCATAAGAGCACTTAGGAAAAGCAGACATATTATGTGACCCTCCACCTTCCTTTCCCTGTAATAAAAATAAATTAACAAATTAAATCAATAAAATGATCATGTAATATATTTTCTATGAGGCCCATATAAAAAAAAACATTTTTTATATAAATTAAAATAAATTTATAAGATTTTCAGTAAATTAGGAATCAAAATACTTGTTTAATTGAAAAATCATAAGTTAAAAGTTAATCTAAATTGAAAAGAAAAATAAAAAATAAAAAAAGCCATCACACATAAAGAAAACTATTTAGAATTTTTTTGATGACTTTCTCCATTAGTATTTATAAAATAAGATAAATATATATATATATATATATATATATATATATATATAAACTGAAACTAACTAATGCAAAGTTAATTTCATTTAATTCTTTAGCTTATAATAAAATAGGTTTAATTAATGTATGAAATTTTTTTGTTTTTCATTATTTAATTTTGTAAAAAAGATTTATGAAGAAATTTATTGAAAAAGCCTTATACCCTTATAAGCATATAAACCAAAAGCACAAAAATTAAGAAGTGGGTGAAGTAAAAATGGAACCTTTCATAGAAGAAAGCAATGGGTGCCAAGAAAATGGCTGAAATAGCTTGTCGATATGTTAGGATGGTGAAGTAATCAATTCCTTCATTAACAACTTTCTTCAGAAATATATTCACAAAACCCAAACCCAAATTCACCATAATCATCATCAAAACTGGCTTCCACACTTTCTGGAACTTCCACAACATCATCGTTTTTTTGTTTTAGTCTCTTAATTATAAACCTTATTGTTTGTTTAGGGTTAGGGTTTTGGTGTGTTCTTCAATATATAGAGAAATTTAACCCCATGAAGAGAGGAACAAATCAAACCACATCATATATTCCATTCCATTCCACTCTTTGTTTTCATTTTAATTTTGTTTGGTGGGAATTTTCATGCCATAACTGTTATCGTCATCTTCATTTACATCATCTTCAAAACTTTTCATTAGTGGGAACATTCATTTATTTCTACATTTTTTAAAAGAATTTATTGTAATCTTTCAAAGTTAAAAAAATAAAATTCTTAAACATTATTTTAAGAGATTAAAACGACTTTATTAAATTTATTTATATTTTATCACTTTCTTTTTAAATACACTTAACAACTGAATCATTTTGGTCACAAATTTAGTGTTTGATTATCGTGCCAATAACAATTTTAATAAGTAAAATTAGTCTTTGATTCGATTAGCTTAGAAAAATTTAAACAAAACAAAAAAATTATATTGAAAAAATAAAATTTGAAAAATCATGACTACCCTAAACTTTATTTGGATCACTTGGAATAAAGTGCTTAGCATCTAATTTTAATTTTTATTATTATCACTTCTCTTCACAATTATTCACTTTAACTTTCTTTAACTCTTAATTACAAAATCACTCTCTTCAAATGCTTCTTCCCAATAATTTCACAACTTGTTCAAGCATCATTAGAAAGTAGAGACAGAAATGACTCTGTCTCTATTTCTTTAGAATCTAATTTTTCTGAATTCTGAGTTATTTATTATACTTTCTAGCTTCTTCTAAGACTCATAATTTTCTTAAAAATTGTTCTATTAACCTATTATTTTCAAAACAAATATAACATTAGTTATTTTCTAATTATACCTTTTATTTTCACTCAAATTTTAATTGATTAACATAATTATTATAAGAGTCTAATATTGATTAAGATAAACCACCTTACATGGTACTTAAACTTGCAAATTCTCTCACCTAATTTGGTAGTCTTTCGAGTGTATTTATAAAATTGTTTTACGTTAACAATATCATATTTAAAGTAATTATCATAAAAATTATATATAATTTTTTTTTCTCCAAATCTTATATATCGATCTGAAATTTTCTTCAATCTTGAACTTGAAAGCAATGTCATAGCAACACATTAAAGTAAATTTTCTTGGTTAGTGACTTGACATGACATTGATTTATAGAGCAAGCTTCAATGAAAATGGTGTGGCCAACTTAGCACATATCAGCAAAAAATTCAGCATCAACACTTCAGATAGTTTCTCAAATGATTATCAACTTTTTCTATTTTATATATATATATAAGATTATATTACTATAAAAAAAAATTCATATTTCATAAATATGTAATAATACTTAAAGTTAATAAGAAATACAAATTTTTTTTCACAAATCTATCACAAATTTATCATTATTATAAATTTATAAATAAAAAATTAATAGAAAATTACTTTTATAAAAAAAATTTCACAAATAATTTAATAAAAAATTTCTTACAAATAAATTTATAAAAAATTTTATACAAATAAATCAATTTAAAATTTTTTCACAAATAAATTTATAAAAATGTTTATAAATAAATTTATGAAAAATTTCTTACAAAATAAATTTATAAAATTTTTTTATAAAAATAAATATATTAGAAATATTAAATAAAAAAATTCGTAAAAAATATTTTATGAATAAATAATTTATTTTTATAATATATATATATATATATATAATAAAATT
>BDMB01000045.1:1141470-1353268 GCA_016859785.1 Macrotyloma uniflorum | reverse complement strand
TATATATATATATATATATATATATATGAATTATAATATTCTAAAGTGAGTTTTATTCTTTAGGAAAAAGTGTTAATTTTAAAACTGATATTAATATTCTTGGTTCTTATAAAGTACAAGATACATAATAAACAATTATAATAATCTATTAACGTTATTTTTTTCTTCTAGTTTTTCAATCAACTACTGTTAATTTATATTATAGAAAAAACTACATTTGAGATGTGTATTCAAGTTTGATACATAATTATACATCAATTCATTGCAAAAACACCACGAAATCTACAAATAATAATAAAAAAACATATATGATGAAGGAACCAAATCAAACCCACTAAAAAAATTGAAAATTAAATAGATTAAATTTATCTGTTCATGGCTTACAAAAATAGGTATATACTGTCACCAATTAAAATTGTGAAAAGAAAAACTAAAAGAAATAAGAACATCTATTCCTTTCTCTCATCTATCATATGCATATGTGAAAGGAATAATACAACAAACTGTTCTTTTCTTGTTGCCTTTTGTTGTTGACGAAAAGGTCGTCGAAAACGAATTTTTCCCAGAAAAGTGTTTGGAATAATGTAATATATATAATATAAAAGTAAGAAAAATCTGCATATTTATTTCTATATATAGACATTTATGTTAAGATTATAAGACATATAATCAATAAAAATATATACCTTAATGAGTGTGACTCAATTGATAATATTATGAGTTTCTGGGAGAGAAAAATATATGTGAGTTTACAAAAAGACCTAATTAGTTCATAGAAATATTCTAGGGTTCTGTTGGAAAATTAGATCCTAATTACAGTGATGAAAAGAATAAATATATTCCATACTTTTAAACAAGAATATTGCCAAAATCAGAAAAAAAAACACAGAGAATAAAAGGAAATAGCATTGTTTCATCTTCATGTATTGTACAATAGAAGAAAAATAGCATAAAATTATTCATGCATATTTATTAAAAGGAAATTAAGTAAAATAACAGTGTTATTTAACACATATATATTTGTGTATGTGGAACAAAATAAATAAATAAATAAAGGTTATTATTAATAATGCTAAATATGGTGTTATTTATTTAATATATATTCAAATAATAAACTTATTTAAAGAAATAACCAAGAGTAAAAAATAAACTAATTTGGTTAATAAATTAACCAAGCTTCTTACTTAGAACTTCTTATCAACATACACATAACAAAGCTTTGCTTTCATGGTATCATGAGGAGTGTAAAATATTATGAATATTTTCATATAAAATATCTCATTTTTTTTTCAATAATTTAATTTTCTTAATTTTTAATTAAAATATAGTTTTATTATAATTACAAACAGACATGTTTAATTGTAACTTGAAATCTTAATAAAAAAAATAAATAAAATTTAAATGAAAAAAAAAGAAGATGAATATGATCTGTGATGATCACTGTCTGTACTCATCATTCAATTATGACTCTCATATTCTATTAACTTTGAATATGTGATTTTATATAACAGTTTTATATTATTATTATTATTATTATTATTATTATTATTATTATTATTATATATGTGAAGGTTATAAGTTTATTTTGAATGCAAGGCACCACCTAAAGAATTGCAACTCATGAATAGAAAATTCTAATTAAAAAAAAGGTCGTGTCTTCAAGTATCACTGTGACCTATGATCAAATAATGCAGCTTTCTACCAACTTTACACAAAAACAAAAATTATATAACATTTTCTTCAAAAAAACTAAAATTATATCACATCAAATGCATTACAATAAACGTAGTATCAGTCACAGAATATTTAGTTGTCTGGTTGAAAGAAAGATTCACCAAAACGAAAAATAAAAGTTACAGAATATTTTCTGAGACATTTATGCAGGGTGAATATGACATACCAGAGTTTGAGCAAAGTTTTTCATGTCAAACTCACTTACTTTTACGAATCAAAGATGAACAAACTCTCATTTTTCATCTGTCAAGTATCACCCTTTTTCTTCAATAATTCATAGAGTGATTAAATGAGATTATCCAAACAAGAAAAATGAATTCTCAGGCCTTTAAAGTGATGAAAAATGAGTTAAGCTTAATTGAGACTTCAGTGTATGAAAACTTGTAATATTGCATTGTTAAGTTCTTTCTTCTTTTGGTGAAGATTTCATTGATTTAACTTTTGTTGCAACGAAAACGACAAGCTAACCTTGTCTTAAAGAAGAAGGTGAAAGCATTAATTGACATGGGATTCCTCTGCCAATGATCTTGAGAAGCCATTATTAGGTAACAAATTGCATTTCTCTAAGATGGTTAAAAATACTAAATTTCATTATTAACTTTAATTTGTTTCATACAACTAACAAAGAAACATAAACATAAATTCTGCAATGCTCCATATGAGGTACTGTTGGTATACCAATTTTTGTTTGTACATGGCTGATACTATCAGTTTGGCAGCACATCATGCAATCAATAAATGGTCATCACTCACCAAACAAAATTCTTTTCCCTTTGGAGTCACGTTGCCTTAATCTTAACACCTATTTCTTCACTTAAAAATTCAACAACACCCTCACAAGATTTGCTTACATTCAACACTTGGTATGCTTCAGATAGGAACTGAATTCCTCTCGGAAAGGCAATTGGCAAAGGAAATTGCAGAAGGAAAGTAAATAAATGATGCCAAAAGGTTGTTTTAATGCTACCAAATTTATTATCTATTGCAAAATGGAATTTTGATTAGTTGGTCTTTCTTCATCCAGTTCAACTTGAAGTTGAATACCCCAACCAACAACAAAATAATCCACAAGGTTCTTATTTATAAGATCAAAATTTAATTTACCAACAGAACCATATAATGAATATGTTGCTCTGGCTCCCAGCATACCCAACATTCCAACCTGGATGGGACCAAGAAGAAGTCCATGCCACATTCTTCAAGTGCATCAGTTGGCAAGTGGAGGAAACCTTGGATACTATCAACTGCCCTTACCATTACTTCTGTGACAAAACATACCCTTCAAACTATCCACTTCTTGTTGATATCTTGGTGCTTCTCTTTACAACAGCTTCTTACTTGGTCACTCTTGTCATAGTGATAATGGACATGAGTTCTGGAAGAGGGAGAATCTTTTTGAGTCAATCAAAAAGATTCCTTTTGCCTTCTGGCCCTATATCCCTCCCTCTCATAATCTTGGCCTTTGCAAAGGGTCCTCAAATCAACACAATATTCCCACTCTCTTGCCTTGGTCCTGCAATTCTTCTGATGGTTCTCATTTCTGCCTTGTCCTTTGACAATGGATCCGATAAGGACTTCAAGTACACTTTTTTTGTGGCATCAACGGTGTCTGGCATTTTGCATGCAAGCTTGTATCTGGATTCTGTTGTGTTGCCTTATTACACAGGTTTTGATGCAGTCATGTCCTCAACATTTTCAGGTGAGTGTGCATCTTGTGTGTGCAGGAAAGAGGCCCTGGTTGTGGGAGGGAAACTGGTGAAGTATAGGGGTTGGTCAATGACCTCATTTTTTGTTGTGGGGGTGTTGTGTTTGAGGATTATATGCAAAATCTCAGGAGAAAATTATGCAGGGAAATTGTTGTTTATCAAAGCCTTGATGGAAAGGTTTAGCTGGATCTTGATAACTGTGGATTGTGTTTACCTCACACTAAACTCACCACCAGAAAGAATAGTGTTGAGAGTTGCTGCTTTTGGAGGCATATTTCTTTTGATTTTCCTTCAAGTCCTCAAAGAGGCATGCAATCAAATTTACTCAAAGGCTAATGTAGCAGAAAAATTTAGAAGGGTGTCATCATCATTGGAAACAATATGAAGAAAAAGGAATTGTGAAAAGCAAAATGAATTTTGGGAAGTCATTAGTGTAGTTTTGTTGTAAAGTACATGCTGTTACATAACATGCTACTGCAATCCTGTGCTGATTGAGTCTTTTCTTTTTCTTCATTTAGTTCTTTTTTATTGTCTATTTCACACACACAAGTTGGATCTTAAAATTCAATCCTTATCTTTCTTAACTTAAAGTTTAATTCATAGTATGATTGAAAGGAAAATAAAAATAAAAAACTAAACCATTCAGATTACTATCTCACTAACACTAACCCAGAAAAAAGCAGAGTTCAATTTCTATTTTGGGTGTGAAAATCTTGTCGATGGATGATAAAGTAAATAACTTTTTGAAATATATTGTTTATTTACAGAAAATCCATTCCAATTAAAGAGAAAAAAAAACACATTTGTATCTTTATTTATATCTGGTCTAGGCCTAGTTGGAACCTATGATGATCCTCTCTACATGATGTTCTATCCTAACATTAATAGTTGAATACTGAAGAAATTGATAGAAATGTTTTGAAGACCAGAAAAGGACCTCAACATTGTGAAAATTTTCTCAAGTGATTCTTCTCCACCCAACAATATTTGTGGACATGATTGCTTTTAGTTTGTAATTACTTTAACTACAATCTAATCAGAATCATTATATTCTTTACTGCAACAAATGTTCATTTATTTTGGATTATGATTGTGCCTCCTGCAGTTAGACACATCAATTACCAATAAACAGTATTTCTCCAAAGCTTAAATTATTCTGTGCTATTCAAAATTTTAAAAATTACCAAGAATTGATCTAACATATTGAAAATTAACTAAAATTAATTTATTTTTAAATATATATACATATATTTAAATTAAAATTTTAAATCGAAAAAAAATTAAAGCAAACTAATTATTTATTATATTTAAATATAAAAATATATATTTAAAATTAAATAATAACTATATACATATATTATATCTTAAAAATTAAATTACGGTTAAATTATATTATATTTATATTTATTAAAATATGATCATAAATATATATAATAATTTTTAAATAAAATTTTTTATAATTTATATATAAACATAATAATAATTAAAATTATGAATAAATAATAATTATAAAAATAAAATTTATAAAATATTATTATATTTATTTATTTTATTATAAATACGTAATAATTTTTTAAAACATTTAAAAATCTTATAATAATAAAAACAGTAAAATTAATTTAAATTAAATTATAATATTAAATTAATAAAAAAAGACAAATTGTGTAAGCGTAATTTGAAAAAAATTAAAATAAATATGACTATAATTTACTCAATGACTAAATAAGTTAAAGGAAAATAAATTATATATTATTAAAAGTTTTAGATGCAACAAGTTATATTTCCTAGGGTAGAAATGGTTTAATAAATTTAATCTAAATCGTAATATAATTCAATTAAGTTTAATTAGATGGGATCAGAATTAAATAGTTCTATAAAAATATTGTTATTAAAAAAATATTAAAATAAATATTTTAATTTTTTTAATATTTATAAAATAATAACAATATTCATAATACACATATAAATAGTATTTATATAATTTTATTATTTAGTTGTAACCCTTGTAACCCTAACTTTTACTTTTTCTATTCTTCTTAAAGGGAAAGAGTTTTATTTGATTATAATGATTTCTGTTTTTGATTCCTCTTTCTCACTTTCACACGGGATCGGAAAAAAAAAAGTTTAAAAAATGAGTTATTCTTCTATCTCCATAATTTTTCTTTACACCTCTTTATTACAATAAAATAAAAAAAAATATTTTAAAACTCTTGACATTTTTATGAAAGTGTTATAAAAAATGTATACATTTTTTTTAGAGTATTCATTAAAAAAAAAAAAGACATTCTAAAAAATATATTCTAGAATTTTTTATCCTCATTTTAAAATAAATAATCTAATTTTTTTTATTATTCTAAATTATTTATTTACAATATTTTGTAGATTAAATATATTTTTACTTTTTGTGGAATTTAGTTTTGGTTTCTCATTTTAAATTAATTAATTATTAAATTTTAAACAATATAAATTTAATTTTTAATCAATTTTATAATAATAAATCATTATTAATAAATATTAAATGTTAATATAAAAAATAAATAAAGTTATATATATAAATTTAGTATTTTGTAACTATAAATTTGTATATAAAAAAGATTAAAATTACATATTTTTAAAAATTGAAAGATTAAATTTATTAATTTAAAAATATATTTCTAAGAAAATTTATCAAATAATCAATTTTCATTATATTTTAAATTTCATTTAGTAATTTTGTTTCGAAAATAATTCCACAAAAAACACGCAGAAAATGGATTTGAGGTGTTGAATTATGGGTGAAGATGGAGAATGAATTTCATAATCCTAATTTCTTAATATAATTTTTTTTTCTGAAATCTTATTTTCTTAAATACATTTTTGTCTGAAATGTTTTTCTAGGATGTTATAAGTTTTAAAAAATTTAATATATTTTGAATAACATTTTTAAAAAGTGTCAAAGATTTAAAAACATCACTTTTATCAGCCCACCATAACATAATGTTACAGGAAAAATAATTTATTTTATTGATGTTTTTTTGAATCAATGAAAATCATTATATATAAATATATATATATATATATATATATATATATATATAAACAATGAATTATTGACTCTTTTTTTGAACTTGAATTGTATTCAACTTATTAAATTTTTGTAGAATTCATTTGAAAATAGGGGAAACATATTTGTCCATATGACTGCATAATATAAAGTAATCTAAATATATTGTTGATATAGACTTACACATTTTGGATGCTATTCATATATATATATATATATACTATTTTCATAAAATATGGTATCAATTCACTAACACTAATTAGCAATGAATACTTACCTAACTACTACACATAATACTCTAATCTTTCTACTTCATTGTACTCATAAACACATACCTTTTCTTGTCCAAAACAACACTGAGATTAAATTTGATGTACATATACTTAATTAATCGAAAATAAAAAAAACCAAAACAAGAAAAAGGTAGCAAGTTATTACTGCAACTTCAAGCCATGATATGATCATATTCCTCATGAAAGAGGCTTGTAATGTGTCTATTCTTAAGCCACTTCATTCCCTGCAGAAATTACTCCTCCTATTCTCTGCAAGTAATCACAAGCCACACTTATCACAGTCATCAAGATCAACATTTAATATGATATAATTCTCAAAATGTTAACTGAGGACTTGGTTTTTGTAAGCAATCTACAGAAAGACAGAATACATAATTCATGTTTTGAAACTGTCATCAACAGAAACATATGATATGCATGCATATTAACTGTTGTTTAAGACAATCTATGTATAAAGCGATAAACGATAACAAAGAGCATGAGTTAACATATATGTATATATATATGTATATATGTATATATACCATATATTGTTATGGCTCTGAGGACCTGACTGAGTCTTGATATTGGGTTGTGCTAGCTGAAGATAAGGATGAAAGTGTGGAAGCACAGGGGAAGCAAGTTGGAGGATGCTACCAGCAGGTTGTTCTTCAAAGAATGGAAACTGGTCCATCACATGCATTGGTTTGCTTGCTTCCACTGTAGCCTTTTGAAACTCCAACACTGCTCTGTGTTCCTGAATCTTCCAAGTTCTTGTTAACAACAAACTTATGCACAATACTGTAAATAGGGTTGTTGTTTTTTTTGTTCTAATTATATTTAGAACTTCACCTTTTTATATTATAATAACTTAGAAATTATTGGAATGCAACTTAATTTCTGATTACATAACAACACCATGAACATTTATAATACTGTATGCATATAAGTTTTGTACTAAATTCAAATAGGGTTTGTATTAGTTTTGTATGTATATATATACTTACCCAATTGGACAAGTTATTGTTTTCTTCTTCCAAGATCCTTTCCTGAATTATAATTAAGAAGATAGAATCAATATATATGGATAATGTTGTTTTATATGTCTACAGAAAATTAAATTTAATAGATGAATGTGAAAGAGAGTTATACCTTCCTTCTTAGATTCTCCATTTGCTGCTGCAAGAGTTCATTCTGCATGATAGTCATGTCAAACAGTTGATGATAAAATCATGTCTTTTTATGTTTCAATTGTTTTATAAGTGCATTTTGTAGCAAATAAATTGTGTTCTCAGTTTAAGAATTTCTCTTCTTTATTAACATATGCAATTTATAGAAACAGTGAAAGTTTATTAAGAACACATACCTGCCGATTTCTAACCTTTGCCACAGAATTTTCCAATTCTTGTTCAAGTTTAGTCAAATCCTCAAACTGTAAACACCCTATGTCCTCTCCAAGATACCTTTGAATTCCCAGTTCAAGACGGAGAGTTTCTTGCCTCAGCATTGCCATGTCATGAATAAATTCTTCCTATAATCATTAATTATTGATTAAGCAATTCACCAAGAACATCAATTCATTATTAACAACTAATATTCCTATAAATAAACTTAATTAATTTAACCAAAATTTAGCATGTGAGCCTCATACACGAGGATGGTCACGTTCAGCAATGCGAGCTCCTGTTGATCTCTGGTACTTCTCTATGATCTGCTCCATCCTGAATCTCAAACTTTTCAAGTTAATTATTTAATCATTATACATGCAAATATTCATAATTTTCTTAAAATATAATGTTAATCATCAGTTTAACAGTATTATTTATAATAAAATAAAATTTACATCTAACTATATCAACTATAATTAGTCAACATAGCATTAACTGTTACAACCTGAAAATATAAAAAATGAAAATTTTAATTATTAATATGTAGAATAATGCAAAAGTAATATCTAGTTAATTGTATGTGAATAACACAGAATCGATGCAGGCAAAAGAGATGAGTTTGATTTATTTCATTAGTATTTTTCCAGAAAATGCATGGTTCAGACATGAGAAGTTAGAGGGTTGAAGAGAGAGTTTAAAGTAGAAGATCACAAATATATTGTGGTTGAAAACGAAATCTATAACCCATCACATGCCACACTGAGAAAACAAATCATTGCTTGAACTGATCAGATCTATAATCACCATGTCAGACATGAAAGTGCCTCCCAAGTCCAAGGCACTCGAGTGGGTCAACCTTACGTTTGAGAATGAAATTAAGATGATATCGACCTAAAACCTCCCCTCACATGACACACACATACATAACACAAACAGAAACTTAACACATCACAGAATAACTATACATTTGAGGAGAGAAATCAATCAACAAAAGGCTAAAAAAGAACACAGAAATGAAATCCATTTTGGAAGAATTAATACATGAAAACTGCATATATATACAAATTAGTACAAACCCTTGTTTTACTTCAGGAACAGAATAAAAGTTTTAGAAGCAAGAAGAAACACTTACAGAAATCAATCAACAAACTTAATGCTAAAAACTAACACAGAAATGGAAGCCATTTTGAAAGAACTGATACCTGAAAGCTGTATATATAAACAAATGACAAACCCTTATTTTACTTCAGAAATGGAATCAAAAGTTTAGAAGCAAAATGCTAAAAACTAACACAGAAATGGAAGCCATTCTGGAAGAGTTAATACATGAAAAGTGTATACATATACAAATTACAAAACCCTTATTTTACTTCATAATTTGAACCAAAGTTTAGAAGTCAAGGGATCTGAGAAAAAACGAAATGAAGGTGTAGGCATGCACCTGAAGGGTTCAGTGCACCATTGCCACATCTTCCCAGTGCTGGAGAAGATGATGATCCCGATCTGTGCATCACAGAGCACAGAAAGTTCCTTTGTCTTCTTCATGAGACCACCTCTTCTTTTGGAGAAGGTAACTTGCCTTGTGGTGGTGTTCTCGATCCTCTTTATCTCAATCTTTCCACGTCCCATCTCACAAACCCTACCTTAATTTCCTTAATTTCTCCTTCGAATCCCTATACACATTACCACATAAAGAAACAAATTAAAGCAATATGCGTATATAAACTAACCCTTTGAGTTCTTTTACCTTCCAATTTCAACAGAAAACAAGCAAAGATTTAAAAAAAGAAGAAGAATACGGTGACTTCTATAGCTATATTACTTACTAATAACAACAAGTAATTAGACTGCATATAATTTGTGAGTGGCTAGAAAAGAAAAATGTGTATGATTGAAAAACGCAGAAAAATCTTTATTAGGGCTAGTTGTGAAGTAAAAGATAAAGGACATTAAAGAAAATGATCATAAGAAGGTGAGAGAAAGAGAGAGAGAGGGTGGAGGAGGAGAAGTAGAAGAAGTGTTGAAATCAACAACTTGATGATACCTCAGAAAACTTTCTTTACTTGTGGAATTAGAGCTTGAGAAATATCACACTAGCTTGCTATTAATATATATCACGAAATATGAAGGCAATTTCTGAGGGCCAACTATGGATGTCCAAAACTACCACGATGCATTTCTGTAAATGGCAAGATAATGCAGAGAAGGAGCAAGGGTAGTGTTGTCATTTTGTGTTGCTGATATAATGAATGAATGAGTGCATACATGCAGCATGTACAAACAAATGTTAATCATCTTGCTAAGAACACAAGTTTGAAATTTTGTTGGTGGAGGATTCTATATGAGACTTGGGGCATACCCTAGTCATAGGACCTAACCTAACTCATCTAAATTCTTTTCTAAAAACAAAAATTTGCATGCAGCTGGTCCAAGCCAAAGATGAATGGTGTTTTCTTTTGAAGGGATTTCTGGTAATATCCTCCAAAAATTAGGGTCTCTACTGTCATTTCATGAGTGTGGACAGAAGGAGTTGTTGCAAACTAAACCACTATTATTCCTCGGTCTAAAGTGAAATCTGAAGTTTGCCATAACAGGAAAAAAGTGAGAATATTAAGGTTACTATATATGGGTGAAGACTAATTTAGAAAAGACAAAGAATCACAATTTCTGTGCACAACCTTCATTGGCACATGTGCTAGTATTAAGACACCAACTACCTTTGAAAATGAAAATAATTTTCAGAATGTTCATCTCTGTGTATATGTATATGTATATATATATTTACGTGTTGTGCATATTTAACTCTGCTCTGCATTACTCTTTCTATGGTTAATATTTGTCGTGCCTTGTTTATCATATTATTGTTACCTCTCTGTGTCTGCAACTTATTTTGATCTTGGAGAAGCATTATTACAGCACTGCACATTTATCCAATAATTACCCTCTTTGGCTCTCTCTTTTGCATTTGTTTTTGGTTCAACTTAACTGCATTATATAAAAAAGTTAAGAATTGATGATTTGTTATGAATGTATTGTAATGAAGAGTGTTGGTGTGAGTGAAAAAGATGAAGCTAAATACAAAATAATGTAAGAGTTATATATCATCTATTACTTCAATAATGCAAGCAAAAATTGGTTTATGTATACATATTAATCGTTTTCAAAATTATATACCAATGATAAATTCAAGGATGAACTATAGAAGTTTGTCAGAATCTTTTCTTGTATGGAAGCAGGAGACATTATATATATATATATATATATATATATATATATATATATATGAAGTTTCCATTTAAGTTCAACCCAATTAATCTTTTTTTTGTTAATATTCACATATTAAATAATATATTTTATTCTAAAAAAAAAGTTTTAAAATTTTGTGACTCAATTAACCTAAAAGCTCATTGCAATCCATATTTTTTTAACTGGATGGGATGATGAATTTGGTTAAATACAATCAAATTCAGTTTCTTTCTGTAAATTCTTAAACTTTTTTCTATCTCCTATGTGATGAATTCAAGGTTTAATTTCAGAGGTTTATTTAAATGGTTAGGTTATTTTCAACACGGTTGCTTATAAAGATGGTTTTAGATTAAGTCGGGTTATTTAATAAAATTTATAAATGAAGCACGTAACATGGAATTTTTATTGTATAAAATGTAGAAAATTAATTACATAATTGAACTCGATTTTTATTTTTTTGTAATATTGAAATATTTGATATATTAAAATTGAATAAATAAAATAATTGTTTAATATGGTGATCTAGCTGGTATGGATGGAGACATATAACGTTAAAGGTGAGTTTAGTTTGATTAAAGAAGAACCCTAAATACATCACACTTTATGATGTCAAATCTTATTCAAATTATCAACACCAACCTACTCATAAATCTATTTTCTCTCTCTTTCCACTTTTTCTTCATTATCAGATAAATAAAAAATAATAAATTCAAATAACATTCAAGATTATGATAATTGACATTCACTATGTTATTTTAAATATATGAATCAGTTTTATCATTATAAATTTAAGAGAAAAAAAATAAAGAAAAAACTTGAAATTAACTTTTAAATAAATTAAAATTAACTTATTTATAATTTAATATGTAAATTTTTTTTTATCCTTTTAATTTTTATTTTTCTTAAAAGTTAATTTTAGTTTGTAAAAAAATATTTTATTTTATTTTTTCTTTAGAAATAAACTTATTCAAGGATTTATTTTATAAACTCAAAGTTTGTGTTGCATCAGATCGATATTGGACTGGGCTTGTGGAAGAAGTTCCATTCAAGGTTCACAAAAGAAAGCCTTTTTTTTTTTTATTAAAAAAATCGTATTTGTACAATATTATATTTATGTTATTCTTATAAATAAGTTGAAATATTATTTATTTTTACATTTTTTAAAATTAAAATGTAAAATTTAATTGAAAAATAAATTAAATTATTATCATATATATATATATATATATCCATTACGTGATAATATATTACAACAAATTATTTTTATATAAAATATTTTATAATTTTAATGAATTTAACTTTTAATTTCTTTATATATTCTTATTAAAAATATGATAATATGTGTTATTATTAATTAATTTAATGATAAAAGTAATTCGTCATTAAATATTTCTTATTTATATATAAAACCAAATTAATTTAAGATAAAATTTTAGAATAATGATAAAATATGTTTATATATATATATATATATATATATAATCTAATAGTACTTAACAAGTAACATAGTCAGAAGTACTGACAGAATAATGTCTCCAATCTTCTTCTTGCTGCTGCAGAGTATCTCTATTACAATCACAAAATCAAAATCCAATTTTATTAGTTTTTACAAGAGATTATTCTCATTACTTTCAACTAAAGGAATACTTTGCTTGCAGAAGAAGAAAATACAAAAATTACCATCATATGAACAACATCATTATATCCAAGAACACAAGCATATAAAAAAAATGCAAACATGCATCAAGTGCCAAATTACTCATGCATCACAGGCAATACGAAACTAGCTAGAGAGGTTTGTATGCAGATCCATATATGTGGGACCATTCAGTGAGTGTTTGATTTGGTGTTTACAATCTAGAATCTATGTTTTCAATGAGAAAAATTGAAGTTATTCAAACTAACTTCAGTTTGGATCTAAATTATGGATTGACTTAATCCAAAACAAAATATATGCACTCAAACAGGATCATACCAGTTTAGATCTCCAATATTTTCCAACAATATCACCACCTTTCTGTAGACTATGTTGGAAACAAGTCCAAAATCACAGCACTTTGTGTAAAATGTGAGGGTAAATCATGGCTTTCTCTTATAGAATGAATGATTGCTCTCTCCCCTCAGCACATAGATTCAAAGTAGGCATCAGATATGAGAGAAAGGCATGAATTACAAACTCATTGAAACCAACAAAGAGACCTCAGTGACAACCTCAGCAGAATTTAAATTATCAATTCCCAGAGACCTTTTCATTTTAGGGTATTTGATATTCATACAACATAAATCACATATATAGAGGAGATACAAACTACTACAGTGTAAAAATAGTTTACTCTATCCATGCATTAAGATTTAGAAGATGGCTGTAACATAATTTCTAACACATTTTTGAAATGTAGTATGTTTATTGGTTAAAATTTATAAAATAATTATGAAACCAACCAAGTTCATGAAAAAACTCTCTCAAAACGGCTACTGAATTTCCCATCAACATCAATCTTTACCTCCCCTTATCTCCTTTATAAGTTCCATCAATTTAACAGCTTTCCAACAACTTCTCATCTTCTGAAATTTCAGCTATAAAATCATCTATATCACCAAGTGTTTGATCTGCACTCTTTTGGAGGTGAAAAATAAAAGGATGTTGAAAGGTATAAAATTTTGCTGGGCATTAACATCATTACTTCTCTTTCTTTTCTCCTTAATATTTTGTGAAAACATGTTCGTTATTTTGTTTAATTTTCTTAAAAAAGGGGCTGTTTTTACTAAATAATTGTGCATGCTTGAATTTATGTGCAGGGCAAGATACAGAATCTGAACTTGGAAGCATTTATGATATTTCAGAGAGTCTATCCACTCAGTCAGGAAGCATGTTGAGTATCTTAGAGAGATTCAGGTATATATTCTGACATTTTCAAATTTTCAGTTAAGATGCTACTTTTGAGGGTTGTTTATACTTTAACCCTTCTTATGTTTGTGTGTTATTGTTGGTATAGATGCTGCATAACTTGGTTTTGCAGTAGATAAAGAGTTGCATTTTGTGTTAGGGGGTGCATATGTGATGCCTGTTGGATACTATGTTGAAACAATCTTCTTTCTTTGGAAGGGGAGGGGGTTGAGTTTAACTCTCTTGAGTAAATGGAAATGGCAGAATTTCAGTTGATCGAGACTCCAAATTATCCTAATTCCACATATGTGTCCAAAAGTGCATTGGGATAACTAGATCCATGTTGACTAGGTTATAAATGCATATTAGGTGTGTTATGGAAGAAGATGGCTAACTATTTAAATCGGAAAAATTATTAACTAAGTCGAGATGATCATCTAATTTCTATTTATTTACTATTAGATAAAAGTTAAGGAAATCCTAAAATATCCATCAGGTAAGGTTCATAAATATTATTATAAATAAAGTATGAATATTAGGTATGATCACATTTCATCTTATTATTATTGTTTTTATTAAGATTTCCATCGAATCTTATACTAATTGAGCGTCAGATAGTATAATCAATAAATACACTCACAATCAAGATCGAATAATACTCGAACTAATCACAAGAAGGAGAAAAAAATATAGAAAACAAATCGTCCGAAAAGTATTTAGTCTTTACAAAAACATTGGAATACATTATTTTTCTTTTTTTCTGCTTGTAATATTTTTACTCTTCGCAAGATTTTGGGAAGATTTCATTCACCCTATTGTAAGTATCATATACACCATGATTCCTTGATGCCTTCAACTATGCAATTTCAACCAATATGAATGTGCTAAAGTTGAGCATAGGTGGACATGATTACTTTGATCTCCCATTTGTTGAAAAGGTAATTTTATTTGTGCCTATCTATTGCCAGCTCACTTATCCAACAGTGTTAGGTGTTGTATTGTATTTATTTTGATTGCTTCAGAAGATATGTTGGTATACGCATTACATTTTAGGAAGTGATTGTTTGCTTTGGTCTTAATTTATAGGAATAGTTAATGCACTATAATGCCTTTTATACAGCTTTGTGATGTTAATTTGTTTGACAGATATGGAGAAAACAACAAATAGCTAACTCATGGTTTCTGCAACATGATGGACCACTATTGAAATTTGATGTTAAGATGAACGAACAAGTTTCTCTTCAATGAATGTATTTCATGATTAAGAATAATACAACTTTTTTGGCCATTTGGTACAGATTTTAGAGGGAGCTCACTGTAAGAAGGTCAGAACCAAGAGTGAGCATTAAACAAAAAATGGTACTTTGATTCTTTCAAAACCATTAACCTTCTCTTTAGACCAATATGTGATATACATGTAAACACTCAAATTAATATTGGAATAAAAGAATTAGTGTAAAATATGTTATCATAATCGATAATTAATAATAAAATCATTATTTTAATTAATATAATTATAAAGATCTCCTTAAAATATTATCACTAATTTTCATCAAATAAAAGTAGGGTAAGGATAGTATATAAATTAAAATATCTTTTAAACTATTTTTAATCCTCAAATCTAGTATTTTTAAATATTAAAATATCTTTTAAACTATTTTTAATCCTTAAAATATCTTCATATATAAAAAATTGAAATAAAATTTTCAATTTGAGAATCAAAATAAGATTTATTTTAAATTTAAATTACTAAAAATATTATCAAATCTAATTTATATAACAATTATATATAGCCATTTTTATAATATTTATTAATCATTACATGTATATTAATAGATAACAAAATTACCAATTTCTTATATATATATATATATATATTTCTTTTATAATTTTATTCTTATTCACTATATTTTGATAATTATTTAAAAAAAAACTAGTATTGTTATTTTTATTTTGATAATTATCTTGTAAGGCACGTAAAACAACATGTCACATAACGTTGGAAGATGATATAAAGAAATAAACACAATAAACGAAGGTAGATAAATTGTTGTATTTTGTTGAAGAAAGAGATAGTGCTTCTTCTTTCTCCTTCAAATTGCGTTTTAGGGTTTATCAAATATTGGCGGCACGTTTGGATTCACGTTCTATACAGCAAACGCGCGTTAAACAGAAGCCGCTATTTTTCTCTTCTGCGTCATTTTCCTCATTCAGACGCCACTTTTACCACTTTTTTTTTTTTTTACGTGCGTCTTCAGATTCGAAAATGGAGGAGGGAAGTTCCGATGCCGATTGCGACCGCGATCGAATCCGCAACATCTGCATCCTCGCGCACGTTGACCACGGCAAGACCACCCTTGCCGACCATCTCATTGCCGCCGCGGGCGGCGGCATCGTCCACCCGAAGCTCGCTGGGCGCGTCCGCTTCATGGATTACCTCGACGAAGAGCAGCGGCGCGCCATCACCATGAAGAGTTCTTCCATCCTTCTCCGCTACCGCGGCCACGCCGTCAATCTCATCGACTCCCCTGGCCATATCGACTTCTGCAGCGAGGTCTCCACGGCGGCGCGCCTCAGCGACGGCGCGCTTCTCCTGGTCGACGCCGTGGAGGGCGTTCACATCCAGACGCACGCCGTCCTCCGCCAATGCTGGATCGAGCGCCTCACCCCCTGCCTCGTCCTCAACAAGCTCGATCGCTTGATCACCGAACTCAAACTCACTCCCTCCGAAGCCTACACGCGCCTCTTGCGAATTGTGCACGAGGTCAACGGAATAGTCAGCGCTTACAAATCCGAAAAATACCTCTCCGACGTCGATTCTCTCCTCGCTGGCACCGGCACCACCGGCAGCACGGGTGAGACTCTCGAGGATTACGACGATAACGAGGACGTTTTTCAGCCACAGAAAGGGAATGTTATATTCGCTTGCGCCTTAGACGGTTGGGGGTTTGGGATTCGTGAGTTTGCGGAGATATATGCGTCTAAGCTTGGGGCGAGTGTGAATGCGTTGATGAGAGCGTTGTGGGGACCTAGGTATTTTAACCCTAAGACGAAGATGATTGTGGGGAAGAAAGGGGCTGGTGCTAATAGGAAACCTATGTTTGTTCAGTTTGTGTTGGAGCCATTGTGGCAGGTTTATCAGGGGGCGTTGGAAGGGGATAAGGGGATGGTGGAGAAGGTTATTAGGTCGTTTAGTTTGTCGGTGCCGCCGCGCGAGCTGCAGAATAAGGATGTGAAGGTCGTGCTGCAGGCGGTTATGAGCCGGTGGCTTCCGCTGTCGGATGCGGTTTTGTCGATGGTGGTTAAGTGCTTGCCGGACCCAGTTGCAGCGCAGGCGTTTCGGATATCGAGGTTGATTCCGAAAAGGGAGATTGTTGGGGATGTGGTGGAGGAGGGGGTGGTGGAGGAGGCGGAGATGACGAGAAAGGCGGTGGAGGGGTGTGATTGTGGGGATGAGGTTCCTTGTGTGGCTTTCGTGTCGAAGATGTTTGCTTTGCCGATTAAGATGCTGCCTGGAAAGAGGGGGGAGGTTGGCAATGGTTATCGTGATGAAGGGGAGGGTGATTCGGATGAGTGTTTTCTGGCGTTTGCTAGGATTTTTAGCGGGGTTTTGTATGCGGGGCAGAGAGTTTTTGTGCTTTCTGCGTTGTATGACCCCTTGAAAGGAGAATCGATGCAGAAGCATATACAGGAGGCTGAGTTGAAATCGTTGTATTTGATGATGGGGCAAGGGTTGAAAGTAGTGACATCTGCCAAGGCAGGGAATATTGTTGCCATTGGAGGTCTTGGACAGCATATATTGAAGAGTGCTACTCTTTCTTCCACTAGGAATTGTTGGCCCTTTTCGAGTATGGCATTCCAAGTTTCCCCGACTTTGAGAGTTGCTATTGAGCCGTCCGACCCTGCTGATGTGGGTGCGTTGCTCAAGGGCTTGAGGCTTCTGAATCGAGCAGATCCGTTTGTCGAGGTCACCGTGTCTGCTAGGGGAGAACATGTTCTTGCTGCTGCCGGAGAAGTTCATCTTGAGAGGTGCGTAAAGGATTTAAAGGAGAGGTTTGCCAAGGTAAGCTTGGAGGTCTCTCCACCTCTTGTGTCCTACAAAGAAACAATTGAGGGAGAGGTATTGAATGTGATGGAAAATTTGAAAGTTCTTAGCAGGAGATCTGATTATGTTGAAAAAACAACACCCAATGGAAGATGTGTTGTTCGGGTGCAGGTGATGAAACTTCTACCTTCTCTGACAAAGGTGCTAGATGAAAGCTCTGATTTACTTGTAGATATCACTGGAGTAAAGTCGGGGATGACACTAAAAAGTTTGGAAACCCAGACACCAAGTATTCTTGAAAATGAAAACCCAGTTGAAGTGCTAAAAAAACGCATATTGGATGCAGTGGAGGGTGATATTTTGAGCAGGAATGAAGACGACAAGGACCATGCTGAGAAATGTAAACTGAAGTGGCTAAAGATTTTGAGGAGAATATGGGCACTTGGACCAAGGCAAATTGGTCCGAACCTTCTCCTTACTCCTGATATCAAAGCAGAAAGTACCGATAGCTCTGTCTTAATACGTGGTTGTTCTCATGTATCAGAAAAGTTGGGTTTTGCGGCCGATTCTAGTACCAGTGACTCAGTTGCTGAGACGTCTTCAACTGCAAACCAAGCTTTGTATATGGACTCTGAACACCTTGAGAGTAGTGTAATATCTGGGTTCCAATTAGCCACTTCAGCCGGACCCTTGTGTGATGAGCCTATGTGGGGTTTGGCCTTTGTTGTTGAGGCTCGCATATCTCCATTTTCAGGGCAGAATGATGAATCTGAAACACCCCAACAATCTGAGCAGTATGGTATCTTTGCAGGACAGGTAATAGCAACTGTCAAAGATGCTTGTAGAGCAGCTGTGCTTCAGAATAAGCCACGGCTTGTAGAAGCAATGTACTTCTGTGAATTGAATACACCTACTGAATATTTGGGTCCAATGTATGCTGTACTTTCCCGAAGACGGGCTCGAGTTTTGAAGGAAGAGATGCAAGAAGGTTCCCCTTTCTTCACTGTCCATGCATATGTTCCTGTTTCTGAGAGCTTTGGTTTTGCGGATGAGCTTAGAAGGTGGACTTCTGGTGGTGCAAGTGCACTTCTTGTCCTTAGCCACTGGGAAGCACTTCCTGAGGATCCTTTCTTTGTACCTAAAACAGAAGAGGAAATTGAAGAGTTTGGAGATGGTTCTAGTGTTCTTCCAAATACGGCAAGAAAGTTAATCGATGCCGTTAGACGGCGAAAGGGCCTTCCTGTGGAGGAAAAGGTTGTGCAGCATGGAACCAAGCAGAGGACACTGGCTCGTAAAGTCTGATACTTCTCATTACAGTTGTCTCCTTGCTGTTAGAGAACATTTAGTTGTGGAATGTGTGTAGCTCATACTTCATGTACTGTACCATTAGGAACAATATTTAGCTTCACCAAAGTTTTGTCACATACGAATACAATTAAATTCATGATGATTCTGTATTTTATAAGTAAAATATAATGTTCCATTTCAATTTATGTATGATTTCATGTTTCTTATGTTTTGAAAGATGGAATATTGACTTCATATTTCTTATATTCATTACGTATTTCACTCTTCTGACTATCAATTTCGAGGCCTTTGAAGGTACTAATTGAGCACCTTACATTCTTCTTCACCTCCACTTCCACCTCTTCATCATGATTATATATATATATATATATATATATATATATATATATTGCAAGTTGTGATTTCTTTCTTAAATTTCCGTTGTTCACAAGTATTAAAAGTGAAAACTGTCATAGCTAATAGCTTTATGAAAACTAATTCCAGGTATTTTCTGAAATGAATAAGGGGATCAAATAGCAGACAATGCAGAATTTTGTGAAACCTATGTTTGTTTTATTAAGCTTTTGTGTTGTAGTGTTTTCAATTTCCCTGAATTGATTTCAGTATCCTTGACAACTCATAAGGATTTTGTAAACTTGACTTCATCTTTTTCAGGTTAATGGTGGATTTGATTCCTGTGAGAGTGTACAGAAACCGTGTGGATAAGGTTACATTTCCTAGATGGCATCCACTGTGTTCAGTTCATTCAGAAATTAAAAGATTTAAAATTTAGTTGCAAAGCAGCTAGCCCGTCCAGTTGCAGAATTTAAAATTTAGGAATTTTAATCATCAAGACTATGGAATTCTAAACATTTTGTAAAATCTAAGAATTTGAGAATATCATGTGTACAATCAATAGGTTATCTCCTTTTGCATCTGTTATACTTTTATTCGTATTTCTTTTATATATTTTAATGATTGAATGATGATATAATATTTCAATTTAATATAAATAAAATTACGAAGTAATTAATAGTTAATTTTTATATCAAAATTCTAAAAATTCAAATTTTACATTTTAAAGTAATATTTTCAGAACATTTCTTTCACATATGCTATTTATTACTATGTTTACATTTCTGGAAATAAAAAAACATAAGATGATACGTTTCAGTTTTCTCTTTGGTTTTTGTCATGCGAGTTGGGATTAACCCTCCTGGGGACAAAGCTACAATTTTCATATTTTGGAAGAGTGAATAGCAAAATAAGAGATCGACTTAACTTCTCTTTCGTCAACGTAACCCTAATTCGTTCAATTCTATCATTTCTGTTCTTCTTCTTCTCGATTCGATCCGATTCGTGAAAGAAGAAGCGAAACAATGAAGCTTTCCTTCTCCGTCCCTTCATCGAAGCCCCAATCCAAGCCCAAACCCGTCAACACCTTCGACGACACTTCCACCGCCCAAAACGACACCGGCGGATCCAAACACCTCATCACCGAATTCGATCCTTCCAAACCCGCTCCCTCCCTCGCCCCCAAAACCCTAATCCCTCCAATCCAAAACGAATGGAAACCCTTCAAGAAGATGAAGAACCTCCACCTCCCCACTGCCGACCCCGAATCGGAAGCCCTCACATTCGAAGTCCACGCCGTCGACGGACAACCCGACTCCAATGTCTCCTACGGCCTCAACCTCCGCGACGTCAAAAAAAGTGAGCAAAACAATGGAACCGCGCTTCCGCCGCCGCCGCGCCGCCTTCCGGTGGAGAACACGATGCTGCAGAAGCTAAAGGACGACCTGCAGAGGCTGCCGGAGGACCAGGGGTTCGACGAATTCAAGGATGTCCCCGTCGAGGGTTTCGGCGCGGCGCTGCTCGCGGGGTACGGATGGAAGGAAGGGATGGGGATTGGGAAGAACGCGAAGGAGGACGTGAAGGTTGTGGAGATCAAAAGAAGAACCGCCAAGGAAGGATTGGGCTTTGTTGGTGATGCTCCTGCTGCGCTGGTTCGGAGCAACAATGACAAGGCCAACTTGGACAAGGAAAAGGAGAAGAATGAGAAGAAGGAGAAGGTTGTTAGGATTGTTGGGGGAAGAGATGCTGGGCTGAAGGGTAGTGTTGTGTCTAGGATTGGGGATGATTATCTTGTTTTGGAGCTTTCCAGGAGTGGAGAGAAGGTGAAGGTGAAGGTGGGGGACGTTGCTGAATTGGGTTCTAAGGAGGAAGAGAGGTGTTTAAGGAAATTGAAGGAGTCGAATACTCAGCGTGAGGATAGAGGGTTGAAGAGGAAACACGGCAGCGATGAGGTGGAGAAGAGAGTGAATGTTAGCAGGAGAGAGGAGAGGAGAGGGGTGGATAGCAGGAATGGGGTTGAGGAGAAGAAAGTGGATGTTGGTAGGAGAGAGGAAAGGAGAGTGGTGGATCATAGGAAGGTTTCTTGGCTTACAAGTCACATTCGGGTGAGGGTGATTAGTCGGGATTTGAAAGGAGGGCGGTTGTATTTGAAGAAGGGGGAGGTTCTGGATGTTGTTGGGCCTACCACTTGTGATGTTTCTATGGATGAGAGCAGGGAGATTGTTCAAGGGGTGTCCCAAGATTTTCTGGAGACGGCACTTCCGAAACGTGGGGGACCTGTGCTTGTGTTGGCTGGTAAATACAAGGGTGTCTTTGGGAGTCTGGTGGAGAGGGATTTGGACCGGGAAACTGCCATTGTTAGGGATGCTGATACCCATGAGCTGCTCAATGTGAAGCTTGAACAAATTGCAGAGTATATAGGGGACCCAAGCTTGTTGGGACATTGATTCTGTTGCATTTGATACCGAATATGACTGTATATCATTTGGATCAACTGATTTCCAAGTATGCATCTTTGGAATCTTTTATTTTCTTCTTCTTTAATACCCCATGATAATTGAAGGATGACCATCCATTTAAAGTTCAAGCTTCTATTAATTGTTGTCTTTCATTTCATATATTGATTGAACTCGTACCATATGAATACAAAGTTAGCTTTGTAACAATATTAATCTATTTCCTTTGTTCTGTTACATTGCAATAAAATTCTATGTAATGTCAAATTTCATCTTAAAATCAATTAACATTAAGTTATCCAACATGTAAAAAGGTCTGGCTTCTTCTTGTATTTTAGACCACTGTGATGAACTCTGTTTACTTTCGGTTTGATTTATCTCAACCTGTAAAAGCTGCAGTACAACCATTATTGATGTCAGTTGCAGTTATAGTATGTTTTAACTGAATAATGAGAACCTTAGTGGATTCTCTAATATGTTGAATCCACTTTTTGATTCTTGTGGATGAATTGCCATCAGAGTCGATAGTTTTTTCTTTCTTTACATCTATATTAACTGTTTTTGGTACTATGTTGAACAAACTCTTTGTGGAGATCAAGCTGGTGCTTCTCGAGTTATGTATATATAGTTGCATGGCTGTTTGATATTATTTTCTAATCTAGAATCAAAATTTATTTTATATATTTTCTTTATTATTATTTTTTTCATTGTGGCATAGTTATCAATTATGAGCTATAGTTATTTTATATGTAAGTGTAGAGTAGCAAATAACAAGGTACTTCTAGTGCAGCAAGTAATCTTCTTACCTTATCTTTCTTGTATGTCTTGTTTACTGGTTCTTTCCTAAACTGGGAACACTTGTTTCATTTCTACAATAACTTTTATAGTAGAAAACTATTTTCTGTGGCTGTTAACAGTTAGGTTTTACTCATTTGTGTAACCATTAAAATACAGTCACTGAAACCAGAAAAACTATGCCTTCAATAAACCCTTTTCCCTTTGTGGATATTTAGTTGTATTATTATGTTTAGATTTCTAATATAGTAGTAGCAAAATGGAATGAAACAAATGTGAATTGTCTCTTCTTATGCATAGTCCCTCCAGTTTATGCATATTGCTTACTGATGCTGGGCATATATGTATTTTCTATGCACCTATATGTTATACTGGTATGAATGTGGTCTTACAGTTGCAGTTGCTTCTGCTTGGTTGGTCAGTGACTTTTTTCTCTACTTTCTCTGCTGTTACTTTCTCTATATACTTTATAAGTGAGTTGAAGATCTGTTATGGGGCAGCGAAAGATATGCTAAGGTTAAGGGGCCTTGTTTAAACAATTTCCCTCAGATTGATTGAAATGGAAATTGGCAGTGTATGAGAATTATTATTGTAATGGTGGCCAGTATTTTATATCTTTAGCATGCAGTGGGTAATTGTGTTGAATTGTATGTAAGGATTTTACTTGGATGGGTAATTGGGTTGATAAGTAATAGTGTAGGATTGTTCTGTCTTGTGATTTGGGTTTTGTTTACCGAACGTAGGATTGTTCTGTCTCGTGTTTTGGGTATTGTTTACTGAACGTAGGATTGTTCTGTCTTGTATTTTGGGTATTGTTTAATGAACTGGGTTGCTACTTGGTAGTATTGGTTTCACGTTAGGAGTGTGTATGTTTTCTACAGGTTCAGTGTAATTATTTGTTTTTGATTGAAGATCTCATGTTAGATTTAATCTGATACTACGGATTAAGTGACTTGTGTCTTGGGACTGATATTGGAGCATGGAATTTGTAGGTTGTCGTTCGAATCTAATTTGAATGATACATCAAGCTGGTCGGAGTCCCTTTAATGCACAAGATAGAGGTCAAACTTCTGCTTCGACATACGTTTTTGTTTGTTTTGTTTTGATTCTAAGTTGTCATCTTGCCTAGAGACCAGAAAAAAAATGCTAATTTGGGAAGCATATTATGGTTGTGTAGTTTACTTTGAGACTTAAAAATTTCGATATCCCCTGAACTAATCCTGGGAACCGGGTTTTGCAGAGCAGATAACCCTACCAATTGATGGAACCAATACAACTGCAGCACATTTGCGCGTCCACAAAGAGGTGGTGGTTCAAATGGGTCAGTAAATACCACATGACTTGTGATTACTGACAAGCAAAAGAGAGGTTCCTCTGAAACAATCTTGCAAAGGAATGTTCTCTTCCAAGTATTCATCAGAAAGGAGGATGATTGCTTCGGTTATATATTTTGCTTGCGATGTTAATTTCAAATGCACTGTTAATTTCCTGAGTAAACTTTTATGTAGGAAATGTCGTCGTTGAGTTGGGGAAGGTTTTATGCCCTATGTAATTCTTTGTGAAGAGTTGGAAATCCGAAATAAATAAAAAAAGCAAAGTACATATTTGTTTTTAATTGGAACATTTAGTCGGATTTTAGAAAGGCAACATAATCTTTCTTAATGAAAAATACATCATTAGTTTTCAGGGTTAATAAAGTTTTCAACCAAAAATAGTCTAACTGACTATAATTTTGTCCAAAATTCGTTGAACATGCATTATGTAAAAAATAATCAATTAATAAAAATTTACTTATAGAACATTTATTTCTGATGATTTATTTTACATAATACTATTGATTTATTTACATTAATATATGAACATACTTTTATAGGTTTTAAATGTTTTGTTGCTTTGAAAATCAAAATTGTCTCCTCTATTTTCATATCAAACTTTACTCGTTTAAAAATTCATATCAGAAATAGATAATGTATTTTTTATAGTTACCCGTTTTAGGTTTTATAGGAAATTATTTGCTCCAGGTGTTTCAAAATTCACATTATAATTCTTCTATCATATTATACTTTTCATCTGAAAGATCCTAATTGGGCATTTTTTTTTTTTTTGTAAATTCATATTTTACTTCAAAGTTCTAAGTAATAAATACACGTTGAACTTTCAAATAAATATGTCTAATCAGACCATTTTAGATTAAAAAAAATATAATATAGATGAATTATGATATGAATTTTGAAACATTATAACAAAGAAAATCATATAAAAGCTAAAATAGGTAAATCCTGTTATGAAAAAATAAACATTATATAATCTTGATATTAATTTTTTAAAACCGGTAAGAATTGATATAAAAAATAGAAGAGAAATTTTCATGGTAAGCTTTATTTGAAGAAAATGGCGTAAGGTGAATCATTTACAAGATTGTCACGGTAGCAACTACTGTAGAATTAGAAAAGAATCTCCCCAACTATCCAATTCGTGTTCTTCTTCTTCTCATGGATTCTCGAAACACGAACAAACACCATAACCACGAAGATTGCTTCATCGACGGGTTTTTGTTAATGTGTTTCCAGACAATTAAGGGGTTTTATTGCATGGTTAAAACAGACAAAAATATCGTGTGTTACGAAAATCTAGTTTATCATTGAAACATGAAGAAGCTGCTATATCATTTGCCATTCACTTTGTTGCACCTTCCCAAATCGCTAAGCAGCAATGTTACTACTATCAGGTTAACATCCACTGCTGTTATTCACTCGGACATGAAACGGTGCAATCTCTTCATCGCCAGGCTCTGCTGGGATGGAAAAATCGACGATGCACGCAAGATGTTCGACGAAATGCCTGAAAGGGACATAGGTCTGTGGACCACAATGATAAGTGGGTACTTGAAGTGTGGCCTGATCAGGGAAGCCAGGAAGCTGTTTGATAGACTAGATGCCAAGAAAAATGTGGTCACTTGGACAGCAATGGTTAATGGATACATCAGGTTTAACCAAGTTAAGGAAGCTGAGAGGTTGTTTTATGAGATGCCGCTGAGGAATGTTGTGTCTTGGAACACAATGATTGATGGTTATGCAAGGAATGGCCTCACCCAGCAGGCTTTGGACTTGTTCAAGAGAATGCCGGAGAGGAATGTGGTTTCTTGGAATACAATCATCACAGCATTGGTGCAGTGTGGGAGGGTTAATGATGCACAACGGCTTTTTGATCAGATGAAGGAAAGGGACGTGGTTTCATGGACTACCATGGTAGCAGGTTTGTCGAAAAATGGGAGGGTTGATGATGCTCGAGCACTCTTTGATCGAATGCCTGTTCGGAATGTGGTTTCTTGGAATGCGATGATCACGGGCTATGCGCAAAATGGGAGGTTGGATGAGGCTCTGGAGTTGTTTCAGAGGATGCCTGAGAGGGATATGCCTTCTTGGAATACCATGATCACGGGTTTCATTCAGAATGGGGAGTTAAATCGTGCAGAGAAGCTGTTTGGTGAAATGCGTGTAAAGAATGTCATTAGCTGGACTGCAATGATGACAGGGTATGTGCAACATGGGCTAAGTGAAGAAGCATTGAAGGTATTTAACAAAATGCTGGCTACCGACGGGTTAAAACCCAACACTGGAACTTTTGTGACCTTGTTAGGCGCTTGTAGTGATTTAGCTGGTCTTACTGAGGGGCAACAAATTCATCAAATGATAAGTAAAACAAATTTTCAGGATAGCACATATGTGGTATCAGCACTGATAAATATGTACTCGAAATGTGGTGAGTTGCGTATTGCTAGGAAGATGTTTGATGATGGGCTATTGAGCCAAAGGGACTTGATATCTTGGAATGGTATGATTGCTGCCTATGCACATCATGGGCATGGCAGGGAGGCAATTAATTTATTTAACGAAATGCAAGAATTAGGTGTCTGTGCTAATGATGTCACCTTTGTTGGACTTCTCACAGCTTGTAGTCATACTGGTTTAGTTGAAGAGGGACTTAAATACTTTGATGAAATTCTGAAAAACAGATCTATACAACTCAGAGAAGATCACTATGCATGTTTGATTGATCTTTGTGGTCGTGCAGGTAGGCTGAAAGAAGCTTTCAATATCATTGAGGGCCTTGGGGAAGAGGCATCATTAACTGTTTGGGGAGCACTACTCGCTGGATGTAATGTGCATGGAAATGCTGATATTGGGAAGCTTGTAGCAGAGAAAATTTTGAAAATTGAGCCACAGAATGCTGGCACCTATTCATTACTTTCAAATATGTATGCTTCAGTAGGGAAATGGAAAGAAGCTGCCAATGTTAGAATGAAAATGAAGGACAAGGGGTTAAAGAAGCAGCCAGGTTGTAGTTGGATTGAAGTTGGCAATGCAGTGCAAGTATTTGTAATTGGTGATAAATCACATTCAAAATATGAGCTTCTGGGACATTTACTTGATGATCTACATACAAAAATGAAGAAGGCTAGGGACATGTCACATGATGATTTATTAGTTAATATGGAATTTTAGTATTATAAGTCTGTGTTGGTCAGTCAAATCTTGGACTATGCAGTGGAGTTTAAATGTGAGACAATTGATTTTGACTTGTACTGTTACATTGCACTTTTAACTTTTTGTGACTTAAAAAGTTAGTAATTGGGTCTCCTCCTTCCTCCCGGACAAACTAACAAGTTTGAAACCAAAGTGAATGAGAATTGTTATTGTAATGGTGGCAAGTATTTTTCTGTCTTTCGCATGCAGTGGTTAATTGTTTTGTATAATTGTATCTAAGGATCTCTTACTTGGGTATGTTCTTGATTATTTCAGTGGAATAATTTCTGTTGGCACGACTTAGTAATTGGCATGCCCTGTTGCTTTGTGGTGATGAGTAACAGTCTAGGATTATTCTGTCTCGTATTTTGGGTTTTGATATTCTAACATGGTATAAATTGTTATGAAATCAATTACTTGTGTCTTGTGACTGATATTAGAGCCTGGAATATGTAGGTTGTCATTTGAATCATATTTGAATGATACTTCAAGCTGGTGGAGTCTCTTTAATGCACAAGATAGAGCTCAAACTTCAGCTTCGAGATTCATTTTCTAATCTTCAAATTTATATCAGGTTCGTTTAATTGGTGATAACTGGGGATGGAGACGACTTTAATTGGTTATTTGAATGATTAGAGATTATTATCTTGTTTATTGTGTTTTACTTGCCTAGAGCACTAGAAAAAAAAATGCTAATTTGGGAAACATATTAAACTTGTCATGTTTAGTTTGAAGCTTTCGATTTCCCGTGAACTAATCCTGGGAACCCATGGTTTTGCGAGCAGATAGCCCTACCAATACAACTTCAGCACACTTACGTTGACGCAGAGGTGGTGGTTCAAATGGGTCGGTAAATACCACATGATTTGTGATTACTGACAAGCAAAGGAGAGGTTCCAAAACAATGTTGCAAGAGAATGTTCTCTTCCAAGTATCCAAACAATAAGGCCATGATTGCGGTTTCTTCTATTTATCCTTTCGATTTTAATTTCCAAGGCGATGATTTTATGGCATTATGGATTTCCAAGGTATCAACGGTGGTGTCTTCAATGTTCTTTATTTATTGGGCTAACTTATCCAAGGACATGTTTATGCATCCGTCCAGGTCCATAAAATAACTACTGGAAAGAGCTTCTGGCTAAGGCTGGTAATGTCATGACCCAGGAGAGATGTCAAATGAACGGCTGAAATTTTTCTTTAAAATAGACTTAGAAGCAGTTGATGGATTAAATTGCATATTTAAAAAATTCTACAGTGGAACATTCTTCAAAACCGAAATTGAATCTGAAGAAATACAATTTGCATGTTATTTCAGATTTCGAAGTTAGCTATTATTATTACTGGTTTTGGCCCGATGTTGCTCACTCATGAATCTTCTAAGTACAAAAAATCTTTCAGCTCTGTATCTGGTACATGATAGAGGAGTAGTTTTAACCACGTAATGACTAATGGCCATTTATATTTGAGAAGGCAAACATGATTCAAGGAAATAACACTATAGATAAGAATCAGTGAAAAACATTTTATACTAATGTGTTAAAAAAAAGACTATATAATTCTTTCGTCGTGTTACTACATCAACAATGTTTGAGAACAAGGACAATCTTCTCAACATATTACAAATGTTAGAAATAATACTATATAGAAGGAATGAAACGGCTAAACTAATCTACAATATGCAACTTTTAAATAATGCATGTTTCAAGAAATGAATCAGGAGAAATCTGCATCAATCTGATTAATGACTATCCTGAGAATTCACTAAGAAGATTAATAGCTTATTTTAATATTTCAGACTCCATTGTTATATGTGGCCTATATAAGTTGTTGCAGGAATTCATAGAATCAAATTTGATTTGCGTTTTCTCAAGTTATAAATTATTTCTGGTCTATCGGTAACCTTCGCAGATGGAAGCCCATTGTTTCTCCAATGCTTCATTGTTGTCTTATTTTCAACACTCTGCTTGATGCAGTCTGCTAGTTTTGATTTCGGTTTAGATGCTGCCCCTAGAGAATTTGCATTTCCTCTTAAACTATTTGTTTCGTGCCAAGGATTAACCTGCTTTCAGTTTAATTTTAAAAAATGAAAATGAGTTAGACACCTTTTTAAATAAGGTACCAGAAGATAAAGTAAAATTGAATATATTTGTCATGCAAGCAACGAAAGTTATATTTTAAGATTTTGAAGTGTTAATGCCAATCCATCAAAATGACTTTACCGATTTCCACATACCCCAAGATCTTTGATGCATTCATTTCTGTTACAGGAGAATATACTTGATAGAGAGAATGTGTCATTGCATTCTTTTTGCAGTTGAAAACTTTTGGCAGCTTCTTCCAGTGCGAAAATGTCATTCCTTTTGAAAATAGAATAATCTCTCCCACATATACAAGTATGTGGTGCAATGTCTGCATAAACAGAGCCAAAAACTTGTCATTAAGTCATCTTGTTGCTAACAAACTGAAAGTTAACTCGTCTCAAATCATCATGAAGTCTACGTCTACATGGTAACTTAAAGCAAGTTACGTATCAATAACTGAAGCAGTTGAAATAACAATTCTCAAAATGAATATATTAATGATGTCTTACCATGGAAAAGACAAATTGGATGAGAAAAGCAGTAGTCGCACAGCAGGTAAGCTACATAACAGTCCCTGCGGCATATGCGGCATAGCAGCAAACCTGATGTATTTGAAGAACTTGGCAAGTTTCTTGAACTCTTCAGTCGCAAAAGGGATGTCTTATAAAATTGCATAAGATCCAAGAAAGGCTTCATTATAGCTTTATAAGATGTTGTGTCTTCAGGCTTGTTCTTGGAACTTCTGACTTTTGAGGACTTGTAAACAAATACTGCCTCTTTACAAAGAAGCTCCTCGTATGGAATTAAAGGCATCATTCTGAGAAGTGCATAACGCCTGCTAGCTGCAGCTCCAAGTGGAAACCAATCACCATTAGCAAAGTTTACTGCTTCTCCACAGTTAAAACCTAGGATCAGCAAAAAGAATAAAATAATTAATAGAATTTAGATAGGATGTATGGATAATTTAAAATTTTTTCCATGGTAATTCTATTACAAATTGTCATGCATGGTGATGAGATTGTGTACTTTTATAGTAGTTACTTTAGAAGTTATACTTAAATTATCTCTAATTATTAAGAATATATAATCTTTTACCTTACCATACCTGAAAATCAAACTCCAATCCATGCCTAAAACTAGAATTTGTATCATTGTATGTCTCTGAACATATGTAATCAAATTCACACAGATTCCTGCAAAGAGAAAGAAAGATTACCATGACTAAATCCAGCATGATATGCTCTAGGGAAGGTGATGATAAACTCTCCCGGCTTCTGTACAGCCTTGTAAACTTCCACATCATGTTGTAACATGACATTTGGCGGGAACATGGCTGTTTTTTTTGCAA
Source organism: Macrotyloma uniflorum (assembly GCA_016859785.1). Lineage (NCBI taxonomy): Eukaryota > Viridiplantae > Streptophyta > Magnoliopsida > Fabales > Fabaceae > Macrotyloma > Macrotyloma uniflorum. Next base: position 1,322,100 of record BDMB01000045.1, on the reverse strand, counting down.
GAAACTTGAAAGCTCCATCCTCTCCATTTTTTGTTAAGATCTTATTGCAATAGACATGTTGTAAGACAGTCTCTTCAAATTGAGAGGCTGCATAGCCAGGCACGCCATACCAAGTTTTACTTGCACCCGAGTGATGATAGTTTATGCTTTGAAGAAGACAGAAATATATACCAAGATCTAAGGGTAAGTTAAATTTAAACAATGGTCAATGGATAAGGAAGAAGAGAAGAAGAGTGTTCTTAGATATACCTATACAAATAATGATCTTCTACATGCCATGCAAACATACTGAACAGCATTCCAATATAAAGCATAGGATCAGTTATTCCCTAAAATTTAGAATTGGAATTAGAAAAAAGAAATTGTAACTTTTGAATTCATTAGGTTTCCAAAATTGTTTTCTTACTGGAATTTCCCTGTCAACTAAACGTAATGGGGACTGCAGTAGCCGTGAAAAATTCTGAAATCAAATGCAAAATATTAGTAAAAGAATAAATACATGCATGGAAATGTTACTTTAAATAACAATCAATATATTAACTTCTGATATCAGACTCTAATTTTTTAGAAGCAATGCATGTCAACCAAAAATCTGTTTAAGGAGTGCTGATGTTAAAAGAGAACACTAAAAGGAAATGGTGTAACCTTAAGTAAGAAGAACAACCTTCAAATTCCATTTACTTGTTCCAAGCCTGTCATCAGGATCACATGAAAAGGCACTACCTTCAATATTGACTCCGTACTCAACTGTTCCCTTCTTTCCATGAACCATCTCATGCCAGAACTCCTTTTCCACCAATGAAGAAGGAAGACCTCCAGAACTGTGAAATCTACTGAAAAAAGTCTTGTTTGCAAGAGCCTCAAATTCATGATATGTATATTTTCTGGTTGAATCAGTAACAACTGATAATTATTTTATCTTAGATAAATTAAGCAGCACAAAAGCTTAAAAGCATGAAATTATTTTACCTGCCACTCATAGAAAAGGTTATTATATCCTTCTCATTCTGTTTAGAAAGACGAAGAGGTTGTACATTTGTTTCAAACTTAAAATCTATTTTCTCTTTCATTAAGACAAAAGCAGCTGGGTTAGAGGCTGCAATTGGAGAAACAATTTTGCATATACCTGAAATATGATGATGAAACAATAAGCATGCAAGTAAAGTAAGAAGACAAAAGAAAATGCAGAAAGTGTAACTTTAAATTCTGGTTTAAACCAATCCTTTGAATTTGTGACTTGAACACTTTTAGGAAGAAGACCAAAGTTAACAAAATTGGAATGCTCAGTAAGTAGCAGCAGTAGCATACATAAGAGGACAAACAAAATGGATGTTAGAGAATAAGAGATTTAAGGGTGTATGTAACTTTAAATTTGAGGGTAAATAGAGGGTTTTCCTTTCAATTTTGAAGGAAAGTCAGATATGCATGTCAGCTGCAATTCTTTATCCATCTAATTTCCTTCATTTTCCCCCTCCCACACCTCTCAAAGAATCATGTCATTTCTATTTGCTAGACTAAAGTGATTAGACTAATCACATCCGAATAAGGCAAAAAAAATGCCAACTTAATCTACACACCATACAACTATATTACATCAATTTCTCAGACAAAGGGTTGGAAAAATCCCATATTGACTAAAAATGGCCTAATTTAACCTTAAAAGTTCGGCCTCATTTTTAGTCAATACGAGATTTTTCCAACATTTTTGGTATAAACTTTTCAGTGAAAGATGAAGCCCTTACCTCGTAAACACAATGATGAACTACCTTTATTAAAAGAAAAACATCCATAACCTACTATCACATACCATATTTAGAAGCCTCAAGAGCTATCTTCTGCAGATAAACTAAAGGATGTTCAAACTCATGCTCTGATGGGTAATATGTTGGACACTCTGGAATCCTATTGGTCCATTCTAGATCATCTAAATCATATTTGGTCAGTTTATTGGTGCCATGTCTGGCTGCTGGCCGAGTAATTGAACTTTTACCAGCCATTGTTCTTCTTCTTCCTTTTCCACATCTGGAAACTTTTGGTGCACCCATTTTATTTGGTCTTTTTATATATCAAGGATTACTGGCGTTTAATTCTTCTTCAGATACACCAATGTCCACCCTTGGAAGCCTTTTCTCCAACCTAAAATATATTTAACAATTATTACGCAAATTAGACATTAATCAGTATAAAAGTTCACTTGATTGCAACAATGAAGCTAACATAACAAAATTGGAGAAATTAAATAAAGGAGTCTGCATGTAATGAAAAGCATAATCATAGTTGTTATTTTCTATCACTCATAGTTGAGAAAGAATCCTTATGTATAAACTTACTTTGTTTAGCATGCAATGATTTCTTGAGATTACCTACATAAAACGAAACATGAATTCCTTGATCAATTTGCAAGAACTTCACTACTACTGTAACATTTTGAAACATTGTAATTTCATTCTGAATTTCTTTCCAAACAATTCTTGAGTGATAATGGTACAAAATAAAGTATTTTTGCTTCAAAATGGCAATGACCACAGCAGCATGTAAAAGCTCATTTAATTTACTAATTCAAACCTTTCCCCTGAAAAGGAAAGTTATAGATTAGTAGAGGCACCAAACATTACACGGGCAAATCGAAATAATCTTGAAAATCTTGCAGAAATCTGGCATTATAAAAAAGCTTTAATGTTTGATGCTTGCCTTATTATAAAGAATAATTGACAAGCAGTTTCTAGAAAAAAGGAACACAATTGTTTAGGAGAGAAACAAATGAAATATGAAACTATATATGGTAACTAAATAACATTAAATTCTTCATTAACGTTCTCTTTTAGGACAGACTGAATGTGAATCAATGTTCTTACAGATATGCATGTTTTTTCGTAAATCTTCCTCTAAAACTGATTACCACTGGCATATTAAACATAGCAATTATTCAATACAGAGATGAGTACAATGGTTATCATGAAATCATCATCTTCCCAATAATCAAATAATGATATTTAACAGATTAATGCATAATCATTTATACATAATCAATTAAAACTACAGATTTGTGACTCATGAATGTAATACATACACATACACACACATATATATATAACCCTTTGATCTTTGACAGAGATTTTTACATTTCTATTCTTTTTCTTGTTCATGTTGCATTATGCAAAATTCAAAAGGGTGGAGTGAAAATTGTGTGCTTTTTGAACTGTGTATCCAAGCATGCTTAACATGTATATGTTTGGTTATATGGAGGAACAATTTCTGGAAAGTAACACATTAACTGTTAACAAAACTGAATATTTTGTAAAGAAGTTTCTAAAGTGATTGTAAGTGTAACTTCCTTATATTCAACTCTGCTATGATGTCCTTTTTCGCAAGTCCTCGTGATTTTCTAAACATCAAACATGATTAACAGTAAATCCCTACATTCTATCCGACATGTTTACCCGCATTTATTGATCATCACAGACAAACAACCCTGTCTCAATACCACCACTTTCGCTCCATCAGCCTTCAACGTGTAAGAAAATCAAATTAGTTTTAGCCTTTAAAGCAATAGTTTCAACTAGTAGCAGTTGAAAAATTAAAAGGTTCTAAATATCTATTTGAGAATTATTTTTTATTTATATTAATTTTTTAATGATAAAAAATTTCAACGAAAATTATTCTAAATAAAAGTTTCATAATTATTTTTGTTAATATTAATTCTTACCGTTTGATAATTAATTTTTTAATCTTAATTATTTTTTTCTGTAATAAAAAATGTGAACACAATATTACCTATGTTTCCTCTGATTGATATTATGTTATCTAACATAATAACTTAAATGTAAATTTAGTTTTAGTTTCAATTTGTTGAAGTTGTCAATTAAATACCTTAGTATAACAAATAATTATCTTAAATACATAAATTATATTTTTATGCTCTATATTATAATACAAAATCATTTTTAATCATTGATATTTTCAAAAAAATATTAAAATTTAATTTAAAATAAAGATGAATAACATATATTAAAGGAGATAATGTTAAGAAAATTTTAGAAAATCTATAATTTATATTCAAAGGAGATATTATATATATAAAAAAGTATCTTGCATCCTTTTCAGGAAAAGTGAGAAGGCAAAATATCTTTGCATGGTTGGTTGTGGTGGGTCATGTTAATATATAAAAGTAGCAAACTTTTTAAACTCCACCATATCATACCATCATGTCTTATCCTCTTTCCTTTCCTTGTTCTTCTCAAATTCATTCTTCCATCAACACCAACATGGCCACTGCTTCATCTGCATCTGCATCTGCATGTCTTCCTTCCCACATCATCAAAAAGCCTCTGGGATTTCACCCTTCAAGCCTCCACAGCAAGTCTTTCTCCAAGTCTAATGCTTCCACTTCCACCCTCACATGCAAGGCATCATCATCAACATCATCTTCTTCATCTATGATAGACTTTGACTTGTATGAGCTTCTGGGCATAGACAGCTCGTGTGATCAGTCAGAGGTGAAAGTGGCATATCGCTCTCTTCAGAAGCGCTGCCACCCTGACATTGCTGGCCCTTCTGGTCATGACATGGCCATTATACTCAATGAAGCTTATGCCATTCTCTCTGACCCAAATGCACGCTATGCCTATGATAAGGTTTTTTCTCTTCTTCTACATTTCCTATCACTTGCTTTTGCTTCAGTTAAGGGTGTTCATCACCCATCTCATCTCAACATCCAAAGACAGGTTTTGGTTACACTTTCAACCATCCCAATCCACTTTATGAATTTAACCCGACTTAAATTAATAATTATGTAACAATAGTATAACTTCATGCTGTTTTGTTTAATACACCTTATTCTAGTTGTATATACTTGTTTAATCATACAATTTAGCTATATGTAAAGATTTATATATTGTGTCAATAGGTCTTAATTGAGTCAAGTTTGGATTCACTAAATTGGTTGTATCGAAACTTCGACCTGGGTAAGGACATAGTTCCACACGAACATCCTAGCTTCAATTCCCTCAAATTCTATGCTTTCTTTTGGGGACATTCAATAGAGCCAAATTTCATTACTCATCTCACGCTATGATGTGTCTGCCAACTCATCACTTATGGTTCTATGACTATTGATTTGTTCTTCTATCCAATTCAAGCTTTAGGAGCAGTTTGGATGAGCTTCTAATGAGAGCTTTTTAGTTCTAAAAGTTTCAGACTTTTGTAAGGCAAGAATGTCAGTTTCTCTTAAGTTTGTAAGTGTTTATAGACAAGATTGTTTGAAATAGCTAAGGTGTATGAGTCCAGAGAAATTAAACTCTATGGTTGTTGGTTAACATTAACTTACACCAGAAATTTGACTCATTTAGTTTTTTTTTTCGTTTGAAGTTTTGTTCAGGAGTTTATACAAATTGGGGTTTAGTCCATTTTCTAGTTTTGATTACAAAATAGTATTTGGGTCATGAGATCGATGCACTGCTTGTTCAATAAGACGAAGAAAAGCAGAAAATTATGAAATTTTGCGTGTGAACTGGGAGAATGAGTCGGTGAATCCATGTTTTTGCCTACTGTTTCAAGAGAAACCAATTTTCAATTTGTTTAGGTTGGTTGGTTTATGCTAGAAAGTGTTCATGTGATGCAGGAGCAAGCAAAGAGTTCAGAATTCAAAGGCTTCACTGGCAGACCCATATACTCGGTTTGGTGTGGATCAGAAAGTGAGCAGCGGGCAATATTTGTTGACGAGATCAAATGTGTTGGCTGCTTGAAATGTGCACTGTTAGCTGAAAAGACTTTTGCTGTTGAATCAGTTTATGGAAGAGCAAGGGTTGTTGCGCAGTGGGCTGATTCCCCACAAAGAATTGATGAGGCCATAGAATCTTGTCCTGTCAATTGCATTTCGTAAGTCTGTATATACCATTCTATATTTGGCTTCATATTTTGGGAATCACTGAAATTCAGCGAATCAAGATGAGAATCATAAGTTTGTTACTGATGTCTAGATGTTGGCAATCTGTTATCTGAATATAGTCTTTGCTAGCAAATGGTTGTGCAATTAACCTTTAGATAGCATCATGGGATATGAAAATGTCATAAATGAGAAAGTGGCTGTATGATGAAAGTTTTGAGCTGCCATTTTACATGCTAGCTTTTAAGATTCATTTATGAAGTATAAATTATTTTGGTTCCATACAAGGCTTTTAATAGTTCCCTATTTATTTCAAGAAGGATATTTGTTTCAACTCTTTGACAGTCATTTCTGCGTTTTGATCTTATTGCTTTCCAACTGTTCAATGCTCCTATTAACAGGTATTTCGTTGATCACACACATCTTCAAATTTACAGCATAGGCATACTGAGACTTAGAGTAATTATTTGGGCATTTAGACAAAACACTATGGAGGTTATTGCATATAAAATGTTCTGGATCGATTTAGTAAACTGCTAGCCAATCATATCTTCTGGGCTAAGATTCTCCTGAGTTTAACTTTGATCCATTAAATGTTGATTTTTGGTATACTGTTGGTGATTAGCTTGTGCAAAAAATAAAGATGATGTTGATTAGCTTGTGCCAATCATATCTTGTGAATGATCATTCTTCTACTTTTGAATAAACCAGGGTTGTTGAGAGGTCCAACCTTGCAGCTTTGGAGTTCTTGATGTCCAAGCAGCCACGTGGCAACGTAAGAGTAGGTGCAGCTCATACAGCAGGTGCTCGCGTTGCTAACATATTTGTAGATGTGGAGAAGTTTCAGACTAGATTCCAGGAAGCAAAGGAAAAAGCTTCTAAGTGTTTCAAGGTTCGTTTGAAATGTAATGGGGGAATATATATATAGAGAGATGGACATGACAAAATTGTCTTCATTATGCTAAATCTTCCATGCTTGCATTCCTTACTCAATACTCATCATCTACTTCATGGATTAACTAGAGTACATTTATTACAGGAAACAGAACTCCAAAGAGAATCAAGAATGTCAGCAATTCAAGCAATAAGGTCAATTTCCAATTGGTTATACTGGCAATCACCTAGTGCAAGCTCATCAAAATCTGAAAAAAGCATGACAAGAGTTGTATACAAATTGCCTGAACCGGATATTGGCAAGCTCAGAGACGCAGCAGCAAGGAAGAAAGTCAGAGAAAGGACAAGGACCAAACATCAAACCCCATTAAATTGCATTCATCCAGAGGATTATTGGACTCCATCAACTCATGCCCTTCCTTCTTCAACCACAACTGCTGCTACTCCAATCCCACTTGAGAAGCCTTCAGTTACTGCTAGAGGACAGAAAAACACAAATGAAACTGATCATGAATCATATGAGAATCGAAATAGCCCTATTAGATGGGGACTACCAATGGTTACTGCATTGACTGCAGTGGTTACAGTTCAAGTACAGACAGTTGGGTCAACACATGAGTTGCAACAACATGTGGGTGGTTCTCTTGCTCTGGATATTGTTAACAGCTCTTGGTTGCAGTGTATGCTGGCAGCAGCTACATGGTACATTATTGGAATGGCAATTACAGAACTTTTGGCCTTAATTGGAAGTAAAAATAGATAGAAGTACATATAGGTGCGTTAAAGTATAGTAGCAAAGATATAGATACTAGTAATAAGGTGTAACGTATATAAAATTACACATGAACCACAGTAGATTATGTATAATGTATAACAATTCCTCCTTTAAGGACTTACTTTATCAATTCTATGGACTCAGCTTCTTCTGAAACTCTGGTGTGAAATATTATCCCAAACTTGTTGGGATTTAATATTTGACCACTTTCTTGCAGATTTGCCCCCATATGTCTTACAGGTGAATTTTTGACAACGGAATATTTTGGTGTACTTGTATAAACCATTTTTTATCCTTGTATTTTGGATATCATTATATGTTTCACATACCTTTCACTTTTTTGCTTGAGCACAAATAGGCAAGAAGCCATGGTTCCTACGATTAACGTCTGATTTTAACTAATGCTGTGACTAATATTAAGTATCTTCGTCTGCAAAATAAAAGGGAGAAAATGCTATCCCATTTTCTTATCCATGTTCCGTATTTTCAAAGAAAAATTCTGCTTTTTATCTGTTTGTTAAAAATCTGATAAAAACATTATTTACTTTTTTTTTTTTTCAAATAAACATTTATAACCATACATAAATACTTCTTATATATTCACATGAAAAAGATACACCTCTAGTACATCTGTAACGTAAACGCATTCATAGGTTAAAATTCTTTTTTTCATGATTAAATATCTACACGCTTTTTCTTTTCATAACTAAATACTCCTAACCAAACAGCTAGTTTTCAACATTCTATTATCCACATGACACAGTACATAACCATCACAACCTAAAATAATCAATGTGGAATTTAAGACTCAGCTAATAAGGAGTACCTCACCGTTATCTGAATTACAATCATTAATAAGGTCAGGCTTCATTTTTTTTATAGGACGAAATTGATCCATATGAAATCATGTGATTTGTAAATTTGACTTGCTTCCTCTACATGTGAGTAAAAAAAATCAGAGGGCGTGTTTGCTTCATCCAGGATTCACATTTAGGAGAAAATCACATAAAGAACAATGTAGTTGCTTAACGTATTACTAATCAAACGAAAATATTACTAGTATTTAATACATAATAAATCATAAATTTACTTAAATTTGCAAGAGCATAAATTTATCCTTCTACCTCTAAGTCTGGTCATTCGGCCTTCTGAAAAATCAAATCTTCTGATAAATTAAGTACTTACAAGATACAAGGTACAGTCTCAATTGATATGAATTTCGAATACCATCTCAATTCATCCTCTTTCATCGTTGGGTTCCGAAGGATAATGCTAGTAAGATTTCATTCTTGAGAAAAATCCAACAGCATTCATTGATATTGTGGAAAAATTACAGCGAAACAGCAATTGCTATTGCATTGCATTCATAGAACCCCAAAAATAAAGATAAAGCTGTGGTAGCAATTACATTCACAAGACCCCCAAAATTGAGGTCTCTTAGAACCCATAAACCTCTATATTGGGACTAAATATAAAGACTAGATTTTTAAAACCTTGGCATATCAGTTCGGTGCTGCAAAAGAAGTACAGATCAGCACACGAATGAATCAGTAGCGGTATTTGGTGGAGTAATCTTTGGGAGCGATGACGAGACCACGTCCCTTTCTCGCGCCACGGTAAACGGTCTCGATGATGTCGATGAATTCCTGCTTGTCCTTGAGAGCCCAATTGATCTTGTTGTTGTTGCCAGTGCCGAGATCGATCATGATGTGCTTGTTCCTGAAGAAGAACATGACCGTTGAAGGATCGTAGAGCTCGTACATGGTGTTGAAATCCGGAACCTCCGTTATGTCCACCATGTATATCACCGCGAAGTTCTTTATCGTTTCCGCCACCGACGACAACACCTCATCCATCTATTCTCCCAATTTCATCACGGTTAATTGCAATTCAAAACGAAACCATCACAATTCACAATATGCAGTTTAAAATTCACAATTCACAATTCACAATTACCTGCATGCAGGTTTCGTCCCAATCGTGGCCGAATCGGATAACGACGAGACGCTCTTCTTCAGCGAGGATTGCTTGATCGACGGCCCAGCCTGAGTGCAAATGAGGCAACAGATACGACATTTTCTTCTTCTTCTTCTTGATTTCTTGGAACCCTAATTGAGATTCACTTTCAGCTTTTAACTTGCACGCAACAGTGATTGATTTTGGTTTGGACAGTGATTTTTATTGCTTCAGAGAAGGGTGGATGCAGTGGGCTTGAACTACTTTCCTGATAAGCCCATTGGATTGGCCCAATAATCACCGCAGGCCCGTCCAATTTCTTTTAGCCGACATATAATCTTTTAATCTTTATTTAAGGTTTTATCTTATTAAATAATAAATTTTATCTTTATATGATTCTTATAGAGTTTCAAAATAATAAAAATCTGAAAAAAAAATCATAAATTTAATTTCTAAAAGAATCAAAATTTATTTGAAAAAGTTTCTCATAAAACTAATTACTTCTTAAAAGGTTCTTTTAATTATTATAAACAAGCATAAACCCCCATTTTTTTTCAATCTTAAACAAATTACCCTAAAACTATTATATAATTAATAATTATTATTCACAATCACAAGCATTGAAAAAGTAAAATATATTATTTTATTAACTAATATTTGAAGAAATAAAAAAAGGTGTAAATTTATTTATATTTTGAATGGAAAAATTGTAGCAGAGAAAAGGATAAGCATTGGGTGATATTGAAAGAGTTTGTGGGTTGTCTCCAGAAACTGGAAAAATGTCATCTTGCGAGAAAGGATCTTCATCATCCTACACCAAATACGAGATCAGAAAGCGAAACCCAGATCCAAAATCATGTGCCCTGTTAGTGATCGACGTGCAAAACTACTTCTCCGCCATGGCCACCCCAATCCTCACCAACCTTAACACCACCATTAACCTCTGCCGACGCGCCTCCGTCCCCGTCATCTTCACTCGCCACTGCCACAAGCCCGGTGAGCACCGCAACAGCCTGGCGGAGTGGTGGTTCGGCGACCTCATCATGGACGGCACGTGGGAGTCCCAACTCATGGAGGGCTTGGAGAGAGAGCCTGCGGACCTCGTGCTGGAGAAGAACACCTACAGGTTCAGTACCAATCTCAATTCATCATATAAATTTTAGGGTTTTCTTTTATGATAAAAAAATTGAATAAACTTAGCAGTAAGTTAGTGTGTGACGTACTTAACAGCGCATTCAGAAAGACGAGATTGGAGGAGAGGCTGGTGGAGATGGGGGTGGAGGAGGTGATCGTGGCGGGGGTTATGACGAACCTGTGCTGCGAGACGACGGCGCGTGAGGCTTTTGTGAGAGGGTTTAGGGTTTTCTTCTCTGTTGATAGTACTGCCACCGTTAACGTGGACCTGCATGAAGCCACTCTCAAGAACTTGGCTTATGGCTTCGCGTACTTTCTCGATTGTCAGAGACTTGAACAATCTTTTTCTCTCAAATAAATTACTAGTTCATGTAATTTTTCTTTTTATATATATTATAAACTTCAATTATTAGAACACAAATCATAGATATATACATTTTGTTATGATTTTTAATCATTATAGAATCATAATAAATCATAAATTAGAAAGTGTTTAAATTTTAAAGTGTAATTAGTAAGTATATAAACTATTTTAAAAAGGTTACGAAAAATTAATATTTATTTGGAGTTCAAATACAGAAACTTTTCTAATAATTTTAATTTCAATAAATGTTATTTTGTCTTAAACTTTTAATATATTCAATTTAAAAAATAAAATGTATTTTATCTCAAAAACATATTCTAATATATAATAAAAAAATTTATTTTATTAATATATATATATATATATATATATATATATATATAGTTGTGCATATAAGTTTTAAGCAATTGTAAACTTCAACTTGAAAATAATTGTTTGATCCATCAATCTAATATTTAATTTATCAATTAGTTTTTTAAAAATTAATTTATATATATATATATATATATTATTTAGTACAAAATTATCAAATTAAAAAAAACAAATTGAACTCTTATATCACCTTTATTTTATACATTTAAAACAAAACTGTTATAACATGATTATATAATTACTCTTCATTGCGTTCATTTTTTAAATACAAAAAAAACAGCCATTTTCAAAAATAAATATATATATATATATATATATATATATGCTGTTTTGTTCATTTGAAATTGAATGTATTCTTTTAAGTTATTTATGAGTTTACTATAATATTATTTTTTGTTTTGATTTTTAAAATTAGAATTGATTAAAGATATTTCAATATATTAAATAATAATTAGAGATAGTATTTAATCTATTGAATTGTTTTATTTGTAATAGTTAAATTATGAGATGAATTCATAAAATCTCATAACTAAAAATTATAGGAAGAAAAGTGATTTCTAAAATTTTACTTAATATATTACAATTTTAGGAATGAATTTTAATATATTGATTATTTATAATATGAAAGTTAATGTAATAATATTTATCAAATAATTAAATATTAATATTAAATAAAATATTCTTATATTTTATTAATAAGAAATTATTATAAGAATGTCTTTGCAAGAATATTAAAATTAAAGAAACATTAGCTTTATTCCTAGATAATTCAAGTTAAATTATTTTCAATTTCATATTTCTTTGTTTTTAGATTCATGAAACTAATTCTTGTGGATAAATATTACAAAGCGTAAAATATTTATCATTAATAGAAATTAATTGATAAAACATATTATGAGTTGACATAGTGATAAAACATCTTATATGATAAATGAAATTAGAATGTGAAATCATAGACTATAAAGAAACTCCATAGAATAACCTGTAATTTTGCATGTTGCATTCATAATATTAAAATTATAAAAACATAACTTGGCCTACAAAGTATGAACAAGAAACATTTGAAGGTTGGATTATAGAATAAGGCAAGTTTTGTCCTTTCTAAAACTAGGGAAGGTTCTTAGAATCTGAGGGCAAAGGTGAACGGTGGCATCCAGATTCTATGTCGTGCATTTGCAAAACAAAGACAAAGCACAGTTGTCTGCATCCCATGCTTAACGCACACCAAATCATTTTCTAATCTAACATCTTAGTATTTTCACATTCCTTGTACACCATGTTTCAACCTTCTTGTTTCTACACCATTTGTCAGCACAGGTTGGCATGCACGAGTGCATCATATTGCTCCAATATTCAACAACACTATCCTATAACCTCTGACATATCCACACAGATGGAAGCTTCCTTTGGACAAACTAGTACCTTAGCTGTTACCACTATCCCTATTCCGTACCTTCATTTTTGCTTCCTCATCTGAATCTTAGATCTAGTTAGAGTAAACTTTTATGGTTTTCAAGTATATATATATATACCCCTTGAAGCAACCTATGAGACTAACTATACCATAGAACTAGCTTTCTAGCCTTGACTAGATAAAGAGAAAGTTTTCTATAGCTTTGATTTTCTCAGATAGTGCAAACTAGCTAGCCCTTTATTTCTTTCACTGAAGTTATGGCACCCCTTGATTTTGTTGCCCTTAAAGACTTGCACAATTCAGCGAATAACCTTCTCCATTCTCCATTGGTCCAACAAGCTCTTGTCCATCAAAGAGAAGAAAAATGGGTTGATGATGTGTCAGAGTCATCTCTGAGGATGTTGGAGGTGTGTGGCATCTCGAAAGATCTTCTCTTGCTGGTAAAAGAACACCTTCAAGAACTTCAGTTCACCTTGCGTAGAGCAAGCATTGGTGATCCAGTTGAGGAAAAGATCATAGCCTACAATAGCTACAGGAAGAAGCTGAAGAAAGAAACATTGAAGTGTTTGAAGTGGTTGAAGGGGATGAAGAGTCAAACAGCAGTGACCATGCACCCTCCTATGAATGAACAAAAACTGGTGTTGGTGGTTGATGTGCTAAGAGAAGTAAGGATGACAAGCATTTCCATTGTGGAATCACTCTTGTCACTTGTTTCCTCTCCCTGGTTGGATTCGAAATCAGGGAAAAGGTCCTTCAGATCAAGGCTTGTGCGTGTGAGACTTCATTGTTCAGATGATGATATGATGAGCTATGATGACATGGTGCTTCAAAGTGCAAACAAAAGGTTAGCAGGGGTTAGGATGGCCATAGAAGATCTTGAGATGGAGTTGGAGTGCATGTTCAGACGTTTGATCCACACAAGGGTCTTGCTTCTGAACATTCTTACCAAATAGGAAACTTGGTTCTGAATTCACCAATCACACAAGATAACTAGCTATATATCTAGCTCAAACCCTTTGATTAGATACATTCTTTGAATTACTTAGATTCTTAACAATTCATTAGTTTATTCTTTGATTGTTTCAAATAACCAAATTGTGAATCTGCACAATATATGTTTGCAGAGATTTCAGCATAAGTTATAACTTTTCTGATGCAGTTTGGACTAAAAGCAATTAATTCAATTCGTTGTATATGCTTTATTATGCCATAAAACATAAAATGAGCGGATGATGTTTAATAGGTATAAATATATTTTATTATTTTTTATAAATTAGGTGTTAAAGGAATTTTTATTATAATAGTAAATTTTCTATAATTCTTTTTTTAATTGTATATTTTCAAAAATTTATCTAAAAAACATATTTTATAATCTATTTAAGAAAAGGAAAGTGTTAAAGAAGCATATCAAACTTTTTTATAAATATTATATCATATTATAATATATTTATTTTTGTCTTGATACTTGGAGATAAATAATATGTTTTCATTCCTCTAAAAGTCTTAAAATTTGTTTTACTCTTTTTAAATTTTTTATTCAGTTTTAATTTTTATAATTTTGAAATACACCACTTTAGTCTTCCAACTATTATTTTTTTTATCTTTATATAAAACGTTAATTTACAATAACTTAATATCATAAAAAAAATATATCATATATCTAACTAAATAACAAAATTATAAGAGTTATATAATAATATGTCCATAATAAAGAGATTTATTTTAACTCAATTTTTATACTTATTTTTTATTTATTTGGTTATTTAATAACTTAAGCATCAAAACATTATTCATAATTAAATCTTTATTTAATATTATACTGAATCCAAATTTAGAGATATAAAAACATCTTCCAAAAAAAATTGACCCAAATTTCTAGTAAAAATATGTTCTCAAATAGTTTTAACCATTCTAAGAATAAATAACATTTTTTTAATGACAAAATATATTTAAGTTATATTTTTCATCTTATGATTTTGTTGTTTTTTTATATCTTGCTCATGTCAGATAAACTATTACGTGTGATAAAATTCTCTTTTAAATATTTAAGATAAACATATATTCAACTTAAACTCAAACTCCTAACTATAGTAATTGCATGAACATTATATTATTATTTGAAAAACTAGTTTAAAAAAAATGAATGAAAGATTTGTTTTTTGAGAATAAATTAAAGTATTATATCAATGTATTTCATCAAAATTAATAGTCGATTTGTTTATTAATAATTATAATTTTTATTTAGTGAAAAACTCACATTGACATAGGTGTTATTACTATTAAGAAAATATACAAGTTTTGACTTATTTTGTAAAGAAAATTTTATATACTATTAACAAAATTGAGATTCATACAAGTTTTGTCAATATTTCAAAAAATATAAGATCCTCCATCATATCAACTTGTGATGAGAGTCACAAAATAATAAAAATTTCTAAATAGCAAGGTTATGAAAATCATGGAACTTTTGTAACTTGGATTTGGATGCTTCCAATATAAAAAAAATCATTTTTATTAATTAAATAGTCTTTATTTATTGAATTTAAGATTCATTCTTGAAAGTGAGAATTTCTCTTAAACAATTTTCCCTCAATATGAATTAGCTACAGATCTTTTGTTACAAGAATTATGTGTTATAATTTATTTTTTTCTCAAGTATTGAAGTTCATAAATTTAAATATTTTGATGATTAAAAGTTTATATACATTATTTATTTCTAAAACTTTTTCATCAATTTCAAAAATCTTAATTTTTTCTTGAATAATAAAACAATATTTTTCTTTCTTGACAATACAAATAAATATTATTCTTATTTCTCCTTGAAACACATGATGCCACCATTGTCTCTTTTAATTTATACTTTCACATTTTATCAATATTTAAGTTCTTTAGATATTTTTTTTTTCCTATTTTTCAAGAAATAATTGGACCCATTAGTGAAGTAATAAGTTATTAATTCAAGAAAAATTATCAATTAACAATTACAATTAAAAAATTAAAAAAGTTACAGTTGATATTCGGTTATGATGGTATCAATTATCATAATATTAATTTTTAATTAAGTATAAATAATTTATTTCTAGTGAATTTGTTGAAATTAATTATGTTAGTTTGCCAAGTTTTAAAACAGAGCTACCTAATATATATTTTTAAGCTTAAAATAAATTTTCATAGAATACCTTACATAAAAATAATTAAGAGTAATTAAAAAAATTAAGATTCGTATACTATTTATATCATGTTTAATTTTTTTATAAAATCTTGAATACGGTTTACAAATTACTTAATTTAATAATTTACTTATTATAGTAATTATAAATTATTAAAATAGTCTCTAATATATTATCAAAATCTATCATAAAATATTATAAATATACAAAAAAATTAAAATATATTTACATTAATATGGATTACATCACTTACTAATTTATAAGTCAAATTTTGTAAACATATATCTAATAAATCAAGTATTCATGAAAGAATAATTAAAAAAAAAAAAAACATTAAAAAAGAGGGGAAAAAATCTCAAACTTATAAGAATTATTTGATCACTAAAATTAACATAAAAAAATTTAAGTAAAATTTTATTTCAAAAGGATTTTAACTTTCATTTGAAAAAAAATACATTATTCACTTGAGACTCAAGAAGTTTTAACTGGACTTTCACTTTTCATTGTATTTCGAGTTAAATGGTTGATTTGATATCTATTTTTCCTATTTATCCTCTTATTTGACTATTTATTGGACATTGATGAATCTATTCCACACAAATCCCATTACATTGTATCATTCATCTATATCAAAATTTATTCAACTAACACTTCAATGGGATATTTATATATTAATATCAATCTCTGTTATGATTGATTAAAGTGAATCTCTCTGTTCAAAAAGACAAATTGATGAATCATATTTATTGCAGTTGTTTTATGTGTTACAAGCTGGCATGATGAAAGGGGCATCAATGCAAGAAGAGCTTTGATTTGATAGTAAGTTGAGTGAAGATCCACAAAATAATAGAAAATGCAAAGGGTGGAGGTTCTTTGAAAATCAAGGATCTTTCATAACTTATCATCAATGCTAACATCAGACACATCATTGCATCTTATCTTACAATCTAATTGGAACATCATTTTTGTCCATACAATGTTTTTGTGGAGTGCTGATTTCTGCTTCAACTCAATTCAACTTTTTCCTTTCTTTTTTTTTCCCCATGGAAATGACAACTCAGATTTTAACATGTTAGGCTTAGGTTGTCTCCATTTCCACATGCAACAAATCCTTTACAACATGGTAATTTTGCCACGCAGCCTTTTTTTTTGTTGCTCAATCACTTCCCACGTGTACTCATTCCTTCACCAATCATCTTATGCCACGTGTATTCATGCCACCTCCAATCATATCATGCCACATGTATCATCAGCTTTTAACTCATTATCATGTTCCACTGTTTGGTGTAGTTATTTAGCACTTTGAGTTGGGTTCAAGAACCATCATATAGCACAATTTTCTGCAAAATATCCATCAATTCTGCAGCAACCACAATACTAATCAGAGATTTTCAAGTCCATGTAGATGGAGAAGCAATGATGATTTTTTAGGCACTAGAATCAAATGAAGTCTTGAGATAATGCTAAATCTGACATGTATAATCTGCAGACTTATCTTTATCTCTTCAATCTAAACATGATTTCAATTACATATTCAGCATTCACCTATATTCCAATTTTGAATGTTTGATTTACTTGTACATATATATCTTTTCCCGCACAAACAATTGATCATGCAGAGTGTAATCATAGCTAGATTCAACTATATAAATGTGAGAAGAATCTTTATATCTCTACAACAAATGAAAAATGGAAAATATGCATTATTTTGACAGGGGACAAATTGCTTTGTCCCCACTTTCTTAACATGTTGTGAATTCATGATTCTCCATGAGTCTAAGTTTGCAACTTCACGTAAATATCTTGCTCCTTGGGATTATCTTCACTGGTAATCCATGTTTGGGCACAGGAAAAGGACCATACTGTATTCCATCCTCATTTCCCACAACTTGCCACCTAAATCAACCATCAAAATTACAACAAATTAAGACAAAATCTCTTTGACAGTCACAGTTTTGGCAAAACATATTTTAGTCCCCATATTCTATCAAATCATCAGAATTGGTGTAACATGTACGTCTTCTTTTTTTTTTTCTGTCAATTCCCAAATTGTAACTTGACTTTGACAATTAATTAGAAGCTTATATTTGAATTTTATTTTTAGAGTTTTCTCACAACCAACACTTTATTAATTACATAATACAAAAACTACTCTAACTTGAACAGAAGATTCTTATACAGCCATTTCTGACAGATAGAGAAACAAAAAGTTGTAGTTTAAGTTTAAGTACATACTAAAACTTTTCAGAGTTTCTCTACTAAAATACACAATCTCTCAGATGATGTATATCATTGCACTTTTAATTTCAATATACTGATATAATTAGTAATGTAAATCAGTTAAAAGTTACGATTCTTAAAACATGTTAGCAGTGGCATTGTCCAAGACAATTCATGATTGAATAATAATATAGAAGAAATAACATATATGGAAATTATATAGCTTTCATCAGAATGACAGAATCCATCTTGTCAATGTGATGGTACAGATTAATATGCAGGCATGTATTGCAGAGTGTACCATTCTCTAATTAGTTAGTGGTTAGATATATTGTTTGGAATGAAAGAGGAAAATGGGTGAAGTGAGTGAGGGTCACATTCAAATTAATTAATGTGGGTGATGAGGACAAGGTAGGCATAGGTGAAATATGATATGATGTGGTGTGTAATTGCGCAGAGGTTCGTGTGGTGTCAAGTAAAACTTGTTCCATTGAAATTTGACTGCATGCTAACATTATGGACTTTGTCTTTGTTTGTCAGAGCTGCCACCAATAATATTCCACATGTGTTGCTGTCATTTGATCAACCCTAGCTAATTGCGTGGACTAATTTTATTGTCATTCATTCACATAATATATATATATATATATATAGAGAGAGAGAGAGAGAATAAAAAGGGTTTTTAAACCTGCAATCTTTGTCTAAACTAAGACACCATTACTCCTCTGCATAATATCTTCATTTACCAAAAAAAGAAGATATAAAACAAACTCATCCATCAAAGACTGACTTTTCTGAAATTTAAACTTCTTCCAAAACCAAATTTTGCTATGTATGAATGCTATAACTTTAACATTGTTTTGGAATCTTTCTGAAAAAGAAGGGACTTTTACTTCTTTAAGGTGCCACTCTATATGATTGAGTGTGTCCTACGAGTGTGAAGTTTTGAGTAGATATATGAGTAATATTTCTGGACCAAGTTTGCTTGGGAACTCACAATTAATCCTGATTGGCCCAGATAGTAATAAAGATCAATGTGAAGTCACATTCATTGATTAAGTGGTTATAAAAAAGAGAAGAAGTTTTTTTTTTTTTTGAATAATGCTTTTATTCCTTTCATATTGTAATAGTTATTTTCATTCTTTAAAAATTTTGTAAATATTTTTTTTTTTCATAATAGAAAATAACATCAAAATGACATTTTTTTTCTACTAGTTAACTACAAGATTAATTAATTTTGATATTATATGATTAAAATTTTAAATCCATAGTTAAAAAGGACCAAATTAATTTCATTTTAACAAATTAATTATCTTCTCACTTCAACTTAATTTTACCAATTTTTTAGAGATTTTTTTTTTTGAAAAATTAAACAATTATTTCTTCAAAAATAATGACAACCAAATATGCATTATAAATCAATATAACATATTCTAACATTCACACCTTTTAAAAATTATAGTTTATGCTATTTTCTTTATACATCCCCTCTTTCCATTCAACTCTTATATACATATTTAGAATAACTACAGCAAATTTCTTTGAGTTTGATGCTAATTATATTTACACATTTTTTAATTAAAAAATATTTAATCGACATTTGATTAAACTTATTTTGAATAAATCATTACTTTTTTTTATTATCTTTCTAAAAACATGAATTATTGTCCTTTATTGTTCCCTTATTTTGTTATTTGTAAGGGTGAGATATGTGGTGATTATTTTAATTTAAAAAACAAAGGGTGATCATGTGTAAAAGTTAATACATATATAAAACAAGAGATAAATAACTTTAAAGTAAGTTATTGTAGTTATCCTGCATATATATATATATATATATATATATATATATATATGTTTATACTTAGCAAGAACTTTCTTTAATATTCTGTATCTAGGAAGATGACAAGTTAAGAATTACATGTGCAACAGTCTTATGAATACGTTTGGCCACAATACCATGCATGTGTGCCACGTATACGTATGAAATACATGGTTACTAGTGAGATCCTTATTCACTTGTTCACTAGCTAGAATGTATATTCTAAAAGAAACCCTTTTTTTAATGCTTCAAAGAGGACCACTTCCACATCTTAAGGAACATGCAGAAGCACTATACACTTAGGACCACCATGATCAATAATCAATCTTCCATGGTCAAGTGAGAGATCTCTATCGTAGCAGACAAACCAATTTTGCAAAAAAAGTTCATGCAACACTCATACTAATTCTTTCCTTCTAATGGACTATAAACGGAAACTCTCATGTAATTGGCCACAGAAACAAGGGTTAACTTAACCACTTAACCACTAGTACTAAAAGTTATACTAACTTTTGTTTCCATCATCAATATCTGCTCATGACAGTGCTAAATATAAACACAAACACACACATGTTTTGGTTAGATTATGTTCTCATATATGTATTAGCCTTAATCTGATGAAATGATTAACTTAATAGTCAATGATGATGATGATGAATGTGTATCTGCTATAATTCAGGAGGGAGAAACCTGTAAGAAAGTGTGAGATGATGGAGGAGGACAAGAAGTTCAAGCTTGGCCAGCTCACTCCCTGGACAAGAGTGGACACCATTTCCAAAAGGCATGTATGTGTTTGGTCTCGGTGGCACCTGCATCATCACATAAACCAGGTCAACCCTATATTATCCCTTTAACATCTCTTCTTTCATTCATACATACATACATAAATACATGCATGCATACATCTCCAAGTACCATTTATGCATGCATGTACCTATTGTCTGCTGTTGAGCAAAAGGGATAGACAAACAACGAATTTAATTATTCTGACTATCCTACAAACTCATATCACGTGCCTCTGATACTCGCCAGATTGTCAAAACACAGAATCATTCACCTTAGAAGAGGAGGAAGATTCAAATAGGTAATGAAAGTGACTTCACACCAGGATAATCTAACCATTCATAACCTTATGTTTCTGACATAAAAGATAAAAGATAACCCCTGGTCCTGAAATCATTGCTTTCATGAGTTGTTATTATTATGTGTAGAATTAATTATATTTTATTTATTTTCTGCACACGTATGTCTGGGGTTTAGATATATAATCAGATATTTTGTTCTAGCTGTTGGATGCATCTAGCTCAAAAGGATAGAGATACTACTATTCATCAATAAGATAAGTTCTCACATCACATATTTTCAAGTATATAATATGAAAAAAAACAGGTTATACAGTATATTATAATCTTGATCGAGTTTCATGAATCAGACTGGACCACAAAAACATAGACAAAAATCAACCTATATATATCTATAATATATATGTATAGATATAGATATAGATATATATTTGTTACCTCGAATCTTGAAGGGTCGAACTTCTCTGGGTGAGGGAAGAAGTGAGCAGAATGATGAATGCTTCTGAAGAGTGGAAGGACCTTCCAACCTTTTGGAATGGTGTAACCTTCCAACTCAACATCTGTCACTGCTTCTCTGAATGTGAATGACAAAATGCTTGCACTTCTCAGTGTTTCTTGGATCACCTGAATTTCATTTCATTTAAACTAGTGTTATTTTCTAATATTTTAGTAAATTAATCATGAGTTAGGTTCAAATTAAGATGAGTTCAAATTATGATAATTATAATTTACCACAAAAAATTCTGCCTATTTTTGTTCACATTTATATTTTTTTTTATCATATTTGAGAAGATAATACACAAATTAATAAATATAATTGATTAATATTATATATCAAAAGTGTTTGTCATTTTCTAATATAATATCCACTAGTTTTTCATTTATAATATATGTATATATAAAGTGTTAAAAATTGGATGAAAATATTATATTATACAAATATAAATAATAAATATTTTAAAATTAGTGAAGTAAAAAAATGGAAAGAGTGTCATATCTAATTTTTCCTACTTATAGTAACAATAAAAAGTTGATAAAAAAAAAAAAAACAGTAACATCAATTTTGTCAATGTCAAATAATGTCTTCCAAGTGATTTTTAGTGGACAACATCGATGACATTATTTTTCATTTAAAAACTAATTTGATGTTGACTAAAACCAACTATTTTTTTTTATATGGAAAAGAAAAAAAAAAGATATTAATTAATAAAAAAAATGAAGGAAGAATTATTTAATATATATATACCCGACTAGTGAATGGCATTTGTCTGGTATCTTCCCAGGAAAGTCCACGATTTTCCAAAACTAGTTTGCTTTTTATTCCTTCTTGTTCTTTCTGCAAAGTTCAAATTTACAGTGAAAATAATCAAAATCAGCCATTGTAATCAGTTTACAAGTAATTATATAAAATAAATTTATTTATTTTTATGATAATTATTTCAAAAATTATATTGACCCTGTCCAAATACTTTTAATCTTCAAATTATTGATTCAACTTGCTTTTCTTTTCTTTTTTTCCTTTAAAAAAATTATTTGAGAATTATTAAGTGTATTTAAAAACATTTATTTAAATTAACAAAAAAAAAATCTGATTTTATTTTTATGGACATCTATAACTTATAGTTATTTCTCAGCATATTTTTTTCTCAAATTATCTGCGAAAACTTTTTTTTTCACACACATATTTTTGTTTTTGTAATTTACCATATAAAAGCAGAGTTTTTAATGTAACAAAAAGAAAATAACTATCTTAAAATATTTTTTATTAAACTTATCAAAATAAAAATAATTATAATTAGCTAAATATGTGATTGATTGATTGATTTATTATTGATCAAAGGTTAAAAAAAAAAATTTCCAAAAACTAATTGATATTTTTTATTTTCTTTCAATATTTTTTATACTTAATATTTAATAAAAAAATGTCAATTTGCTTCTAAAATTTATTTTATTATTTTTAATTAACCATATTGACACCATAACTCTGACTGTATTACGTAAATATTTAACATCATTAATTTGAAAATAACAAAATTATTATTAGGATCATATTAATATATTTATTAAAATTAAATATAAAAATACTAATAAAAAAGTGTAGAAGTATTACTTCAATCTAGACCAATTTTGAATGCACCAAAAATTCATTAACTCTTAATACAATCTAATCTTCAGAACTAAACATTCTAAATAGTATAGAAGATACAACAAAAAATTGAGTGTAAATTCCTTGTATGAAAAATTGTACAATGAAGAGAGAAAAAGAAAATGAAATTTGAATAGTTGAATAGTTTGTACATATTATGAACAGTTGAAGGTGAGTGTATGAGATGTGTGAAATTGAAAGTATTGATGAAAATGAGAAAAGAAAGAAAGAAGACAATAATGAGAGAAAAGAAAAAGAAGAATGAAAGAGAGAATGGAATAGTAGTGTGACCGTCACAGCTTCCAATAGATTGGAGTTGTCATGGAGGTACTTCAGGACCCATGTTAGAGCACTTGCTGTGGTGTCATGTGCAGCAAATATCACACCAATCATATTATCTGCAACCTGAGAATCACTCAGTTCCATCTTCATCTTCTTCTTCTCACCACCACATGATGATGAAGATAATGATGATGTTCTTGCTTCCAATAGAACTCCTAATAGTCCTCCTCCATGCTTTGAACTCACCATTTTTCTTCTCTCTATGATCCTCCTTATGCTCTCATTCAAATGCTTCCTTGCCTTCACATGCATATACATTTTTAACATCTTCATCTAATTCTATATAAAGTCTTAAATGTTTCTATGTTTGATTGTCATGTAGCTATACATTCAATCAATCCAAATCCAAAAATTCATTGTTCATGATAGTACTTTTAGATAAGAGAAAAATGTGACACTACCTTTCTTAAACATATTTTCATATTGGTTTGAATTTACTAGATCCTATCAAAATCAAGAAAAAAAGAACATCAAATGAAAAGTAGACCCGACAAGATTAATGATTTTTAAAAAACTTACAAAAAAAAGTGCTTCAAAGATAATGTTGTTAAAGAAAGTATTGGTACCATTTTTCTTAAAAATAAGAACAAATTTATATATATATATATATATATATACTAAAATTATTGATTTTTATGATAATAAAATCTGACACACTAACAATGTGTTAAAAATTAAGTCTTTCACCAATATATGAAATAATATGTTGATGGGCACAATTGATAAAAAAAAATCAAAAAAAAAAAAAACAGTTCATATCTTATGAGACAGCAGGAATAACATACGACATGCTGTTGTGAAGTAAGTACTAGGATTTTATATTGACAATAATTAATAAAAACTATATAAATAATATTTTTTTCAGTGATTACATAATTATATAAAACTATTATAGAGTGTAAATATATAATTATTTAAAATAGTTATGGAAAATATTTATAGTAAAACCTGTATATGAAAATGGTGGGTTTTGTTTTGTCCCACTTCTAACTTTACTTTTCATTCTTTTAACTTATTGCTTAACTAAATAAAATACTGCCACGTTGTCTCATAATGATTCGTACGGAAAATATCTCTTGTAATCAATTCGTATCAAAATTATTCGTACTATTTAACGATTTGCAATTATTATTATTATAAATAATAATAATAATAAAATAGATAAAATAATAATTAAGAAAAAAAGAAAACACATTTTACATACCTTCATTGCTTTCCAATAGGAAGTTCCAGGAAGATGTAATGGATAAGAATTGTAGCCCTTCTCCAAGCAACTATACAACTCTCTGATTTCTTCCATTTCCAGTTCCTTTATTTCACCAAAAGCTGAGATTGCTGCTACTTCAAAAGCATACTAATTCAAAGAAACCAACAGAAAATTTCTTACATTTCGACTCCATTATTATGGTGAAACTTACAACTTTGTTTGACTTATTACAGTGATAGTATTAACAAGAATTATGTAATGTGAGGTACCTTTTTCATCTCTTGCAAGGTGTTGATGGTTTTGTTGGTCCAAGTTGGCACCATTTTGATGACAATTTGTTCGACCTGAGAGACAGAATGTTTGATTGTGGAGGGCAAAAAAGAGGCCTGAACAAGCCTCTTGAGCATGGAGTGATAGGCACCTTGCTGAAAGAACACAGCCTCTGGTCCTATCAACTTCTCTTTGCTTGGAGGGTATGTTGGCTTGAACAGATGTGCTTCAGTCACAAGCACAATCCTAGCTGCCTCAGGGCTTGATATCATCACACATGGACATCCCAATATGTTTGTCTTGAATATATCTCCATACCTACACCACCACACAATCATCACTCACCATTAAGAAAAACCCAACCACTTACATTCAAATGCATTTTCTCAAACCCCTTGTACTCATTCATTGCAGCAAGCTAACCATACCAATCAATTAACTTGTTTATCCATGCCCACGTACCTTTATTTCATGTGTTTTTGTAGTATCTCTCACATGTGAAGGATATATACATATATATATTCACATGCAGGAATGAGTATTACAAAAACACATTCATAACAGATATATTTAAAGAAACTATTAACAAGTATAGGTTAATACATATAATATATATAGATAGATACCTATTTTGGCGGTTAGAGAAGAAGGAATTTGGGTTTTGAGTGTAGAGTTTGAGGGTTTCTCCAAGATAGGGCCAACCCATGGAACCAGGAGGCAATTTTTTGTGTCTGTGGTGGTGCCACCATTGGAGAAAGGGTATGAGGAGGAACAAAGAGGTGAAAAAGAGGAAAGTGATGAAGAGAAGAGAATTGTGAAAAGGGTGGAAAGAATTAGCAATAACTTGCATGGTGGAGGAAGTGATTTTGGAGAGAAAAAAAGAGGGTGTGTGAAAGAATGAATAGAAAAAGAAAGAGTTTGGAGGCATAGGAAGAGAGGATAGTGATATGTATAATATTTTTGTGAAACTCAAAAGAATTGTGAAGGGTGTCGGTTGAGAGGAAAAGGTTTTATAGAGTGGCAGGTTGGGGTTGGGACATGCGTCACAAGCATAATGGCAACACTTGAACTTCAATGCCCCCTCCCAAGTGCCACAAAAAACCACTCTTACACCATAACTATTATAAAAAATAATAAAACAAAAAAATCTAGAATTTCCTCATGTTTGTTTTGTTGAATCAATGACTATAAACCGATAAAGACCTAATATTTTATGTTTAAATTAAATAATTTTAGTTCTTTACTATGCATATGTTTATAGAGATTTAATCTTCCTTATGGTTATGTGTATAAATAAATTTAGGTAATTTTATTGTTGAGTTTAATTTTTAAATATTTGAAAAAATAATTTTTTCAATAATAATAATAATACACACAAAAATATA
Source organism: Macrotyloma uniflorum (assembly GCA_016859785.1). Lineage (NCBI taxonomy): Eukaryota > Viridiplantae > Streptophyta > Magnoliopsida > Fabales > Fabaceae > Macrotyloma > Macrotyloma uniflorum. The sequence continues at coordinate 1,295,663 of BDMB01000045.1, read as the reverse complement.
ATTTGTTGAAAAATATATAAAAAAATGTATAATAAAATAATTTAGGTTTATATCATAATCAAATTGGACCATGAAGGGAGATAGGACTAAGATGACAACCCATGGTAGTAATTAGTTTGAGGTGATGATGGTAACGACTGGTCCCACAATTGAAGTAGAATGTCCTTTGTCTCAATATTTTTATTATATAATTTAACTCAAGGTAATTATATAATAAAATAAGGTAGGAAAATGAAAGAAAAAAATATTTAAAGTTCATTTTCTTATCTAACAAAGAATACAAATATGAATTACTTTTTTCATTGTATATTTATTAGATAATAAATAATATTATGAATTACTTGTAATTGTATATCAAAACATCAAACTGACATAAAGTTACATATCAGTTAACATTTGAACTTCTAACTAGTTTTCAGTTAACTTTTATCAGTTAGTTATAGTTGATGAATGAAAATGTTAATTATATATTCCCTTATTTACTTTCTTCTCCATTTTCCTTTTTTTTTTCCATGCATAACTCTTTACACACCTATTTTAGACTTCATTTTTTTTTTCTTTGTATTTCTCTCCCTTCCACTCCATACACCAAAAATGGAATATACATGTAAGATGATTCTTGAAATAAACAATCACCCCTAAAAAAAGTGTTTACATTACATACAAAGCTTGAGAAAACTATATGAAGTGGAGAGAGAAAGATAATAAAAAAATTATGTCAAAGTTCATATTTGATGTAACATGCAAATCAAGTGAGATAAATCAGAAACCATAGCAACATGCTAACTTTTTGGGTTTGCTTTAACAGGTTGTTAGAGGATGGAAGAGAGATGTAATATTGTCATTAATCATTATTCAGTTGAACCTGGATTTTTGGACATCACCTTGAGTTGAATTTTGAGCACTAAAAACATATCAACAAAATCAATCTCGCAAAAATTTTACCATCCTTGCTGTGCCGACACAAATAACATCCAAATAAGGATTACAAGTACAATTTTCTGAGACAAAAACAAGGGAATTCTGGATTGGCTAGCTCCATCTTCTCCTGTCCTCTTCTTCATCCACGGGAGTATACCATTCCGGTCTCCGCTTGGTGTTACTCAGTCTGTAATTCAGGAGGAGTTCCTCGTCTTGAAGAGGCCTAGTAGCAATCAGAACAAGAGTTTTCAGTGTTGGAACATGTGTTCCACTAATTTTTGACCCTCCACCAGACTTGAACCAAAAACTGCCAAATCTCCTCATCTTTACCTCTGCATTTCCAAACAACACATTTGGAACGTAAACTCTCATGTTACTTTCAGTCAATGGAAAGTCATAGGGGCAAATCATGACATTTGGTTGCACCCCTTTTGGAGGGTGATTGGCAAAATGAGCTAAGGCTAATGGGTTTCTACGCTCAATCACTTCACTGCTATCTCCTTTGTAGCCTTCCAAAGGCTTACTAAGCAGTTTCCAAAACCTTTCTGAACCTCTCTTAGGCTCAGCTCCTCTCACATCAGGCTTGATTTCTCCGGTTTTACTACCATTCCACAGTTCTCGTTTGTCACCTCCACAACCCCAAGGTTGAGCATTGATGACATTCCCATCATATCTCGTAATCAAATAAGGGTTCAGTGCATCAACCTTCGGATACCCTGGAATGTAACGGTAATAAGCTGGAGAGTAGACTATGCCTGGATAAAAGGCCACCACAGCACCAACATCTACTGTGCCATCTAAGAAAAGACCATGGCCAGCATCCTTGTGAGGTATTTGAGAAGGTTTGACATTAACTGTGTAGCCAAGTTGATCTTTTAAATTTTGAGAAACTTCAGGTTGGCTTAATGGTCTTGTCTTGGGGGCAGCTGCTCCAAAAGCAAGTGGCTAAAGTGAACGAGCAAAAAAGACAAAATATCCCAATAATATATGAAATTATCAAACTCACCAAGATTATTTTGGGCTGGATCATTCCTACCCACAGCCAAACTAAGGCCACTTCGGTGAGGCATAGTACTTTCTAGTTGATGTTCATTTACCATTTTCTCATTTGGAAGTAGAATTTCATCCATGAATGTGCAAAATGTTTTGACTTGTGAATGAACATTTTCTTGTACTTGCATTTGTTGATCATCAAATGAGGCTTTACTAGCCATTTCAATAATCTCTTCGGCGTGTGCTTCATCAGCATTCTTTCCTAGACGATTATAGCTGGATATTTAAGTCTTTGCATGAGCAAAATGTGTCGAGATGATAAGAAGGAAAAGTATCACATACACAACAAAATTGAAATCACTCCCATTAAAATAATATGAACCCGCAAAAGCATGACAACAACTTATCTCTCTTAACTTCCAAGATCTAATGTCTTAAAGTTTAAATTTACTTAAAATCTCAAGGAATTGTGCTCGGACCTTAAATAAAGGAACAACCGATTAATGTCTGCTTCAAATTGTAGTTGTCTAGGATGCCTAGAAAAAGCAGGGCGCTTTGTCAGGGTTTTCACTGCCTGAAAACAAATTCAGACCGAGATTAGTTATTCATTATTGTCATAAGTTTCATATGATTAATCTCACAACAGGTAACAGCTAACTACAGCTTTGCATAGCCCAAAACTCTGAAGAATAGGTAAAAGACTAATCCCTGCAAGAATTAGTATATCACACTTCCATCAAACATGGAGTTCCTCCTTTTGATCATTTACTTTATCAAAATCCATATGAATTTTATGCTAATATATCACATAGTTATATAACCTTGACATAAAAATTCTAGTAATTTAGTAAACAAATATAAAACGACTCAAATATGGAGGAAAATTACAGAAGAGGAATAATAAAAAGAATTGAAGTTTCCTTCTACATTTCTACTTCGTGCTTTCTTGAGGTTGGAAAAATTCATCACAAGCTTGGGTGTATTCTAGTACAATGGATTATTCTCTACTGACCACAAAGCAAGGAATATTTTGCTCTAAATGAGTTCTGTTAACTCATTCTAGACAGATTAGTTCTTCATGGGGTCAATTGAGATAAAGTCATCTTATTTATTTGCATGTCTTTTCTCCATTTTTTGTTTTGTTTTATATATGAACAATAATTTACACATATTCTGGCATAATCTAAGTAAATGGTATGAGAAAGAATTTCCTTATAAAATAAATAAATCTCAATGGCATACAGTCAAAATAATCGTGTTACAATATAAGGATATACCTCTTGAAATTTCTGGAACAAAAGAGCCATCTGTGACTGGATGAACGAACTATTCTGAACAAAATGTGTTTCAATGCTACATGAAGTTTTCTAGGCTGGAAATGTTCTGCCGAAGAAAAGAAATTACTCAACACAAGTACTGAACTAGTAATGCCAGAAGCAAATTGAACAAGTTATACAAATCACAGAGTTATGAGAACAATAATAACCAAGAAGAGATTGAGAAAACTTATCCATTCATCACTACAAACTGGATAATAATTCAAGAAAGAGAAGCAATCATTATCAATCAAAACTTGGAAACAGAAAACTAAGTAGCTTGCTATAGCTATAACCTGACCTTCCTGTAAGTCTTTTCTTAGGGTCTGATTGAATAAATTATTTAATATTGGAAAATAAAATAAGAAGAAAAAATTAAAGAGTTTCAACAAAAGTTAAAATTAGTTTATCCATAAGATAATTTTTAAAATTTATCTCATATTAACTTCCCAAAAACTTATTAACTTATGCATAAACTAACATTAAATTAGGGATAAGTTTATATCACTTTCTTTTTTTATATTCTATTATAAATATTTATGAAAAAGTTTATCAAAATAGACCCTTAGGCTTAGACTCTTTGAATAAACTATAAACTTCTCCACAAGCAGGAGAAGAAAATAAGAAACTAAAAAGGAACTGAACTTGTCCCTTAAACTAAAATTTATGCCCTTAACTTAAAAAACTGAGATGTATAATTGATTTAAGCTTACAAAAAGAGTTCAATCTATTTACCTTATTCTTCATTTCCCATAATATTTAATGAAAAAAATTATTTGAATAAGGCCCTAACCTATCAGCATTTCACTAGTTCCTTCCTCCATTTGAAATTTACCAAAACAAATCCAAACCCTTTTCTAACCACTCTTGGAGGAATGCAAAGTATTTCCAACCTAAGAAGCAGTTCAAAACTCATGCGAAACGATCTCATGTATAGTAAACATTATTTCCATCATGAAAACACAATTTTTGAATTCTCTGTCACTAAATCCTTAACTTCCCTCGCTGAATCATGTAGGCATTATTCATAATCATATTAACAGTTCATAATCATATAAACACTGCCACATAAAAGTGTGAATTACAATTATAAGAAGTGAAAATTAAACCTTGGGATCGTAGAGCTCAGAGAATCGCCGCAACTGGAACTTGAAATTGAGGCCAACAAGACAGCGAGATCATACAGGAGCAAAATAATACTGTGTCTGTGAGTTGGGCTTCACTAATTGGGCTTGGGTTTCGACACAAACGTTTTAATTTATGCGGACCCAAACAATAAAAATAAAATGTTTTAAAAATTTGAGAAAAAATTAAACTACTTTCTTAATTGGTTTTGGAATTTATGAAGCTAAATTGATTTGCACATTTAAAAAAATATATAAAATAAAAAATATTAATAATTAGTTCATATACAAGACTATAGAATTTAGGGTATTATATGGAAAACATGAAGCAGTGTAAAATATCATAAATTATGTGAGTTAATGAGATTCTTTTTAGGTTTAGAAAGGGAAATATTTGTAGGTTTAGAAAGGTAATTAAGTAAGATAACCTATAAAGAAATTTTAGGAGAAAAAAAAAAGACTAAGATATAATGGTAAAATGGCTTTTAGTAATGATGGATATTGTTTTTCTTTTTTAATATTGTAGTTACAATTATTGTTATAAAATATTGAAAAACACGATTTCATATAAATATAATAATATAATATCTCAATTGATTCTAAACTCTTTAATGTAAAATTTGTAATAAATAATAAATAATAAATAAAATTTTTACAATAAGAAGGGTTTTAAAAATATTGTGATAAATCTATCAAACTTTCAACCCCACTTTTATTTTGAATAATTTTTTTTTTTTAAGATTTATTCAAAATAAACATTTTAAATAAATATATTATAATTACAAATATGTGTTTTAATAATATTATTTAATTTATTTTTATGATAATTATAATTATTTTATATAAGTTTAACCACCATCTTTATATTATTTTAATTGATTCTAACTTTATTTATAAAATTTATTTTAATGATAATTATAATTGTTTTATGTAAGCTTAAATGGTGATGTTTAGATTGTTTTAATTGATTTTATTTTTTTATATATTTTTTAAAATAATTATTTCAAATAAATGTTGTTTTGTGTATTTTGTGATAGTTAATTATTCTATCTTATTACTTCTAACTTCTTTTTAAAAATTTATTCAAAATAATCATTTTTAATAAATGTGCTAATGTCAAGAACATATGTTCTAACAATGTTGTTTAATGTTTATGGTAGTTAAAGTTATTCTATTTAAGTTTGAACAACATTTTTATTGTTATTTTAATTTATTATAATTTTTTCTACAAGATTTGTTCAAAATAATCATTTCAAATAAACCTATAAGAACTTGTGTTCTAATAATGTTGTTTAATTTTTTTGTGATGGTAAAAGTTATTCTATTTAAATTTGAACACTAATTTCATGTTGTTTTAATTGATTCTAATTTTTTTTATGTAATGTTTGTTCAAAATAATAATTTCAAATAATCATGTTACGATCACAAATATGTGTTCTGACAGTGTAATCAATTTCACGTAATTTCAATTGTTTTTAATTTTTTTTGTAATGTTTGTTCAAAAATAATAATTTCAAATAAACGTTTTATGATAAAAAAACCATGTCTTCTGATTATGACCAACTTCATGTTATTTCAATTGGTTATAATATTTTTATGTAATGTTTGTTGAAAATAATAATTTCAAATAAACGTGTTACAATCACAAACATGTGTTCTAATTTCATTTGGTTATAATTTTTTCATTTAATATTTGTTCAAAGTAATAATTTCAAATAAACGTGTTCAAAGTAACAATTATTTCATTCAAATTTAAACAACACATTTTTTTAAATAATGGTATTAAATATTTTTAAAATAAAGTGCAAGAGTGGTTAAAAAACTATAGTTACATAATTTGATAATTTACAATGAGTTTAAAAATGCTATTAAAAAAATAAAATATATGTTTGTAATCACTTATGTTTTTTGTAGTATGATTTTACAATCATCTTTATTTATTAATTTTATTACATATAATTTATATAATGAATTCAAAAAACATTTTATTCAAAACAAAAATCAATAACAAGTGACATATTCATAAGTTGTAGGTCAAACAAAATTATGAAAATCACTATGAAGACTTTAGAAACAAAATTCAATGATAACTATATTAATAGTGAAACAATTATTCTTAACTTTACTATTAACATGTTTTATTACCAATAATATTTTTTTACATGTAAATTAAAATAAGAAATTTGAAAATGTATAATAAGAAAGCAGAATAAATGAGACTATTTTCTACTTTATAAGGGTAATTTTTTATAAAGACATGTTCATAGTGTTGATAAAATAAAATGCAAAATCTCTGTAACCCAGATTAGGTTTTTGCCAATTGTACTCACAGATAAACCAAGAACAGAAAAAGTTTTAGTTTTTAGTAATTTTATTATGTGTTTTCCAATGATAATTATAGAAAATATATACAGTATCTGATATGGGAATTACTGTTCAATTAAATAGAATTTATTAAAATGGCCCACCACCTTGTTATGGTGATATTCTTATTAATGATATGAAAACTTAGAACATTAAAATTGTTCTTCATTAGGTAATTAATCAGCTAGTGTCAACCCTCATACTCATTAATCTTACCACAAAAACTGGTTTTTATTACTAATCTCAGTCACAGTCACAGTCACAGTCTCAGTCACAGTCACAGTCACAGTTACAAAATCTTATTTTTGACACTGAAACTATTAACACATATCACAATTTATCAGAAACATACTACACATTATAATACACTAAATTACACACTTTGCAAATCTTTCACTTTTACCAACATAAATAGTAAAAATTCAAAGTCATGCCATTTCTGGTAAAATATCTTGACCCTTTGAAACAAAACACATGATTTAAGTAAATACTGATAATTTACTATAAGGTTAATCATCAATGTTTATTCCTTTAAAAAATTAAATATGGTGGACTATTCAATAAGAGAGAAATAGAGGCAATTAATTGATATGAAAAATGTAGATGGGGAAGTATGCTTATATTCCCAACCAAATGACACCACATATCCCTCAAAACCAAAACCACATGCAAACAATTGAATTCATTGCTGCAACAGAAGCAAGCAAAACCAATTGGCTTAGCCACACAACATTTTTCATCTCACCAAATCAAAACCTCTTAGTTAAACAAAGCACACCAAGATCACTTCCCTCTGCAGAATAAACTTGATCAAGCACCCTAATAGCATCCATAAATCTCCCCATGCATCTCCATCACTGCTTCAATCATTCTTCCTCTGATTCCAAAACCAGCACTAGCATCAACACCACAACCACCACTAATATGGCCAACTTCTTGCTCTTTCTCTTCCAAAACCTCCACTTGTTTGAACTTACTCTTGCAGCCACAGTTTTCATAACCTTTCAACTTTTTATCTCAAGGAGGCAACATGGCCTACCCGTTTGGCCAGTTCTCAGAATGCTCCCTTCTCTTCTCTATGGCCTCAAAACCGACCTCTATGAATGGCTCACTCAAGTCCTAATCCGCAAAAATGGAACCTTCACATTCCTTGGCCCTTGGTTCACCAACCTTGACTGTGTCATCACCTCAGATCCTCGCAACCTCGAACTCCTCCTCAAAACCAACTTCTCTACCTTCCCCAAGGGAAAGTTTTTCAGGTATGTATGCACAAAATAAAAGTGATATGCATAGAGAAACAACACTACACACTCCTCAACTATACTATACAAGAAGACACTTCTTCCTACATGCACGAGACATAAATAACTCCTGCAAAATATGACTGTAAATATCTATATGTGTTGTTTTGTTAGTATATATTGTTCAATCAAATTTAAAGTTTCATTTTCATAGTACACTATGTCATTTAGTGAAATACGTATCTAAGTTTTGTCTTGAAAACTATAAGAAAAAGAATTTAGATATATCTCTGTATGTGCTGTTGTATTTTACTCTTTTCAGAATTAAAGCTTACCTTGATACTTTATAGAACTGTTCATAAGTTTTGCCTGATTATAAGGTATTCAATTTTTAAGACACATTGGTACAAAAGACACTCAAAGTGCACCATGAATCAAGTTCACCGATTTCATTGCTTCATTTTTATAAGGTACACCCTTCGAGATCTGTTAGGAGATGGGATATTCAACGCAGACAACGAGACATGGCAGCGACAAAGGAAGACGGCGAGCCTCGAGTTACACTCTGCAACGTTCAGAAAACTAACTAATGAGTCACTCTTTGAGCTTGTCCACAACAGACTCTTACCTCTGCTAGAGTCATGTGTGAACACATCACGGGTCATAGACCTTCAGGACGTGTTGCTGAGGCTCACCTTCGACAACGTGTGCATTATAGCGTTTGGCGCTGACCCTAGTTGTTCACAGCCCCACTTGCCAGAGATTCCATTCGCCAAAGCCTTTGAGGATGCAACTGAGACTTCCATGCAGAGGTTCATGATCCCAGTGTGGATATGGAAGCTGATGAAGGTTTGGAATATTGGGGCGGAGAAGAGGCTGAAGGAGTCTATAAAGATGGTTGATGAGTTTGCTGAGAGTGTAATTCGGAGAAGGAAGAAGGAGCTTGAATTGCAGAATGAGAGGTCTGACTTGTTGACTGTGTTTATGAAGCTGAAGGATGAGAACGGAAAGGGCTATTCAGACAAGTTTCTGAGGGACATCTGTGTGAACTTTATTCTGGCTGGGAGGGACACTTCTTCTGTGGCTTTAAGCTGGTTTTTCTGGCTGCTGCATAAGAATCCTGAAGTGGAGGAGAATATTGTGAGGGAAATTTGCAGGGTGGTGAGAGAGAGGGAAGGGTTGAAGAAGGAAGAGGTTGTGAATGGTTTGGCATTTAGGGTTGAGGAGATGAAGAAGATGGAGTATCTCCATGCTGCACTTTCTGAAGCTCTCAGGTTATATCCTTCTGTACCTCTGGATCACAAGGAGGTAACTACTGTTCAATTTTAGCTTTTAATTGGATTATTAGTCAACATTTTTTTCTCTCATTTTAGTTATTTTTAATATAAAAAAGTTGTCTAGCATTTCAGCTCCATATTTTAGCAAATAGCTAAAATTTGTAAGAACATAGTTTCAAAAAATTGTTATTTTTATTAGATTGAAAATTTATAGTTTATGACTATTTTTAGCAGTTTCTTTTCTGTCAAATCCACAGCTATTTCAATCCCACCCTTATTTATTGGGTAGTTAGCAATTTTCTGTATAGACATTACTTATGTTCCTTTTTTATCTGCATACTGTGATTCAATTTGGTAATTGACTTCTAAAGCATTAATCATATAGAGTAGAAGAGTCCTTTTTGCTATTGTGTTCTTTTGATAATTAAATTCTTCTGTCCACTGCATGTTGGTTATAGATTACTACAGTATTACCCTTTTGTTGTTTTCCTTCTCTGCAACCAATTGTGTTGATTTCTCATTAAATTTCCTCAGACTGAACTTTATGCATCTGAGAGCTAAGTACTATTAATTTTGGTCGACTACTTATTTACCCAACAGACTAAATCTTTGACAAGCCTATGATTTTTTTCTTTTTTAATTTTTAGCATTGGTGAGGAAACCAAAAACTAGCATAAACTCTACTTCAGAAACAGCATCTTGCATCACCGATTTGGTTAATTAGTTGAGAGGATCACACAGTTCAAGGTAGTGTCATTAAATGCAGCTTGGGATAAGAACCAAGTTTGAATGCAAGTTTTCTTTTTCTTTATTATTAAGAATCAGAGTGTAGGAGAAGTATTCTAGTCCATGTACAAAAGTTTTACTAGAAGAAATCAGAGGAATAAAAATAAACAAAATCTAAGGTCAATAGTGTACCAATAAGATAAAAATTAATAAGTGTTAACCATTTTAACTTAAAACATGTTCACATCTAAAGTTCTAGCCATGCTGAAGTATTTGTTGTTACTACTGTTCATCAATGAAATCTAAAGTATGTTACCCTTATTATAAAATACACATATTAAAGTATGATTTTGATGAATTCAGGTGGTGGATGATGTGACTTTGGCAGATGGAACAAAGGTGAAGAAAGGGACAAAGGTGATATATGCAATCTATGCAATGGGGAGAACAGAAAGCTTATGGGGGAAGGACTGCAGGGAGTTCAAGCCAGAAAGGTGGCTAAGAGATGGACAGTTCGTGAATGAGTCTGCTTACAAGTTTGCTGCCTTCAATGGAGGACCTCGTTTGTGCCTTGGCAAAGATTTTGCATACTATCAGATGAAATATGTTGCAGCCACCATCATTTTGAAGTACCATCTCAAGCTCCAAGAGAATCACCCTGTGCAGCCAAGGCTTTCCTTGACTCTCTACATCAACCATGGCTTGAAAGTTACCCTTCACAAACGTGATGATGCAGAGATTGACAAGTATTTGAAGGTTTAGACACAAAATTTATGAACTTTAGTTATGTTCTTATGCTTTGTCATGTGATTTCTTTTTACAAAGTTTGTTTGTTTTATTATCATTATCATGAGTAAGGGTTAACATTGTAAACGAATTTGGGTTCGATTATACTAATGAAAGTTATATAGTGTGTTGTTTTGAAAAAATTAATGTGGTTTCCTATAATTTAAAATATAGATTTAGTTTTCCTAATAATCAATATTTATATTTAACTTTCAATACCCAATTTCTTCGGATAAATAAAAAAATATTAAATAAAATTAAAGTACAATTAATAAAAAAAATGGAGAAAATAATATTGTTTTCCTTTATTTTTATTTTCTTTTATAATTTTTATGATTTATCATCACACTACAACAATAAATTTATTTATTTATGAAATATTTTTCATATTTTTTTTTTTGAAAAAAAATTAATTATTTATTAAATATTTTTTATAAATTTATTTTTATCAAATTTTTTTATAAACTAATGATTTATTTGTAGAAAATTTTTTATGGATTTATTTGTAAGAAATTTTTTATGAATTTGTTTTACAGAAAATAATTTTCTACTCATTTTTTATCTATAAATTTGTGATAGTGAAATGTTTGTGGTATATTAATAAGAAAATTTGTATTTTTTTTTATTGATTTTAAAGATTATTCACAAATTTTATTTTATGGAAAATAAGATTTTTTTTGTAATGTTCCTCTAAAAAATTTAAAAATCTAATAAAATGAAATTGAAATTTTGATGATAAAATATGTAAAATAGTTAATTGGTAAAATATACATTAAACTTCTAAATAAATAAAAAAACAATTTATCCCAACACATTAACAAAAAAATTCCCACTTGAGCAATTTAAATAGATTTATGCTGATCAATCCATCAAGATCACAGACAGTGTTGTTGTCAAGTGTCAACTTAGAACAATTTTTAGGGTTTTCTGTTCTAATTATAAAGGTTTGACAAAATAGAAATTTAGAATGATATGAATTGTATATTGAAAATAAGATTTTGAGAAAAGTTATGTCATTTTCTTTTGAATATTCTTTTATATTTGTGTTTGTGTCTCTATCTTCAAATTTAATTTGTAATTAAAGGAGGCTAATAAGCTTGATTGGTGTCCAAGTTTGAAACTAAGAAATTATTATAATAATTTATTGTATTATATTATGCATAACTAACCTAGCCAAACAACTCCTAGTGTAATAGTCACCTTTCCTTATCATAAAAACAAAATTAATGTTGTGATTAGTAATACGAAAATCTTCAATCAAATTTATAAAATTTATATTCTGATGTGGGCACAGGAAATTCCCACCTAATTTACGTATGCACAATTCTAAATTCTATTTGTGATTTTCACTACCCCACTTCATTTTCTTCCTTTCTTTTGGAGTTTAACACGTGAAATCAATTTTATGTATAAATCTCTCATAAAACTTTAAATGCAAAATTTTAATATAAATATTTAGTTATAGGTAAACAAATAATACATAGTTGTTAGAATAAATATTGTAATATAAAAAAATAAAAAAACTAATATTTTTGGTGAATAAGAAAAACTAATTATTATTTTGTAAAAAGTGATTATGATATCTAATTCATTTAAAAATCGGTTCAGTTCATGTCAAGGAGGCTTTCTGAACTCCAACGTGAAACCTTGCTAAGACTCTTTCTTAACTCAATCGTGAAATCTTGCTAACAATCAAAAACTCTACACAACAGTTCGTTAATAACTTTGTTAACAATTATGACTTATCAAACTATTTAAAAGAGGATTATAACCTGCCAATTAGGATATAGTATATTATCAAGTGGTTCAATTTAGGCCTCGTGCCTAATAACTTGCCAACTAAGGTTTAATATATTAATAAATGGTCTAATTTAAGTCTCATACTTAATAACCTAACCTGCCAACTAGGGTATAATATATTAACAAGTAGTTCAATTTAGACCTAATAAGAGTTAAGATGACTCTGATACCATATAAAAAATAATTATGATATCTAACTTACTTCAAAATTAGTTCAAAATGTAAGATTTACACCTTACTTATATATTATAGTTCGGTGAGATTTTCCTAACATATTTATCACTATAAATATTTTGTGTAAGAAAAGTTAATATATATATATATATATATATGTATATTTTTTTTTTTAAAAGAACAAACTTTTCTAGTCCCATTGATCATTAGCAACATTTATGTAGACAAACATTGTTTGTGGTCAAGCCAACTGTAACTAATTTACATTGTTATGGTTTTAAGCTTGTGTGGGTGATGACTTTACACGCGTGTGTGTAACAGGCATGCACGTAAATTAGAAGCAAAATAAAAATATTGAAGTGGTTTGAGAATGAAGGAGGAAACGTGATGAGTGTGGAAACGTGTTAGGAAGATTTGGACTGATTAAAAGTCCAAGTCTTCCATCCAAAACCCCAACATTATAAATATATCAAACAACACATTCAACAAAACCCTCTTCATTATTTTAATTATCATGCTTTCAATTACAACAACACCATCACAAAACCATTTTCTCCATCATCATCTTCATCATCTTCTTCTTCTTCTTCATTCTAACCATGTTCATCTTGCACTACTAAATCCTACTCTCTCACTTTCTCTTCCATGGCTAAACCAAAACCCTCACCCTCTCCCTCTCTTCAACACTCTTCAAAACCCAAAGCCTCTGTTTTTCGATGTTGTTTTGGCTCTTCCCATGCCATGGAATCACCACCCACCAAAGGGTCTACTCCTATCTCATCAAAGATGAACAAAAAAAAGAACAAAACCACCATTACAAGCTGGTTTTCATGGCTCAGGATTCGATTCAGCAAAAACTCACCTTACAAAACGGTGCCGTTTGAAGCTTCGGTTAATTCTCATTATTCGAAGGCCAAGTCAAAGTCAACTCTTCACCACAAGCCTCAAGCTCCGGCTACCACCAATCCTCCGCCGCCAACTCAGCCAGCTCCACTGCTCCCCGCCACACCCTATTACACTCCCACACAAGTATTTATTCTAATTATTATCAATTTTTCAATATCTCTTATCAATTTCAATTAGATGTTTTTCTTTTGTTTTCATAAATTTTACTATTTTTCATAATTTTTATAATTCAAAACTTTTTCTACACATTTTTTTTATTCTAGCATTTTCACAAGTTCCAAAAAAAAGTTAAGCAAAAAAAATAAAACGACGCCAAAAGGATATTTTTTTTGTAAAACTTGACAACTTGAAAAATACACAAAAAAATAATAATTAGAAGAAAATGTGTAATCAAGTCAAATCTTTAAAAATACTAAAAATTTAAATTATTTCAATTCATAAACAATTATTCATAGCCAAATTGAAAATATTGAATTTCGAGATAAGAAAATTGAATTTCGATAAATTCAATGTTGTTAGGTTGTTAAATTGTTAATTTATGTTGCAGACAAGGCACGGTGCGGCGAAGAAGAACTTAGAGGACACGCGTCAGCAGGGGAGAGGGTCTCCAGGACAAGCGAAACGACAGGCGCGGCGGCTGTCGTCGACGTCAGTGGAAACGAAAACGACATTTAAGAAAGTCCGAAACGACCCTCTGGTTGGGATGTCGGTGGTGGTGGTGACTTTGGTGATTATGATATTTTGGGGTCGTTTATGCGCCATTCTCTGCACTTCGGTGTGGCTCTACTGCGCGCCGCGTTTTGGGAAGAGTGGTGGCGTAAACGACAATGGAGACCCCCAAACGACGCCGTCCCACGACGTCGATTTGGATTCCGAGGAGTATAAGAAGAAAGTGATAATGGAGGGTCTTCTGGGGAGAAATCACAGAGCCATGCTTTGAAGAAGATGAAGACGATTCTTCCAATTAGGTTTGGTGGATAGGGTTCTTGATGCTGTTCGTTTTGACTCTGTCGCATTCCCATTTTGTCTATATAAATTAATTATTAAACATGAAAAAAAAAACAATTGTAAATTTACGAAATTTCATGTAAATTTTCTTTTTTAATCGAAAATTTAGTTCCTTTAATATCATTGTTTTGTGATTATAGTTCTTAAATTTCAGAATACCAATAAATTTAGTATAATTTTAAATTTTGATATATTTAAATTTTTGAATTATATTAATATTGTCACTCATTTTTACATTATATAATCTAAATTTACTCTTATATATATATATATTTATGTTATTCTCTTATTATAATTGATTTTTTTTATTATAATTAAAATTTTACTTCATAAAATATTTTCTTATACAAATTGTTATAGAAACAACATAGTATTTATATTTATGGTGATGGATCTAAGTTTGTCGGTTTTATTAGTTAGGACTAATTGAATTATTATTAAAAGAAGATGTGTGAGGTAATATTATTTAAAAATTTACTTGATTAAAATAAAAATAAAACAACAATTTAATTAAATAAATGAAAATATTATTTTTTTGTTTTCAAACTGATTTTGATTTTAACTTATTTTATTTGCATGGTTGAGTGTAAAACATTTAAGCAAAATTGTCAAAAGGTCCAGTAGAGACCATTTTATTTATTTATTTTGTAGTACTGAATATGGACACTTTGAATGAATCATTTAAATTTGAGACGTTTTTTTTTATTTGTATTTTAAAAATGAATTATTTTTAAATATCTGTATAAAAACATTAAAAATGATATTTTTATTGTACAAATATTTGAAAACGAAAAAGAAAAATTGATATTCGTTGCCGGTTTTCATGGCGGCGTTTTCTGAATGACGTTGTTCTTGAAAATATGTGCCAACAGGATAAATATAAAAATAAAGTCAAAGATTTGGAACTCGTTAATTTTCTTAGATTTATTATGAATAAATTTTATTATTTTCCTTATGCTATTTAATTATGATAACATAATTCATAATTAAGTCACAATATTATTATATCGTAAAATGAAGCTATTCCAATTTTTTATTGATTAAAATAAAATTTCCTTAATTTTATTTAACGAAAGATATAATAAAATATTTTAATCTATAAAATTATATAACAATATTTACTTCCTATATAATTATAATAATTAAAATGTTGATTATTTTTCTTCTTAAATTTTTATTCCCTAAATAATTTTTTTTATTCATTTCTTCCTTCTTCTTTTTTTCAATTCAAACAATCTCATTTTACACAATTTTTTTCTTTTCTTTTATTTTTCATTCCCTCACATTCTACCTCTCAATCCAAACAAAAAATATTTGTTTTTAAATTCTAAAAATTATACGTAAAATTAATTATTTAATTATATAGAAATACAAAATTGATTTCATCCATTATAATAGTTTTTTTTTTCATTTTATTTTATTTAATAAAAGATCATTCATATATTATTTGAATAATTTTCTAGTAATAATTTTAAATATATTATTGAGATTACACTCTTAATTTTTTATGTGCTTTTCAATTTCTTTTTTCTTAGATTTATATCATCAAGCAACATCTCTTCCTATTACAACTTGGCATGCCAAGATGTATGTCAAGATCATGAACAAGAGCTCATGAAATTGAGTTTTCGAAGAAAAGAAACAAGAAATGCAGAAAAATGCAGGATCTCCTTATTTTGGGAGTAAAATTATTCCTATGATGATGAGTCAAATCATAGAACACTGATATCAGTGTGCTCAATTTCAAATACACTTAGAATGTCACTAACTTTTCCATATTCATTCAAGTTGTATAATTTTTGAGAAACCCTAATCCCATAATAAAGAAGATGATTCTGTATCAGCTTAAGAAGCAGTGCCAATAAGAATAACTCAAGGTCAACATGTAACGAGCAAGACTTTAATATATACATTTCATTTACAAATTCTTTCAATAATGATGGACAAATAAATAAATTAGGGCAATTAGTGCCAATAACAACAACTCAGGGAAAAGAAAAACATAATGAACATCACACCTGGAGCTTGACGACGACGATAAGTTTTCAGTAGAGGTGCGATGGCGAGAAGCTCGCAAAGGTGGCCTGGTGGCCGCAATGGCGTGATGGTGAAGGTCGTTTCTTGCTAGAGACCTCGAGTGTGAGAAAGAAGATCGAGAACCACGTGAGTGGTAGTGGCGGCGAAGAGATATTTCCAGGGCGTAGGCCTGGTAATGCAAGGGAGAAAATTGTGAGATTCTACATTGATTCATAGAACTGATATAGAATCTTGTCTTGAAGATGTTCATTTTCTGTACTAATCATCTCATTCTCAATAACATTTATTGGAAACTCTTGTACAGTTTTCTTTTCCTATGAACTAATCAGTTCCTACAAAGCATAAAAATAACACAGATTACAAACACTTGTTCATAAATTTATACCTTCAGATGTTCATTTTCCGAGGCAAGTTTATTGATCTGCTCATTGTCAGTACCATTAACAAGAAAATCGTCTACAATTTTCTTTTCCATTGAATTAATCTCTTTCTGCAAAACATACAAAAATAACAATGACAACACGTAGATTTTCAAACACTTATTATTTAGTTTATACCTTAAGTTGTTCATTTTCTGAAGTAAGCTCATTCATCAACAACTCATTGTTAGTAACATTAATAGGAATCTCTTGTCCAATTTTCTTTTTCAACGCTTTGATCCGTTCCTGTAAAGCATAAAAAATGGGGATAACAATAACAGTAACAGTACATAATTTTCAAACACTTATTATTTAATTTGTACCTTAAAATGCTTATTTTCTGAAGTAAGTCTATTGATCAACTCATTGTTAGTAACATTAGTAGGTAACTGTTGTTGTACAATTTTCTTTTCCAATGAATTAACAAGTTCCTGTAGAGAATAAAAAATGAAATATAACTTTGGATACTATGGCACACCCTACAACTATTAAATTTATCAAACACTTCTTATGTAATGCTTACCTTGACTCGATGATTTTTTGTCATTAGCTTATCAATCAATTGAATTTCGACATCATTAGCAACATTCTCCTGCATAATTGGAGTTTTCTCAACTTCTTTCTTAGTTCTTGTTCTGGAATGAGCATTGCTTTATTTTCTTGAAATTGAAGCTTCATCTCTTGCAAATCATGTTGTAGTTTTTCAATTTCCTGTGTCTTGGCTTCCTTAATTTCTTGGAACTGAAGCTCCTTCTCTCGCAAAGCTTGTTGTAGCTTTTCATTTTCCTGTGTCTTGGCTTCCTCGATATCATAATGAAAATAACATTTAGCATGTTCGAGAAATAATACAAGTAAAACAATACTTTACAGTTAAAAGAACCAAATTTGCAATACTAGGCATGAAGAAACTTTTTCATGCTTCTAAGTTTTAATTTACTGTAAATAAATAAATTACCCTCAATGTCTTCTCTTCTTCTAGACGTGAAGTTAATTCTTTGACTAGCTTTTCCAAATTACTTTTTGCAGCTTCAAGTGCCTTGGCATCCTTAGCTTCCTGCACTAAGTTAAAATTTAGATATTTCTCCATTATTAAAACAAAAAACAGATATTCATTTACGAAACTGTTGTAGCAATCTGATTAAAATGATAAATTTCACAGGAAAAAATCACACTTCCTAACAATAAAATCATTTCCATCAGATACAAATTTATTTAGTTGCTGTTAACTGATTTACTACATAGAGAGGAAAGTAAGAGTGAGAGTGAAGAATCTGAATGTTGAAGTTTTGTCAATGGTGTATGCATGTGTGTCCTGTCAAATTGACATGGTAGAGTATTTCTTATCTCTGTATCAATCTTTTCTTTATGATATAATGCTTTGAGGTAAGAATATAACTTTGGCATGGCAACCTCAATCCCTCCTAGATTTTTCATCTCAAATCTTGCTCTTAATTGTGTTTTAAGTCTTTTTCTTTCCTTTGAGTCATCTCATATGTTGTTAGGTTAAATATTTCTTAGTTATTATGATAAACTAGAGTTTAACTAACTCTAGTAACTAACACTTGTCAATTTACAAAGCCTAAGTAATGTTCTGGTCTCAAGCCTCATCTCTAATAGCATGAGATAATAATAAAATAAAATAGTCACATAGATGAACTCTGACAAAATTATATAATCTAAAAGAAAAGCAATATAGTAGTAGAGAAAGTAGTGACATAAAGAAATTAATGGTAACAAAACATATAAATTTCTTAAAAAAATAAATAAAAATGCTTAAGAATTAGAATTACTTTTAAAATGAAAAATACTAGCAATTTGAAGAATCAAGAAAAGTAAACAAGAGGGAAGAGGGAACACCATTTTAAGCTTTCGAAGTTCTCTCAGAGCCAATGTTCTCCTCCAAGAACATTCTGCAAATATTGCTGCTTTCTTTAGCCTCTGGAAGTAAGCACGAGCCCAATAACCTCTATTTAGACCCTATGATAAGAAAAAAAAAAACTCATTAAATTAATCATGAATGCACCAAATATCATATATTACATGATTACTACTAAGACAAACAATTTCCCAAACACTTGTCAATACTTTAACTAATAAGAAAATGCTTCTCTGTGCTACCTGAATAAGAATTGCAGCTTGTGTTCGTTTCCTGAGTCTAAGGTCCTTTCTAGCAACCATCCCTCGCAAACCAGTTTGAACATAAATAGCTGAGGCATAAATAGTTTTGTAAGCATTTCTGGAAATATACATGCGGAAATATTTCTGAATTTTCAAAGAAGCTGCTTCCCTCCTCATGCATTCATACTGATATCGTGCAAGTTGTCCTACATTAAATTCAGAGCTCAGAAATGTACAATCAACATGTAATAACCTTTCATTGATCACCGAGTAAAACACTATAAACTGCCCTAAAGGATTCACATATATGACACCTTTAGCAACCCTTTGAAGTTCTATGGCAGACAACTTCAGTAAGACGTATTGTTTCTGACAGAGAAACATGCGGACTCTTCTCTGAATAACACTTACAAATCTTCCCAGGACCTCAGCACGACATTCATCTAGTTCTGCCATTTGACCTGCTCTCAGAAACACTTTTGTCTTTCCAATCTGCAATAGGAATAGGTCAGTTAGAAAGAGTTTTATTTTCTTTCCTTTTATGCTAAGATCTTAAATCCAGCAATCAGGCAAGCACATAGATGCAATAGCAGTTAACTTTGTTAGTAACTAGCTAGAACATTTCTTGCTTTCATGGTGTTATTTAAACCAATGGAAAAGGAAAGAAAAAAAACTCCAAATTACATTATATTCCAATCCATGTTAAGTAAACCAGCACGCAATGTTACTGAGATCACTAGAAATTCCAGTTGGATAAATTGACACCTGATAATCTTTAAGGTTCGCTCTATCTAGAAGCCTCTTGCAAGCAGTCATCTCAGCAGGGCTGTGAATACATGGTTATTGTTATTCCGTTACAAATACACCACAATCAGATTCATCTATATAGTATGGAAAGGGATGAAAATACCATGATTCCAGAACCTTAGGTTCCAGGATGGCAAACCGCTGAACAAATTCATCAAATATCTTTCTAGTGGGATATCCAGCACAACTTATCCGAATTGCCTCCATTACTCCCTGTGAATGGCATCCCGTCACTTGGCCAAAATACTCATATCATACCAGAGAACACAGCCAAAGGGCATTGAACTTACTCCACATCGAAGCTGGTGCAACACATTATTGTTCTCGAATATGCCTGGCTTCAGAAGATTATTTGGCTTTACACAACGAATGTAGTGCGGCTCGGTAGCATTTAGTGTTTGAAGCAAAGATTGCAGTTGTAGCTTTGTAATACATGCATCAAGAATAATACAGATAAATACAAAGGCAGATAATTTGCATTTATATGCTTGGCAAAACAAAACAGACCTTAAACTGACTAGCTATGGAAGAGAACTTTTTTGATTTTGAAGTATCCTCTGGTAAAGGTGGGAACAACCCTGAAACAAAGGAGCACTTGGAGGCATTGAGTAGAGCAGCCTGCTCCGGAATAACGTAGTCTTTATTTTTATCAAGGAAAAAATCAGTTTGATAAGTGACCTGTAATTGAAAATCATTATATGTTAAGCCTTTTTTCTTTGTCGTTAATGGTGAATAACTATGTAGACCAAAATGTACTTCACTTACATCACCGGCATAGTGGTTAATGGTGAAGTCAGTGCGAGACAACTTTGGCTTTTTGAAGCGTTTGTTGTCTTTAAAGGTTTGATATAGCTTTTGAGCAAATGTTTCATGCGTTGATCTTGGAAACATACTACAAAGAATAAGCAGGACAACCTCAATCTCAAAGGACATGCATATGCAGATGCCATTACAAACTATATAGATGTATATTTAATGCAAAAGAAATAAGATTAGCCATTCCATATTTAATAGAATAACCATAATCAAGTGCATGAACCACTCAGTCCTTAAATACATACCAGGCCTCATCCAGGAGAGCAATAAGGCCAACGGGTTTCTGAAGTTAAAAGCGCACATCAATTAGAAATGTAAAGTACAAAGAAACAAGATTAGCTCAGAAAATTTCAAATACATAGGATGTTAGGATCCTCTTTTCAGTAAAGAAAACGTTAAAGCCTAACAAGAAATCATAATACACAAAGGGAAAAAAAGTTATGAATTTCCTCTCTTATTACTGAAAACTCATCACAAGCCAAGAACCAAGGTATACAGATACCCCTCCAAAGGACTCCTTTACACTGCAATATGTCCAGTTTTACAAAAGTATTCAAAAGCTCCCTCTCTACTTAAAGGAGGTATTGTTTATATGGAAAACTAACTAACTAATTTCCTGCTAAAGTGTTACCCTTTTACTCCTTTTTCCTCCTATATTGCTCTGACTTGGTCCTAACATATGCAGTTATATGTACAAGCAAACAATCCTCTTCCTTCATAAATAGATAGTAAGATTAAAAGGAATTTACTAAACCATGGTCATCTTTTCTTAAATATATAAATAAAGGAAATGAAAATATATTTAACACAAGACTGAGATGATAAAATGATAGAAGTTTCCTACAATGGCAAAATTGGACGGAAGTGTGAATTACACCTTCTCTATGAGATCAATAACATCTTGATTATCAACGAACTCAATATAACTCCAATTAATCTCTTCCTTTTCATATTCCTCTTGCTCCATTTTGAAGACATGCTGAATGAAATGTTAATTGAGTCAAAAGAAATTGTTTACCTGTAATGAATTCCAACAAGGAGAAAATAAAGGAACCAAAACCTGGTTGAAATGTTGCTGTAATTTCTCATTTGTCAAATTGATACAAAATTGCTCAAAGCTGTGTGCGACCAATTATACATTACACAGGAGAGTTTAAAAAGTTAGTAACACAGGAAATAAAAGTCAATCCAAAAAATTACATTATTGTTGTCAGAAATATAAGAAATATCTAAAAGATATTATAATATGATTTATAGTCATATAATCTTTTTTATCATACCATAGTATCATTATTTATGACCTGTTTTTGTCACTATTCTACTCTTGAGTTTCCTAGAACAAAAACTGGAACTCCAATTAGTCACATCTTCCTATTTATATCTTATTTCTTGCATGTCTATCACTTTCCATCGTGGCCTAATTTCGTCTATCAAGGTCATCATCCCGTGCTTTTGTGAATTTTCAATTGTTTGGATTGTCTCTGAATAAAGAATCTGTGATTCATAACTCTTTACTAACAACGACAGCAAAATCTTCTACAACCGAATCAGTTGCAGTTTTCTCAGTAATCTGACATCCAAACATCATCTTTTATGCAAAAGACTTCTATTGTAGATCAACAAAAACATCTCAACAAACATATACATCAAGAAGAATTGGGAAGTAGTGGTCATGTTAGGACAAAAACATTTGCTTGGACCTGAATTTGGCAATGCATGCATGCACACAAGTCATCACTCCCTGCACGCATGCTGAAACATTCAAAGTTCCAATGCAGCAACAATCACAACCAAATACATCAAATTTGTTGCTACCTTTATTCAAAACGAGATATGTAGCAAAGAATTAAAGCATCAGGGTCAACAATCATAACTATGTTTTTATCATCATAGAAGTCAACTTTGGTTAAAAAGCCAAACTACAATAAATCTTGCTCCATTATTTCTTTAGTATTATATTAACCAGTAATGCTGTGTGTCAATCAGGAAAACACAAAACTATCCAAAGAAGAACATATACATAACCAAGATTTGGGGAAAAAAGGGTACTGGCTAAGTACCTGTTGGTCCTGAAACTCTCAAATCCATATATATCTAGAACTCCAATAGAGCTACTTGGCTCTGGATCTTGCCCAATAGTGTTGTTTATCTTGCACAAAATCCTGGACCAACAGATGTTTGCACTAATCGAATTACAGAAACTCATGCATATTAAAATGAGCTTTTATAACGATATGTAAACTTATAGAACATCAAAGATATTACCAGTCAAAAAGCCTTGAATAAACTATTTTAGCCAATGCATCTCTGCTAAGAGCTGCAGAATTTGGATCAAGCGATTTTGTTATGGTTTCACCACGAGTCACCATAACACGTTTACAGAAAGAGTCTTCAAGGGACTTCTCATCACACCTTCCACAAATAAATAAATAACCATAAATGTAATAGACTTGAAGATTAATCTTCCATAGAAAAAACAAATAAATTAATTACTCCACTTACATCAAAAGCTCAGCTGCTGTTTTCAGGTGAAAATAGCATTTTTCATCCTTGGGCTGAGAGGAATCTAACTCCTCTTCCACTCCCTTGACAAACTCAATGTTTCCTAAATGAAGTATTGCGGCTACGACTCGAAATATAGCATCCTGAGAAGAAGGATGACAAATTTTTCTAATGAAAACAATAAAAAGAAAAAATACACACTCTCCAATGGTGATGTTACTCGGGTACCTGCTCGTCAGAGCTGATCCCAACAACCTCCATAGCTCTCTTAGTTGCAAGGTACTCTTTAGAATCATCCATCCCATCTAGCTCAAAGCAATTTGATTGATTAAGGTAATGAAAGCTTCTTGGATCTCCCAATTTGTACTTAGCAACATCCTAGACATGGAAAACTCAAATAAAAACAAATTCACATCAAAAGCTCATTAACTTACATAAAACAAAATCAACCTACAAGCTAAATTCAAAACCCAACTTTTGAAGCTGATATATGCATGTAGAGAATGTTCATGAACTTATGTAATTATTCCATGAATCTTGTAGGCCACTTGGATCAGGCAAGTGGTGCGGGACTCGGCTAGTTTGTTTGGGTTTATAGAATTAAACCTCGTTGTCATCATTGTACCTTTGTACAGTTTTATCATCAAGTATTTACATTCAGAAATTACCCTTCAAGTTGATATATGAATTTCTGATACGTATGCTTCTGAAAAACCCTAACCATAGCTCTGACTTTATTCAATGACTAGAGGCATCAAAGCCACTATATAGTTCATGCCCTAAACGCCACCTATTCGTCATTCATCCAACATAATAATGGACTTCCTAATTATACATTATCATTTATGTTTTCCTTCTGGTCTATTTTTAAAGCAAAACACAATTAAC
The DNA here is from genome assembly GCA_016859785.1 of Macrotyloma uniflorum. NCBI lineage: Eukaryota > Viridiplantae > Streptophyta > Magnoliopsida > Fabales > Fabaceae > Macrotyloma > Macrotyloma uniflorum. The sequence continues at coordinate 1,271,440 of BDMB01000045.1, read as the reverse complement.
ATTATTTCGAACACAACTTTTTTATCATTAGTTGTTGAAAATGATTATATATCAGAAAATATTGGGGCGTTCACTTTTTATTCATCTGCAAGGTAAAAATGAAGGCAAGAAATGTCAGATAATCTTAAATTAATAATAAAGTGGTTTATGTAAATTCAACATAAATATGTTGTCATTTAGTTAATTTGTTTTGATGAGTTGTTGAGATATTGCAAGTAGTTTTCTGTTTCATTATTAAGTTGTTAGGTCAGCTGTTAGATATTTTTTACAAGGTTATTTTTTTTTGTTAATCTAGTACATTGTATACAGCTATTTATAGTCATCATAGTTTAATACAAAAAATACGGTGATTTTCAGCGCGTTCATTTTAACAAGATGTGTTGTCGTTTTAATCTATCAAAGTGGTATCAGAGCATTATTCTCTGAGTGCCGAGTGAGAAAAGAAAAAAAGAGAGCAAAACAGTGTATGCTTGAGTGATTTTCTTTTATTAAAAAAAGGGAGAAATGACAAAAGTTGTAAATGGAATCACCATGCCACAACTGTCGGAGAAAACCAATTATGATAATTGGTGTTTACAATGAAGGTCTTTTTGAGATCCCAAGATGTATGAGATGTAGTGGAAAATGGGTACCAAGAACCCGTAGAGGATGAAGACCAGACTGTGGTCCAGATTGCCGCATTGAGAAAGATACGAGTGAAAGACAAATCAACCGTGTACTTTCTGTACGATGCGGTGGATGAATCAGGCTTCGAGAAGATTGCAAATGCTACATCTTCAAAGGAAGCATGGGAGATTCTGAAGGTTGTATACAGAAGAAACAACCGTGTTAGACAAATCCGACTACAAACTCTCAGAGGAGAGTTTGAATATCTAAAGATGGAGGATAAAAAGCAGGTGACCGAGTACATAACTCGGGTAGAAAAAGTGGTCAACCAACTCAGCAGGAATGGAGAGTCAATGCCAGCAAACCGGGTTATGGAAAAAAATCTTGAGATCACTAACAGATGATTTCGAGAGCATCGCATAAGCCATCGAGGAATCAAAGGATTTGTCAATTCTCTCAGTAAAAGAGCTTGTTGGGTCACTTGAGGCCCACGAACAAAGGAGAAGGAAGAAGAAGGAACCACTTGACCATGCACTACAGACGCAACTTGATTTGAATGGAACTCGGAACACTCAGGGCCGAGGTCCTAGAGGTAAAGGACGAGGTGGACGTGGCCGAGGCGATGTTGAAGCAGTCTTCTTCTGTGAGAGAAGGTTCTTCTCCTTTTTTTTTTCAGCTCGACAAAACTTTGCTATGTGACCGACTTTGCCACAGTAGTAGCAACTCCCTGACCTGCATTCTTTTGCATAGTGGTCGTGCTTGCCACACTTGAAACATTCCACTTCTGACTTAGACGACCTCTTCGGCCCCTTCCTTGACCACAACCACACCTACTTTGTATCTTGGTTTGATCTATGTTGGCTTCAACATCGCCTCGGCCACGTCCACCTCGTCCTCTGCCTCTAGGACCTCGCCCTTGAGTGTTTCGAGTTCCGTTCAAATCAAGCTACGTCTGTAGTGCATGGTCAAGAGGTTCCTTCTCCTTTGCTCGTGAGCCTCAACTGACCCAGCAAGCTCTTCTACTTCTACTGAGAGAACTGACAAATCCTTCGATCCCTCAATGGTGCATGCGATACTCTCGAAATCATCTGTCAATGATCTCAAGATTTTTTCCACAACCCAGCATGCTGGCATTGGCTCTCCATTCCTGCCGAGTTGGTTGACCACCGTTTCTACCCGAGTTATGTACTTGGTTACCTGCTCTTTACTCTATCTTCAGATATTCAAACTCTCCTTTCAGAGTTTGTAGCTAGATTTGTCTAACACGGTTGTTTCCTTTGTATGCAACCTCCAGAATCTCTCATGCTTCCTTTGATGATGCAACGTTTGCAATCTTCTCGAAGCCTGATTCATCCACCGCAATGTACAAAAAGTACAAGGTCGGTTTGTCTTTCATTCGTATCTTTCTTATTACAGCAATCTGGGTCACAGTCTGGTCTTCGTCCTCTGCAGGTTCTTGGTACCCATTTTCCACTACATACCATACAAGAAGGAGAAAGAGAGTAGGTAGAAAAATGGGGGATGAACAATTGTATATGTGTGGCCTAGATTCTTTTTTTGCTATGTTTGGCCATGAACAGTTTTGATTCCTTCATTGACGACTAAGTTTTTCCTTGAACGTCCTCAAAGGGTGTACCAATTGTCTGTTGATTTTATCATGTGATTAAAACTCAATTTGGGAGGTTATCAAATGTTACTGGTTAGAAAATAGTAAAGGTTAGCTGTGTTTGTTTTGACATTTAAACTTCTAACCAATGCTATACGGAAAGAGGAAGAATCATTATTTTCTTGGAAACAGATCTTAATGTCAAGCAAAATTTTGCATATCATGGAAGCAGATTAATTTTTATAGGCCAAAATTTATTATCCAAAAGGAAGAATCATGTACCTCTTGCGGGGCAGCACAAAGCATATAAAAGCAATGATAATTTCTCTCAGGATCAGAAATTTGACAGACACGGGATCGTTCCAGCAAATATGTTCTGATAGCAGCTCCTGAAATTCTCCCCTTTCGATCAAACTGAATCTCCACAAACTTACCAAAACGACTGAAATTATACTTTGTAAGCTTAGGATAAACTTTAAATCAATTATGACAAAAAAAGGGTGCAGTGAAAATTGCAAAGAGGAGAAAAAAGACCTTGCTGGACAAAAATTTAGTACCTAGAATTATTATTCCTAACAGTCTTTGCATTGCCAAATGCTTCTAAAACTGGATTGGACTGCAGAAGTGTGCATAACAGGCAAAATAAGTAATAGCATCCACAATTAAATTTCTCAAGAATGTAGAAACAGAATCAAACACAAGTCAACATTTAGTTTCTTACCTCAAGAACTTGTTGCTCCACAGATCGTCCTTCAGTTGCTGCTCTCCCTCCCAAAAAGGCAAGATAATGCATAAGCATCTTTGTACTTTCAGTTTTTCCAGCTCCACTTTCTCCACTAACCAAAATAGATTGGCTTCTTTCTTCGTTTATCATCTTGCTGTAGATAGTTATCTTTGCTAGTGAATGTAGACACATCTTATTCATAATTTTATATCATTTGAAAATTGCCATGAATCATTGATACTAGCCAAAGTTGGTTTTAATAAATTTTAACGAATTATTAAGAGCTTTAAAAAAAGTGTCAGAGCTTTGAAAATTATGCATAGCTCTTTAAAAAGGCATGTTGGACATAGTTTGACTCAATCTTTCGAACATCATATCATGTTTTACTTCGGCTTTCAAAATTGATATTTCAAACTGATTTCTTTCCTAATTATCTAAACCTATTATCATCTTAAACCATAGAACAGGTTAAAGCCACCAAGGCACAAAAAACTGAGAGCAGCAAGAAGATACCTGTATGCAGAATTTGCAATTGCAAAAGGATGTGGGCTCTGCTCACCAAAAGCCGCACCTTTATACTTTTCCATGGTACTAGTTTCAGTCAAATGAGGTAACCTTTGAAAAGGGTTAACCGCTATCAGTATATTTCCTGTGTATGTCTGCAAACACCACCACCAAAAGTTAAAGCTTCATTCCAGTGAGTGTCACATCACAGCAAAACAAAGCATATCTCCAAACATAAATTTCATTGCACAAGACAGATGTGATATCTGATATCTTACATAAATTTCGTTTCTTGAATATCGAATTTGCAAATTCTGAAGAACTCCTGGTTCATGAAGATATCCCAGTCTTGTCATATCTTCTACACCATTAGGCGGGAATTCTGGATCTTTGGGATACATGCTAACTGATTTGCTCACAACCTGCAATAGAGATACAAATAGTGTAAGTGAAGTATTTAACTGTATAGTACAATAGAGAATCTTGCAAAGAAATTTCTTGACAAGTTTCGAGCTAAACTATTCAGTTCCTTGCTAAAGAAGTATCCATGATGTGAATATTAGATGCACTGAGAAGAAATAAACTCTATCACATTCCATAGTATTCCTTTTGCACCCATATGATAATGCATCACAAACCAAAAATTGCCTCAAAATGAACTAAACCTGAAAATGAAAATACTGTGTGCACCATTCGTGTGTGTGCATGTGTGTTACAGACACATATATGCGGATTTACTATAGATCCAGGAGACTCACCCTCGTGCCCGATTCAAATATAATCTTGACCTCATCCTTGTTAGATTCCTGGATTTCTCCATCTATCCAAGCTAAATCAGGGTCTTCTACCCAAACTTGGGACCCCACTACGTAATTGAGTTGACCAGCCTGTGCATTCAAAAGAGTAATCAATGCGTTTATCATCAAAGTAGAACCTCATTTTAAGTTATATTGGCATCATTAGTGGACATGGAAACTAGCGGGTGAGACTTTGCTCCCACATTACAAGTAAAGTTCAGTCATATAAATTAAACCAATGCTGCAGTTTTTACATGACAAAATATAGTAAATGCGAACTAGTTAAGTACCTTTAAACTTCAAAACATTGCCATCCATAACAAAAGAGAAAAAAATAAAATAAATAACACTCCTGCATGATATTTGATAAGAGACACCCATTTTAAACCAAAGTACCTTAGCACAACTTTCTAATTATTTTCTAAGAGAATTCAATGGTGCATCCACATTTACTTCAACCATGTAGAGAAATGATATGATATCAGCACTTCAGAGAAACTAGAATGAGATATAATCAAGCCATATTAAAATTCGTGTAGCCTCAAAATGTGCAAAATCACATGAAAGCACTTGTCACCAAAGAATTTCAACCATCAGCATGTTCGAGGACTAAAACAAATACGCAAAAGGTTCTAAAGATTGCTGACAGTACAAAAAATACAAGGAGAACAGAAACTATTTATTTGAACCATGTAGAAGAATGTGAAGCCTATTTGACTAAAGGACATGTAAAAGATGATTACCATAGAATACAAAATGTTATGCACCCAAATGAATCCAAGGATCAGCTACTCAAACTTTGGATTGCATAATCACAATCTACCAACCAATTAACGTGGAGAAAATAACATGAGAATATTCAATCTCCAAGGCTGCAACGAGTAAATATCTTGCTGAGTTATCGACCTATCCATCCCGTAGAGAAACTTGCTAGTGTTACACATATATATGTTGGTTTTTCTTGGTATGAAGATTGAAAGATGCAAAATGAGAGTCACCCCAGGAAAGTATCGTAGCAGAAGAGGCTTCAGAATCACGTGGCTTTTGACAAGAAGATTATCCAACCTATGCTAACCCCTCCTCTTCTTGATTTCTGTCTCATTCTTTTCCTTCTATGTGTCTGTAACCAACTGCTATCATAGGATCCTCTTGGTTGAATCGAAAAACTCCTTGTCTCGTAAATTCTTAAGATATGTGAGAGTTTTTGCGTGATCAATCTCCGAAAGTGTCATCAATCTTTCTCCTTCCTTGACCCGTCTTCCAGCATGCAACATCATCCACAATTGATGATACTACGATAAATCCAAAGAAATTAAAAAAATGTAAAAATCTACATGATTTTTCTTGAATCAAAAGCTTCTAGCATCCATCCTCATCGTCTTTGAATCAAACTGGTGCAACATCACCAGCTTGGTAGTTTTTCAACCATTGAATTGAATCTGAATATCTGATAGAAAAAATCTTTTTTGCCGAACTCAATGGCTTAGAAAATATTTACTAGTTACATTGGTGCAAAGGTGGCGCGTTAAGATTTTCCTTAATAGATATGAATCATACCAGAGTTTGTTTTTATTCAAGGAAAACGGAGATCTAAATAGCTGTGCTACGTGGTTAAATAATAGTGGGCCAACTCATTTAAGGCCCAAAACAAGCTCTTGTGTAGACTTCATTTAAGGAGTTAAGCAGGCCCAAATTGTTAATATCGGGCTCTTAAGCCCAATTGTTTATGTTTCCTAAATTCTTCCCTCTCCAGCAACAATAAGTTAGGACAAAGAGAAAAGTTTCTTTAATTTTTTTTTCTTCTTTACTTGTTTTATAATTCATGCACACAGGAATATATTTAATATTAAAATAATAATTAAATTTTAAAAACATTATTAATTTAAATATTTTATGTTTAAAGATATTATATAATTTAAATATAATTATATTTGAAATCTAATTAAATAGAAAATATACTTAAATTAAGGTTTAAATACAAATTATATTTAAATTTATTATTAGATATATTTAAAAATTTAGTTGATAAATCTTATCAAAATAAAGATATGAAATTAGGTTTTATAATCTTTATTTTAACTTTAATATGTCATTAAATTAAATATGTGTAATGTGTAATTTTCTTACATTAATTCTCAACTTTTTATCAGTTTTAGTGAATAATTCATTTTGAAAATTAAGATACTAAACAAAAACATAATATTATTATATATAAAATAAATATATATTAACATTTCATTGAGAGTAATTTGGAGAAGAGAGACAAATAACTCTCTTAAAGTCATCAATGAAATCTTAATATATAATAACTTATGATTCCATTATGGCTTCCTATAAAAAGAGCATATGCCTGAAAGAATTCTGAAACATACCTTCCTCAATGTAAGATTTAATTAACAAGTAAAAAGGGAAATTTATATTAGAAAAGACTGTCAAATAGTAAAATTTGTTAAACTTTTTGAATCCTTCAATCCACTATTTTGACTTTAAGGAGTCTAATTGCTTGTTCATTTGTGAACTAGAGCAGAGAATTATTGAATGTGTTGCCATAATTTTGAAGGAAACTAATATACTTTATGTATCAGCTTAAGCATTTTCACAACCAAAGAGCTGATATAACTATTGTCTTCGCTGCAATTTCATAGCCATTAATAATACATGGTTCATTTGTTTCTCTTGGTGTGGTAGATGCAGCCTCAGGGTCAATTTTATCACACTATGGTGGCTGCAGTGTATCAGTTGTTGATAGAATTTGTCACCAATTGATAATTGATCCTAAATAGATTTTGTCATGTATACTTTCAGATATAGTTGTTCTTGTGAAAAACTAAGTTTGGCAAAAAAAGTTTGGACTGATAAATTGTTGTCATTACAGATAGAGATAAGAGAATAGTGATCGAATTTGTGTACATTACAAATAGAGATAAGAGAATAGTCATTATTTTTGAAGGAATTTGGCATGAACTGACAAGTATTTCTCAACTTCTACCAAATAGTTCATTCAATGAATTTGATGAATATTTATCTTCTTTTTTATGTTTGAAAGTAATCTTGAGTGTAATAATCAAATATCTGAATGAAAATGTTGTCCTAACCTATATAGAAATTCTAGGGTAAGATGTTGCAGAAAGATCAGTTACATCAATTCAGTAACAAACTGAAAGATATTTGTATTTGGGCATTCTCAAGTACTTATGATTCTTGACATTGTCCTTTTCACTTATATTTCCTGCAGCTTTTTTCTGATGAAATTGCAGTGTTTCAAAATAATGCTCTTACTTAACCATAGATTCAAATTCAGTAAAATCTCTTCCTTCATGTGATGCATTCTTTAGTTCTTGGTAATTCAACTATACACATTTTTCACTGCAAATGAGTACTTGAGATTTTCTCATCTCATGTATTGCTTTATAAACTGATCCGTAGATAATTTAATCATAGACAAATCTCTAGATATGTCAATAAATACTGACCAGTCATATTTTTCTGCCTTACCACGAATTCTTGTCATCAATGATGATTTTTCTAGAATTAGAGAGATTGAGATCTATCAAAGTGACTCTGATAAATTATAAAATTTGTTTAAGTCTTTAAAACAATATTTACTGATATTTCGTCCTTATTATGGAGCTAACTCTTTTAAATAATTCCAAAATATTTTTAGATTTCTCCTTAAGTTAATGCTTTTGTTATAACAACTTATGTATCCAGTTGATACAAACAACTTATTAAATACCTAATTTAAATAAAAAATTTATTAGGTTCTCAAAATAATAATTGATTATATATATATATTGAGGACCTAAAATTTATTTAAAATATATATTATCTAAGTCCATGTTTAAATAAACATGAGTCAAAATATTAAGCTAAAATTAATATACACTTCAATTATATCACATTAATTAAAATAAAAACAAATTATCACAATAAAAATGAGATAATAATACAATAAAAATATGAACAACAATAATAAATATAAATAAAAAATCATTGTAGGGATAAATATTATACAATTATATTGGTATCATATAAATATTATTATAAATTTGAGAAAGAAACTATAGTAAGATTCAATATGCTTGATACTGTATAAGGCAACATCAATCCAATTAAAAATATAAGTAATTTTCCTAAATTTTAACCTGATTATGTTTAATATGTTGCTAAGTATTAAAAGGAAAAAAAAAACTGAAGATTTTATTTTTGTATATATTTTTAAAAATACTAAATAGAAAAGAGAAGGTTATAATTAAAATGTAGCTTATGTATGTAATTGTAACGATATCTAGCATTTTTTAGAATATTATTTTAATATAATATTAATATTAATATTAATACTATAATAGTAAAAATTAGTGTAAAAATAGAAAATGTAATAGATTTAACCACGTAGCAAAACTAGTTAAATCTCCGGTTTTCCTTGAATAAGGGTAAACAAACATTGGTATGACTCATATCTGTTAAGGAAAATTTTAACGTGCCACCATTGCACCAATGCAACTAGTAAGTGACATTTTCTAAGCCATTGAAATTCTGCCAAAAAGAAACTTTCTATCAGATATTCAGATTCAATTCAATGGTTGAAAAACTACCACACTGGTGATGTTGCACAAATGAGTTCTTCAACGACGATGAGGGTGGATGCTAGAGGCTTTGATTCAAGAAAAAACGTGTAGATTTTGTATTCTCTCTTAATTTCTTTGGATTTATCACAGGATCATCAATTGTGGAAGATAATGCATGCTATGGAAGAAGAAGGGTCAAGGGAGGAGAAAGATTGAGGACACTTTCTTAGATTGATCACGTGAAAACTCTCACATGAGTCAAGAATTTACAAGTCATGGTGTATTTGGATTCAACAAAGGGGATCCCATGATGGCATAGCTGCGTGCATGTGTGAGAGTCATGTGCGAACAATGAATCCAAGGTGTGAAGAAACAACGAGGGATTCAGAGATTTTCTATTTTGGTTGGAAGTGTATATGGCATCTTGTGAGAGGAATAAGGACAGCATGTGAAGTTGGATTTCATGGTGTACCAGTTACATAAGATTAAGATAGATATATATACATAGTTGTTGTTTGTGATCACGTTTCATGTGTCATGTTATAACGTGTTTACGTTGTTTGGAAACACATGCACAAGGCAATTGGTTAGAGACATAGAAGGAAAAGAGTGAGGCAGAAATCAAGAGAAGAGAATAGAGGGGATATAGTTGCAGAGGAGGGGTTAGCATAGGTTGGATCATCTTCTTGTGAAAAGCCACGTGATTGTGAAGCCTCTTCTGCAACGACACTTTCCCGGGGTGACACCCATTTTGCATCTTTCAGTCTTCATACCAAGAAAGACCAACACATATATATATCACTAGCAAGTTTCTTTCAGTTAGAGATAGGTAGATAGATTAGTCAGGAAGATAATTTACTCGTTGCAGCCTTGCAGATTTGATATTCTTAAGTTATTTTCTCCACATTGGTTGGTAGATTTTGATGATGCAATCCAAGTTTTGAGTAGCTGATCCCCGGATTCGTTTGGGTGCATAACATTTTGTTAGAAATGGTAATACTTTTTTACACTTTACAATTTCACATTGCGTTAGTTTTCTTTTTATGCCCTTTAGTTAGATAGGCTTCACTAGGTCGCATTTTCTATATTGTTACGTAAACATTGCAGCTTTGGTTTCATTTATCTGATTGACCTTTACTTGTACTGTGGGAGCAAAGTATCACCAGCTAGTTTGCAAGTCATCAAATGATTCTTTTGATGCCAATATACTTCAAATGAGGTTCTACTTTGATGATAAAGGCACTGATTATTCTTTTGAATGTACAGGCTGGTCAACTCAGTTATGTAGTGGGGTCCCATGTTTGGGTAGAGGACCCTGATGTAGCTTGGATGGATGGAGAAATCCAGGAAGCTAAGAAGGATGAACTCACAATTATATTTGAAACGGGCACGAAGGTGAGTCTCCTGGATCTATAGTAAATCCGCATATATGTCTCTAGCACACAGGCACGAATGGTGCACACAATATTTTCTTTTTCCGCTTTAGTTCATTTCTCCAATGCTTGCTACATTTTGAGCCAATTTTTGGTGTGTGATTCATTATTATATGGGTGCAAACGCATTATTATATCGGTGCAAAAGGAACATTATGGAATGTGATAGAGTTTATTCCTTCTCAGTGCATCTAATATTCACATCATAGATACTTCTTCAGCAAGGAATTGATAGTTTAGCTCGAAAATTGTCAAGAAATTTCTCTCAAAGATTCTCTATTATACTTTATAGTTAAATTACTTCACTTACACTATGTGTACCTCTGTTGCAGGTTGTGAGCAAATCAGTTGTCATGTATCCCAAAGATCCAGAATTCCCACCTAATGGTGTAGAAGATATGACAAGACTGGCATATCTGCATGAACCAGGAGTTCTTCAGAATTTGCAAATTCGATATTCAGGAAACGAAATTTATGTAAGATATCGGATATCACATCTGTCTTCTGCAATGAAATTTATGTTTGTAGATGTGCTTTGTTTTGCTGTGATGTGACAGTCACTGCAATGAAGATTTAACTGTTGTTGGTGGTGTTTGCAGACATACACAGGAAATATATTGATAGCAGTGAACCCTTTTAAAAGGTTACCTCATTTGAGTGAAGTAAGTACCATGGCAAAGTATAAAGGTGCGGCTTTTGGTGAGCAGAGCCCACATCCTTTTGCAATTGCAAGTTCTGCATATAGGTATCTTCTTGCTGCTCTCAGTTTTTTGTGCCTTGGTGGCTTTAACCTGTTCTATGGTTTAAGATGATAATAGGTCTAGATAATTAGGAAAGAAATCAATTTGAAATATCAATTTTGAAAGCCGAAGTAAAACATGATATGATGTTCGAAAGATTGAGTCAAACTATGTCTAACATGCCTTTTTAAAGGGCTATGCATAATTTTCAAAGCTCTGACACTTTTTATAAAGCTCTTAATTATTCGTTAAAATTTATTAAAAACTATGCCATCTGTCAGATGATATAAAATTATGAATATGATGTTTGTGCATTCACTAACAAAGATAACTATCTACAGCAAGATGATAAACGAAGAAAGAAGCCAATCTATTTTGGTTAGTGGAGAAAGTGGAGCTGGCAAAACTGAAAGTACAAAGATGCTTATGCATTATCTTGCCTTTTTGGGAGGGAGAGCAGCAGCTGAAGGACGGTCTGTGGAGCAACAAGTTCTTGAGGTAAGAAACTAAATGTTGACTTGTGCTTGATTCTGTTGCTGCTTTTTAGCCTCTCTTTTTTGTCTTACCACGGGTTTCCCCCGGCTCAGTGGATTAAGAGTAATCCTGCTCACGGTATTACAATTGTCATTGGCCGGTAAGTTTCCACAATCGGTGGGTATCAAACACAGTTCCCGTTATATGGAAACAAAGAAACAAGTTACATTCTTGAGAAATTTAATTTTGTATGTTATACTTATTTTTGCCTGTTATTCACATTTCTGCAGTCCAATCCAGTTTTAGAAGCATTTGGCAACGCAAAGACTGTTAGGAATAATAATTCTAGGTACTATATTTGTTGTTCAGAAAGGTCTTTTTTCCCCTTCTTCGCAATTTCCTCTGCAGCCTCTTTTGTCTTAATTGATTTAAAGTCTGTCCTAAGCTTACATAGTATAATTTCAGTCGTTTTGGTAAGTTTGTGGAGATTCAGTTTGATCAAAAGGGGAGAATTTCAGGAGCTGCTATCAGAACATATTTGCTGGAAAGATCCCGTGTCTGTCAAGTTTCTGATCCTGAGAGAAATTATCATTGCTTTTATATGCTTTGTGCTGCTCCGAAAGAGGTACATGATTCCTTCTTCTGGATAATAAATTTTTGGCCTATAAAAATTAACTTTTGCTTCCAAGAAAATAATGGTTATTTTGTTGAAAACTAGGCATTTTCTACCTTGATTTATAGAGTGCAGCTTATATATTTATTGGACAACTTTATTTAATGTCAATTAGTTTTAAGTTGAAATATGATATTCTAAAATGAGGACAAAGAGATTTAAATTTTATAAGCTCACTCTCACCACTACCTTGATCAAAGTGGCTTACAAGATTCTTGGTTTAATTACAAAAGTTCATGAGCATTCTCTAATGCATATGAGCTTCAAAAGTTTGGTTTTGAAGTTAACTCGTTGGTTGATCTTCTTTAATATGAATTTGTTTTTATTTGAGTTTTACCATGTCTAGGAAGTTGGTAAGTACAAATTGGGAGATCCAAGAAAATTCCATTACCTTAATCAATCAAATTGCATTGAGCTGGATGGGGTGGATGATTCTCAGGAGTACATTGCAACTAAGAGAGCTATGGAGGTTGTTGGGATCAGCTCTAGCGAGCAGGTACCCCTCAGTAACATCACCATTGGAGAGTGTGTATTTTTTCTTCTTTTTTTCTTTTTATTGTTTTCATTAGAAAAAGTTGTCATCCCTCTTCTCAGGATGCTATATTTCGAATAGTAGCCGCAGTACTTCATCTAGGAAACATTGAGTTTATTAAGGGAGCGGAAGATGAGTTGGATTCCTCTCAGCCCAAGGATGAAAAATCCTATTTCCATCTAAAAACTGCAGCAGAGCTTTTCATGTAAGTGAGGTCGTCAATTTATTTGGTGTTTCTTATGAAGATTAATCTTCAATCTATTGCATCTATGGTTATTTATTTATTTGTTTGTGGTAGGTGTGATGAGAAGTCCCTTGAAGACTCTTTCACCAAACGTGTTATGGTAACTCGTGGTGACACCATAACAAAATCACTTGATCCAAATTCTGCAGCTCTCAGCAGAGATGCATTGGCTAAAATAGTTTATTCAAGGCTTTTTGACTGGTAATATCTTTGATGTTCAATAAGTTTACGTATCCTTATAAAAGCTCATTTCAATATGCATGAGTTTCGGTAAGATTGGTGCAAACGTCTGTTGATGCAGGATTGTGTGCAAGATAAACAACACTATTGGGCAAGATCCAGATTCAAATAACTTGATTGGAGTTCTAGATATATATGGATTTGAAAGTTTCAAGACCAACAGGTGCTTAGCCAGTACACTTTTTTCCCAGGTGTTTACATGACGTGGGATTATTAACTATAGAAACTTATGTGCTCTGTCTGTGGATTATGATACAAAAACTTTATAAAACCATAAATTTTTATTTTATGCATTAGTTAATTATTTTTGTCATTTGCATATTATTTTGACGTTCTACTGTAAAGGTACTCTCCTCTCTACCGGGGGACAATATTCCTGACTAGGGGCCTATTCTTCTATGGCTGCAATAGTTTTTGTTTTGCTAGATGGACTCAGGATAAATGGTTAAAAAAAACATTAAAGATATAATGGAACAAGATTTAATGTAGTATGGCTTTTAACCAAAGATGATAAAAACATAGTGTGTAAAAACTGACTATTTACTTAAAGCTTTAGTTATGTGTCGATAGTCATGCTAAGTACCTCTATTGTCACTGTCAACAATGTGGAATTACTGTGTTTGTGATGTTATGCTTTGTAATTAATGAATATCAGGTAATCTTTTGGATTGACCTCTTTATCTTCCTGTGTTACTAATTTTTGGAACTCTTGTATCTAATGGTCATGCACAGCTTTGAGCAATTTTGTATCAATTTGACAAATGAGAAATTACAGCAACATTTCAACCAGGTTAGTATTTTATTTTCTCCATATTGTTGGAATTCATTTTCTGGTAAACAAATTCTGTAGACTCAACTAACATTTCCTTATGCAGCATGTCTTCAAAATGGAGCAAGAGGAATACACAAAGGAAGAGATTGATTGGAGTTATATTGAGTTTGTTGATAATCAAGATGTTCTTGATCTCATAGAGAAGGTGTAACTCACTTTCATACATTCTGCCATTGTACGAAAGTTCTATCAGTTTCCCATCTCATTCTTATGTTAAATGTATTTTCTTTTATATTTTGATGGTTTCACCATTTACATAAGAAAATAATAGATGATACATGTATTCCATAACATTTTCATGATGCCCTTTTTTTAAAACCTCCCTTTCAAATAAAATCTTATCAGTAAGTTAAGTATATTAAGAATAGAGAATAGTGATTATTCTGTTAATGTTATGATCGATTACCTAGATTTTCTTACAAAATGATGAAGTAAATTTCTTTTATCTTACAAGCTATTTATAAATGAAGTCTTGCTTGTACAGATAACTTCATATGTATTTGAACTTTACTGAGATATGCTTGTTTGTTTGTATTTTACATTTCTAATTGTTGGACTCTTATAACTTCAGAAACCTGGTGGTGTTATTGCTCTCCTGGATGAAGCCTGGTATGTATTTAATGACTGAATGATTCAATACCTGTATTATGGTTATTCTTTTAGATATGGAATGGCTAATCTTATTCACTTTGCATTCAATATTCATTTATATGTATTATGTAATGAAACCTGCATATGCATGTCCTTTGAGATTGTGAGGTTGTCTTGCTTATTCTTTGTAGTATGTTTCCAAGATCAACGCATGAAACATTTGCTGAAAAGCTATATCAAACCTTTAGAGACAACAAACGCTTCAGCAAGCCAAAGTTGTCTCGCACTGACTTCACCATTAACCATTATGCCGGTGATGTAAGTGAAGTACATTTTGGTCTGCATAGTTATTCACCATTAACGACAAAGAAAAAAAGGCTTAATATATGATGATTTTCAATTACAGGTCACTTATCAAACTGATTTTTTCCTTGATAAAAATAAAGACTACATTGTTCCGGAGCATGCTGCTCTACTCAGTGCTTCCAAGTGCCCCTTTGTTTCAGGATTGTTCCCACCTTTACCTGAGGAAACTACAAAATCAACAAAGTTCTCTTCTATAGCCACTCAATTTAAGGTCTGTTTTTGTTTTGCCAAGGATATAAATGTAAGTTGTCTGCCTTGTATTTATCTGTATTATTCTTGATGCATGTATTACAAAGCTACAACTGCAATCTTTGCTTGAAACACTAAATGCTACCGAGCCACATTACATTCGTTGTGTAAAGCCAAATAACCTTCTGAAGCCAGGGATATTTGAGAACAATAATGTGTTGCAGCAGCTTCGATGTGGAGTAAGTTCAATTCCATTTTGGCTGTGTTCTCTGGTATGACATGAGTATTTTGGCCAACTGACTTGAGACTTTGTGGATGCCATTCACAGGGAGTAATGGAGGCAATTCGGATAAGTTGTGCTGGATATCCCACTAGAAAGAGCTTTGATGAATTTGTTCAGCGGTTTACCATCCTGGAACCTTTGGTTCTGAAAGCATGGTATACTCATCCCTTTCCATTTTCTGTTTCTCCGCTTCCAGTCATCTTAGATGAATCTGATTGTGGAACATATGAAACCGAATAACAATAACCATATATTCACAGCCCTGATGAGGTGACTGCTTGCAAGAGGCTTCTAGATAGAGCGAACCTTAAAGACTATCAGGTGCCAATTTATCCAACTGGAGTGTCTATTGATCTCAGTTGTAACATTACCTTGCTTGCTAGTTACATGAATAGTAGTTAATACTACCTTGTTTCCAATACATGTTACATTAACATGGATTGGAATTTAATGTTTTTGGAGACTATTTTTTTCCTTTTCCATTGGTTTAAGTAACACCTTGGAGAAAACAAGAGTTGCTCCAGCTAGTTAATAGCAAAGTTAACTGCTGGTGCATCCATGTGCTTGTGTGATTGCTGCATTTAAGATCTTAGCATAAAAAGAAAGAAAATACTCTTGCTGAACTATTCCCCTTGCAGATTGGAAAGACAAAAGTGTTTCTGCGAGCAGGTCAAATGGCAGAACTAGATGCATGTCGTGCTGAGGTCCTGGGAAAATCAGCAAGTGTTATTCAGAGAAAAGTTCGCACGTTTCTCTGTCGGAAACAGTACATTTTATTGCAGTTTTCTGCCATAGAACTTCAAAGGATTGCTAAAGGTGTCATTATGTGAATTCTTTAGGACTGTCTATAGTGTTTTACTATGTAATCAATGAAAGATTATTACATTTTTGTTGTACATACATGTTCGGTGTTTAATGTAGGACAACTTGCACGACGTCAGTACGAAGGCATGAGGAGGGAAGCAGCTTCTTTGAAAATTCAGAAAGATTTCCGCATGTATATAGCCAGAAATGCTTACAAAATTCTTAATGCCTCAGCTATTTATATTCAAACTGGCATGCGAGGGATGGCTGCTAGAAATGACCTTAGATTCAGGAGACGAACACAAGCTTCAATTGTTATTCAGGTAGGATAGAGGAGCATTTCTTCTTAGTTAAAGTGGACTACTATCTGAAACATTACCTTTGTTTTCTTTTCATCATGGGATTAAGATGCGAACTTTTTACACTCCACTAACACCATAGCAGAAGGAACTTTGTTTACTGGACTCCCCATTGTATATTACTTTCCTTATTTTGAAATTCACTTTCTTTATTAACTAGATGTTTCAACTGAAATTTGAGTCTTTTATTTGCCCTTTCTTTCAAGGTAATATGTTTTTAATATTTTGTAAATGACCGAACAAGCCTAAGGTTAAAGCATTGAAAAGTGTTGGGAAATTGTTTGCTCAATAGTAATCATATATTCATGTTATATGATATTTGGTGCGTTATACATAAAACGTGATTAATTTAATGCGAGTTTCTTTCTTATCGTAGGCTCGATACAGATGTCATTCGGCTCGTACTTATTTCCTGAGGCTAAAGAAAGCAGCAATTTTTGCACAGTGTTCCTGGAGGAGAACATTAGCTCGGAGAGAACTTCGAAAGCTTAAAATGGTGTTCCCTCTTCCCCTTGATCTTCACTTGATTCTTCAAACGTTATCAAACTGCAGTGTTTTTCATTTTAAAATAACTGGCATTCTTAAACATTTTGGTTTTCTCTTTTTTCAGAAATTGATCAGTTTTGTTACCATAAATTTCTTTATATCACTATTGTCTATTTCTATACAGCTTTGCTTTTAGATTATATAATTTTGTAAGAATGCAATTATGCGACTATTTTTTGTATTATCTCATGCTATTAGAGATTAGGCTTGAGACCAACTTTACTTGGGCTTTGTAAACTGACAAGTGTTAGTCACTAGAGTTCGTTAAACTTCAGTTTTCTATCATACAGTAACTATGACAGATGTAACCTAACAGCATATATATTTTTGGGTACATGTAAAGCACTAACAATACTGCAACTTTCATATTCCTCACTCCGTCACTTTTACTTTCCTCTCTATGCAGTAAACCAGTTAGCACCAACTAATATAAATATGTATCTGTTGGAAATGATATTATTGTTTGAAAAGTGTTATTTTCTCCTTTTAAATATGAAACTGTGGTGTTATATATCTATTTTGCATGTGAATTTTATCCTTTTAACGCTATTGCTACAACAGTTTTGTATATAAACGTCTGTTATTTGTTTTGATTATTGATAAATATCTAAATTTTAATTTACTGCAGGCTGCAAGGGAAGCCAAGGCACTTGAAGAGGCCAAAAATAATCTGGAAAAGCAAGTCAAAGAATTAACTTTATGTCTAGAAGAAGAAAAACAAATGAGGGTAATTTATTTATTTATTTACAGTAAATGAAAATGCAGAAGCATGACAGTTTCTTCAAGTCTACTATTTCTAATTTGTTTCTTTTACCTATAAAAGTATTGTTTTAATTGTATTATTTCACCAACATTCTAAATGTTTTGGTTGGTTCATTGTGATATTGAGGAAGCCAAGACACAGGAAAATGAAAAACTACAGCAAGCGTTGCAAGAGAAGGAGCTTCAGTTCCAAGAAATTAAGGAAGCCAATACAAAGGAAACTGAAAAACTACAGCATGCTTTGCAAGAGATGGAGCTTCAGCTCGAAGAAGTTAAGGAAGCCAAGGCACAGGAAACCGAAAAACTACAGCATGCTTTAGAAGAAATGGAACTTCAGTTCCAAGAAATTAAGGAAGCCAAGACAAGGGAAACTGAAAAACTACAGCATGATTTGCAAGAGATGGAGCTTCAATTACAAGAAATTAAGGAAGCCAATACACAGGAAACTGAAAAACTACAGCATGCTTTGCAAGAGATGGAGCTTCAGTTCCAAGAGACTAAGGAAGCCAAGATACAAGAAATTGAAAAACTACAGCATGCTTTGCAGGAGATGGAGCTTCAGTTCCAAGAAACTAAGGAAGCCAAGATACAAGAAACTGAAAAACTACAGCATGCTTTGCAGGAGATGGAGCTTCAGTTCCAAGAAACGAAGGCAGCTCTCATTCAGGAACAAGAGGCTGCCAAGAATGTAGCTGAACGAACTGCAACTATACAGGAGGATTCTGTTAAGGATGTTGACAATGAATTGATTAATAAGCTTACGGAAGAAAATTATCAACTCAAGGTAAGCATTGCATAAAAAGTCTTGGATAAATGTATGCTGACAGGTCTGTCATAGTATCCACAGTTATTGTTATTCTCTATTCTTTACAGGAACAGATTAATTCATTGGAAAAGAAGACTGTACAGGAGTTACCAGTTAATGTTACTGACAATGAGTTGATCAATAAACTTACCTCAGAAAATGAACATCTTAAGGTATAAATTAAATATTGAGTGTTTGAAATTTATGTATTGCAATTGTTATTATTATCATTATTATTATATTCTTTACAGGAACGGATTAATTCTTGGGAAAAGAAAACTGTAGACGAATTTCCAGCTAATATTACTGACAATGAGTTGATCAGTAAACTTACCTCAGAAAATGAACATCTTAAGGTATAAATTAAATATTGAGAGTTTGAAATTTATGTATTTCTTTATTTTTATCATTATTATTTTATGGTTTACAGGAACGAATTGATTCTTTGGAAAAGAGAACTGTACAGGAGTTACCTGATGGTACTGACAATGAGTTGATCAATAAACTTACTTCAGAAAATGAAAATCTTAAGGTATAAATTATATAATAAGTGGTTGAAATTTATGTATTGCTATTATTATTGTTATCATTATTATTTTATGCTTACAGGAACGGATTAATTCTTTGGAAAAGAACCCTGGACAGGGGTTTCCGGTTAATATTACTGACAATGAGTTGATCAATAAACTTACTTCAGAAAATGAAAATCTTAAGGTATAAATTAGATAATAGTTGTTTGAAGTTTATGTTGTTGTATTGTAATTGTTAATTTTTATGTTGTACAGGAACGGGTTAATTCATTGGAAAAGAAAACGGTACAGGAGTTTCCTGTTGATGTTACTGACAATGAGTCGATCAATAAACTTAAGGTATGAATTAAATAATAAGTTTTTGAAAGTTATGTTATTGTTATGTTTTATCCTTTACAAGAACTGATTAATTCATTGGAAAAGAAAACTGTACAGGAGCCTCCTATGAATGTGAACGACTATGAGGTGATTAGTAAACTTACGTCAGAAAACGAACATCTTAAGGTATAAGTTACATAATAAATATTTGAAATTTATGTTCTAGGTTCTCATAACTCGAAAAATAACTCCTGAAGCATTGCAGGGTCAGGTTAATTCATTGGAAAGAAAAATTGATGAAACTGAGAAGAAATATGAAGAATGTAACAGGATTAGTGAGGATCGCATGAGTCAAATTATAGAGACAGAATCAAAGATGATTGAGATAAAGACAAATATGCAGAGGTTCTTATGTTTTCCTTTTTTCTTTGAACATTTTCATTATAAGGAATATTAGATGTTTTCCTTGGTTTGATATGTTGCTTTCTTATGTTTTAGGCTTGAAGAAAAAGTATCTGATATGGAAACTGAGAATCAAGTTTTGCGGCAGCAAACCTTGTTGAGTTCATCATCATCCAGAAGAATGTCAGGAAAGTTTTCACCTTCTTCAGTTCCGGTAAATACAAGATCAATGCTTATTACGTGAGGCTATTGGTACTCTTAGTTGTCTATTTACATTCCCCATCCATTACTCTTAATTGATATTTTTTAAATTATCCTCAATTAAATAATTTTTGTTTTTAATGCTGGTCCTAAGTCCTATCCTATGTAATTGTATTCTTAGTTTTCTATTCACACATTGAGGACAATTTGGAAAATTTCAATTAAACCAAGTTAATGAGTAATGTGAATTTATAATTTTGTCGCAACAGTCACTGACTATCATCATCCTTGTTTACCCCTACTGGAGATAATATTAATGTCTTTTTCTGCTCTTGCTACTACTAGCAGCCTTTGGAAAATGGTCAGGTAATCAAATGCTTAGATTTGAAATCCCTTTTACATTATCTTTGTATCAAGTAAGAAAAGTTTTTCACCTGTCCCTTTATCAAGGTTTTGAAGAAAACTCTATTTTCTATAGGCACAGCCGCAGACTTCTGCTCCTGCAAAAACCTTTGGTTCAGAGGATAGCAAAGTAAGGAGATCTCTTATGGAGAGACATCAGGTATGCAATTGCACAATAACTGTTTCTTAATAATATATTTAATTTATACTTTTATGTACTTTTTAAGCACCTAGTCAGATTATCCTTTTGTTTGATTTCCTTGTGTGTAGGAGAGTATAGATGTTCTTTTCAAATGTGTGACAAAAGATCTTGGGTTCTCTGAAGGAAAACCTGTTGCAGCATTTACCCTTTACAATTGTCTGCTACATTGGAAATCTTTTGAAGCAGAAAAAACAAGCATATTTGATCGTCTTATTCAGATTATTGGTTCAGAAATAGAGGTACCTTTCTATTTGATCAAACCATTTGCATTTGTTTGCTAGAGAATTTTTTTTTATCAGATTTAGTCTTTGAAAATTAATTCAGCCATGGCAATAAGAACTTTTAGTAATAAAAATTATTTGTTGTTTCTTATTCAACACCTACACAAAGCCAATGATATTCAAATGATTGTAGTACTGAAAATAATTTGTTGTTGGTTATCAAAGTCAGAGCACTGTGATTACAGATTGATTGATACAAGGGGACCTTTGATGCCAGAGGCATAGTTTAGTAAATTTGTTTAGACAGACTTGAAAACTTAAAAGATTTGAAAGGAAGTGACTGAATTTTTATGTCTTATTGAGTTTATTAAAAATGATGATTACACTCTTATTTATAGAGTACATTACATTTAATTGGACAACTTTCAATAGTCTAAGAATCTATAGAAAATAATTAACTAACTGAAGATATGAAATGAAGTACAATATGTCTGAGTTCTCAATCTCCTAAATCACTTCCAAAGTTGTGAATTTTTCTCTAGGGTACTCCAAAAGTCTTACAACCCAAACTTACTATCTCTTAAAGTTAAAGAAGATCTAACATATATTTCCTTCAGAAATAAATATATCTTGCTTAGAGTAGGTAATTTCTATCTAAAGGAAGTACTTCAGCTTCTTAAGGTCCTTCATCTCAGGATGAATAGCTAATTCTCCTTAGAACCAATCTTTCAAGCTCATCATCACCTACTATAATCATATTTGTATCATCTATATAGACCAAAAGCACTATAATTTTTCCTTCCCAAGAATGTGTTATAAAGAGTATGATCACCTTGATTAGTGAACCTTCTAAACCATAGGTTGAGTGAACCATTCAAACCAAACACGCCAGAACTGCTCAAGGTCATAAAAGCCTTATGTGATTTAGAAAGGTTAGATGATAAAATATTGTCATTCTCTATACAATTGGTAAGTAATCAAAGTTAGATAAAAGGTATAAATAACAAACTCATTTTTTTCTTTAACTTTGCAAAAATGTGAAAACAATGTAGCATTTCTATGATCATAATTATAAACGCATCAGCCAAAACATTAAAAAGAGTGGCAATTTTTGTGCTCGGTGTTCTTTAGCACTGCCATTTTATTGATAAAAAGTGAGTGGTGTTTAGATAAAGGAGACACATGTTTCTTTTTAATGTGGTCTCACATGATATTCCACTCAACATTTTTTCAGGATCCAGACAAAAATGATTGTATGGCTTATTGGCTATCCAATACAGCTTCTTTGTTTTTCCATCTTCATCGATGTCTAAGAGTACCTACAGCACGGAAACCACCCACTCCGACATCATTTTTTGGGAGGATGACCCAGGTATCAAGTTTCTTTATTGCTATCCAAGTTAACATATCTTGAGCATAAGTCCATGTTGGGTCATACTGCAGATCAATATTCCATTTGCAGATATGATCTGCTAAAATTAATTATACTGTGTAATGCTTACAAATGTATAACCAATAATTGAAGATTGTCAGAAGGACGCTTTTAGCTCCTTATCGTCTAAAACATGCTATATGAATACACTTTGCTTTGTAGCATGTAAGTTTCTAAAGTTCGTTATTAATAAAGACCAGAGAAGATGAAAGGGGAAAATATGTAAGAATTGGTCTCCAAAATCAATAAATTCAATTATATCTCTATTATGCACCTTGTTCTAGGCTAACAACTTTTGTGATAAAAAAGAATAATAGATTAATTTGTTGGTCTGATTTTTGTGCCAAGAGAGGAAAAAGGCTATGCCTATCCATATACATTATTCTTTTCATTTTAAATAAACACCTACAAAAACAGTTATGACTTTATAATAATAAATATTGTACCTATTGATTATAGAGATAATGCCATTAAACTCACTATACGGAATTCGATGTTGTTTCTCAGGGTTTCCGCTCATCTAATAGTCTTTCCAGCAGTGCTTTTGATGTAGTGCATCAGGTTGATGCCAAGTATCCAGCTTTGCTTTTCAAGCAACAGCTTGCAGCTTATGTGGAAAAGATATATGGAATCGTTCGAGAAAATTTTAAGACAGAGTTGTCACCTCTGCTTTCTTCTTGCATTAAGGTATGGGGGCTGTATACTTTGTCATGGAATATGTCTTGGTAAAATTATTATAATTGGGTATACGCTGATTTTGTGAGGTTGATTATAGTCCACTTTCTAACAATATGCATGTGGTACCTGTATGGTGGAAATTGTACACTGTTAAGACTTTGTGTAAATTTCATTATGCTTATTCAACTTATGATAATATGACTTCAGGTAGAAAGAACATCAAATGACAACAGCCAACAAGATGGTTCTTGGCTCAGTATTACGGAATGCCTTAATAAATATCTCAAGATTATGAAAGAAAACTATGTATGTGAAGGTTTGATAGTACAGTGAATTGGTATCTTTACACCCCGAGCTTTCGAAGTCCATTTTAATGTTTTAGAGCAAACTGATTTTATGTTTTGCCCCAGGTGCCTAATGTTCTAGTTCAGAAGCTATTTAGTCAAATTTTTCAATACATCAATGTGGAAATCTTTAATAGGTAAACAAGTCTTGTTTCATTCAGCCCCTTTTACAGTAACGGACTAATTAGAGGCATTGCATCTGGGTTGACTTGTGAATTGGGAATGATATGTTCTCCAGCCTTCTTTTGCATGGAGAATGCTGCACATCAAAACATGGAGAATATATAAAATCAGGGTTGGCAGAACTAGAACAATGGTGTAACGAAGCAACGGAAGAGGTACACTGTATCCGCCCCCTTATAACTTCCCTATGCACATTGAAATCACATACATTGTGTGAAAAATGATTTAAGAGTGTGTCCAAAAGTGTCACAGAGTATTTTCCTAGCACTCTAATTCTTATATAGCTAATAACTATCTCTGTTGCAGTACACTGCCTCATCTTTGGATGAACTCAAACATGCAACACAAGCAGTTAGATTCTTGGTATGCCTGTTCCTTCTTCTGTGATCTGAACACTTTTGCTTTGTAAACAGACTTCATGATCAAAATAACCCAATTTATTAAGATGTTACTTGTTTTAATATTATTACTGCAAACATACATGAGTAATATACCGTAAATATAGAATACATTACAAGAAGTTTACTAAATCTTAAAAAGACTCATTCCCCTCCCTCATTTTAATTTGGATGAAATCATTTTTCCAGGTTGCACCACAGAAGGATGAGCTATCCTATGATGATCTTACGAATGACCTATGCCCTGTAAGTGTTTTCGTCTGATATGAGTGATTGACAACAGGTGTAAGTTAAAGCTATGAATACTTGATCATGCTTGTGAAATAAATGTTAACAGCAAACCCTTCATATCCAAACATTAACTTATTACAAAGCTAACAGAGATCTGCAACTTTAGATCTTCTCATATGAGCAAAACATGGAAAACATTTCCCTTCCTCTGTCTTTTGTGTTTCAAAAGTAAGCTCATCTTTCTTTCAATGAGGAGACAATATTAGGAAGATATTTACCAACAGGTAGTAAACGCAACTAAATAAGAGAATATGACTTCATCATTAATCCAAAACCTTAAGACTATAAGTTTGTAAATCTTTCTCACTTATATCTTATTTAACTTTTCTATTTCTCCATATCGTATTTCGTACAAGTTGGACGAATTTGGTTTTGATACCACTATTAGGTATCTACGAGGGGAGCCATATCGTGAAGATATTCACCAATGGGTAATAGGTACAATTATATAAGAGAATATGACTCCACCTCTAACCTAATACCTTAAGACTAGGTTTATGGGTCTTTCTCACTTATATGTTGTTCAACTTTCCCATATTTATCCAATATAGGGCTCCAACTCACCTTGAATTAACAATTTCCCCCTCAAGTGAGTCCCTTTCACATTAGCATACTCCCCTTTCAATGAAAGCATTTTTTTTAATCACAAATATTTGAGTTATGTACTTTACATTTTTTATTTGTACTGTCGTTTATGAACGGGACACATTTTCCCAAAACATATATTAGGAAGACTTTTGATACAAAATTCACTAACTTAAGATCCTCACCTGCTCCTCCTCGTTACTCACTAGAACTTAAAACATACTCTAACATTAACATCTATATATATGTGCTGAATGTAGGTCCTGAGTGCTCAGCAGCTTCATAGAATATGTACACTTTACTCTGATGATGATGACAAAAAACAAAGCGTATCAACAGATGTAAGTTGCATCTATCTATCCACATTATTTTCTTCTCAGCCATTACTTTGTTGTATGAATAGTAGCTATTGTAATCACTGCTATGCACATGTGTAGGTCACTACTAGATTGAAGCTTCTAATGACAGATGAAGAAGAAGATGAAGGTGACAAATCTTTCGTGTTGGAGGACAACACAAGGTAAACTCACAAATATACTTTAATATCAGTTACAAGAAAATTTATTTTAATTAAAACTGAACTCTTCACCTTTCACTGTTTTCAAACTGCAGTTATCCTATCATAGTTGAAGAGATCCCTACTTCTTCTCAAGATAAGAGCATTCCAAAAGTAAAACCTCCTGCAGAACTTCTTGAGAATGCAAACTTCCAATTTCTGCATGACTATTGTTAGTTCCCCTGTGGTGCAGCTTAGCTTTTAAGGTTCAAAATGTGTTCTCTAATTCAACATCATGTTGTAAATCCACCCATTCTCACCGTGGCCCCTCCCTTTTTTTTCTTGTATTTTGTGAGCATCCATCCTGTATTGGTTGTGTTAGAAAAAAGGCAGGGTAGGTTTCATAACATCTATTCACATTTTCTTTTGACCTCAATTGTTATTAGATTATGTGGATGTTCACATGGGGCGCAAATCTTTGTATTAGTGTGAAGAAAGAAGAGTAACCATTTGTAAAATGATAGGAGTTGATCACTTAGATTTCCTTCTTCTGTCCTCAAATTTCACATTTTAGAAAGCAGTATAACACCATCAAATGATTTGGTGATGATATTTTGGTTAAAATAGAATGTTGGTATTTTAGTACAAGTTTTGTTTTTAAGTTTTGTCCTTTTCAATTTTAAAAAAATTCCATGTCTCTGTCTTTTTGTTAATTTTAGTTCTAATGTATCAACTTAACATGAAATTTTGTTTTCTGATACCCCTCATGGTTAGTCATAAACTAATGGAATGATCCATTTAGTCACTTTAAAACAACCCAAAATAAAGTTTTGTAAACATAGAACTGAAGCCAAAATCATAAACCGGAACCAAAATTCTTTTCTAATTTTTTGTCCTAAGAATTTAGTGTGCATAGTACTATTTATAGTTCTTAAATTCCCAAAATATCGCATCTAGGGCTTAATATAAGTGAATCATTTTATTTATGACAAACAAATACATTGATGAGTAATACAGATTCTGAATTTAAAGTTTGTAGATATACAAAAAAATATGGTTAAAAGAGAAATTTCATTAAAAATAAGAATAAATTTAATAAATATTTCGCACAAATAATAACATGATATAAAGAGATCAAAATAATCTCTTAAAATGATACAAGATTTAAATAATCAGCAAGAATTGATATCTAAAGTTTAATATATTTTATAATTTTAATTGAATAATATACATTTATCTTTTTTTTTTAAACTATAATTATATTTATAAAAATACACAGGCATATAAATTTTTAAATAAATACCACTTAAGATGGACTAAATAATTCATGTCAATCTGTTTTAATTAAGAATATTATTTTTTAAATATAATCTAATCCATTTTATGGACTAGTAAAATTCACCCATCAGTTCCAATTGATTATAAAATATGTTATTTTCATAATAAGAATCTAAAGAAAATTCTCTTTTCATTTTGACTATTTCAATATTATATATAAAAAATTCTTATTTTCGGTGAGTCTATAGAAAATATAGAAAATGTATGAATTAAGACACAAATTATTAATTGGTAAGATTAGTTAATTTTTTTTTAAAATATTTAATTTAAAACTAATAATTCATGTGACAATCTAGTAGGGTTTTGGATGTAGTAAGTAACTTTTAACCAATTATACCACATTTCAATATAATTTATTTATATTGTAATTTGATTTAGACACTTGAAATATTATTTTGACCAAGAATCTTAGAAATTTGCGTAGATTATTTGAGTTTCAATTCACAAAAAATAAAAAAATATAAAAACGATTAGGTTGTCGTACCAATCAAGAAAATATTCTTCAAATAAGTTAGATTTAATAAACAATTCTCTAATGAAGACAACATTAGGAACTGTTTGTATAAGAAAATGTTGCAGTACTATGGGATTTAGAATATATTTGACAAATTCTTATATTTCAATATTATTTCTCATACTTTTATCAGAAACTCAGAGTTTCAATATTAATTAAACATAAGATTAATTTAAAATATATTAAATAAATGTAAATTTTATTTTATCAAACTTATTCTATCTTATATTTATTAAATTTATATTAAATCATTGTTAAATCATTCTTTTATAAAAATATATCAAAATTAATAAACCAGTTTATTTTTTTTTTCTTTTACCATAACACATTCATAACTTTAAGTGTCTAAAACAAGATTAACTAACTTGTTAATATCTTTTGATGTCTATGGTATAATATTAAACATCTCCAAACATTTTTTTTAAATTTATAAAATATAAGTTATTTATCTATTTTAAAATTAATGTTAACATTAAAATAACAATTTCAAAATTTGGAAGGATTAAAATATAAAAAAAAAAAATAAATTTACATGACCAAAATTAAAAATTTTCTCAATTTATAAAAACTGAACTTAATACTTTTAAATTATGGAGGAATGAAACACAGAAAAAAAAATTATAGGAATCAAAATAAACAAATTTGTCTCTTTTAAATTATGGAGGAATGAAACACAGAAAAAAAAATTATAGGAATCAAAATAAACAAATTTGTCTCTAGGGACCACAGTAATTCCTATCTATTCAAGAAATTTGTCATATTGTTTTCTTTAATAAAAACTAATAGAGATTTTTTTTTTGTGTGTAAATACTCCTTAAACTATTTATTTTTTATGAAATTTATTAAGGTATTTTTTTTCCTCCTAATTATTCTAATATAATTTATTTGCCTCTAGCATTGGTAAGAAATAAATAGTGTTTTTTTAAATACCAACATCTGTTCTTTTTGTTCTGAATATATATTAATTGTTATTTTGTATCATATTATGATTATAAAAATGTAGTGGTTTTAATATTTTTTAAAATTTTATATATATTTTTTTTTATTTTCGTAACTGTTAAGCAAATTAAATAATATAGTTGCATTGATAGATTGAGATTCATGTCATGCAATGTTATGCAATGATAGAAGTTGAAAAAGAACATTGAATTGGAAAATATAGAGAAAGTGCCCAAAAAACAAAAGAGAAGAAGAGAAGATCATAAAAACCTTCCCAATTGCACCAAATACTATACTCCTTCCTTCCAAAGCAAACACTCTTCCGAACGAATTCATCATTCTCTCTCTCCTCTTTCCACACTTTCCACAATTCTCTCACTCTCTCAGATTCTTTTGCTTTCTCCTGCGGCCATTGTTAATGTTGGCGGCCTCTCCGTGTCCGCTGCTTCTCTAGTAAGATATTCCGCACCAGAGATTCCTCCAGGGTTCTGTTTTGATTTTGTTAGGGTTTCTGATCGTTCCTATCGCCGCTTTCGGTGGCATCGCCATCCTCATGCCTCCGCCGCGCCGGCGCGGAGCAAATAAGGCGAAGGCCAATGGCCACTTGAGGTTGGGCGATCTTGTGCTCGCTAAGGTTAAGGGATTCCCATATTGGCCTGCCACGGTGCGCCTTTGATTATCAAACTTTTAATTTCTCTATTTTCTTTTTTTGAATTTTGTTTATATTTTTCAAATCAAATCTTTGTGTTGCCTTGTCGATTCCGCTTGGATAGGTGTAGTTTTTGGAGAAATTTTGTCTATGGGGTTTTTGCACTCTTGGTAGCGATTTTCATTTTGATTAGTGGGTGCAGGTACTTTTCAAAACATTGTTAGGCCTTTTTGGTGCTTTCATTGATCTCTGTTTTTTTCTGTTATTTAATTTGTAGGAGTTTTATAATTATGCATCCTCTCTCTGTTTTTTGTGTTTTTTTCTGTATTGTTAAATTGTTAATAAATTGCTGTTGAGGTTGAATTTTTGCATGTTAGTTAATGCTGATGTTACTGATTTTATTTATTCTGTATCTTCAGATAAGCAGGCCTGAAGATTGGGAGAAATCCCCTGATCCAAAGAAATATTTTGTTCAATTTTTTGGGACCAAAGAAATGTTAGTCTCTCTTTCATTTTTTTAATTCAAGCAGCCACATCATGCAATGTAGTCTACAATTTTTGTAATTTTTAAACCTTCTCTTCCCCATGTGTGAACAGATAGGTTGTGAAGTAATTTAGTGGATGTTTATAAATTTTACAGTTGTTGATTGGACAGTTAGATTATGCAAAAATTTAGTGTGTTAAGAGATTCACAAGATATTGTAGTATGTATATATATTTCATTAGAAAACTGTATATTTTTCATATATGTACAATGGTTGTAAAGAGACATTGATAATTTTTCATTAATATATAACCATATCAGTAATCACAATCTACATAAGGATGATTGTAATCATTATTAAGAAAAAAACTGTAGCACAAATTTTTTTCCTACCCATATCAGAATATATTATTTGTTCAATAAACATGTCACCAAAGAGTTGTTACAAGTAGTAATAACTTGTAAGAGTGGAGGAAAGAAACTGATAGATACTATCAGTAGTTAAGGTTCTAATTTTCAAAGTATCAGATTTACTTTAATTGGGCAGGTTGAGATAGTAGAAGAAATAGGACATATAACTTATATACTATTTATGGTCAAATCTCCTGACAATATGAAATCTTCAAAACAAGTCAGTTTTTTCCTTTTCATTCTGATGCTTTAAACTTTTTTTTTTATGTGCTACTGTGTGCATGTGTGTGCAGTAAATTGCTACTTTTATTTAAAAACTCTCCTTTTTTGAATTATTTTCTGTTAATAACAGATGTGACTCATTTTAGAAATTGGGCAACCCTCCCATACTTTATTCTTAAGCAGACACAGTAGTCATGTATATACAAGGTCTAAGTAAATTTGCTGACCTTTTTCCAAATACCTGAGTATTTTGTTTTTTGTAATTTCTATTATGTTACTTCTTTTTACCTTACTGTTTATTGTTAGTTAGGTTGATCATCTTGCATTTATCTTCTTTCATTGTGTCTTTTCTTTCATAGAGCTTTTGTTGCCCCTGCGGATATTCAGGCATTCACCAATGAGACTAAAACTAAGTTGTCTGCTCGGTGTCAAGGCAAGACAAAACATTTTACCAAAGCTGTGAAGGAAATTTGTGCAGCATTTGAGGAATTGGAGAAACAGAAAGCTGGTGGTTTGAAAGAGGACACGGATGATTCACATATTGATTCAGGAACTCCTTCTGTTGTTGAGGTAGTGACTCACCTAAAGGATGCCACTGATGCTGACGTAGAAAAAACTAACACATATGTGGGAGATGATGGCTCAAATTTGGAGCAATATACGCAAAGATGTGATGAAAGTGGTAGCCAAAGTGAAAAACCTTGTCATCCAATTGACAGTCTATCTCCTGTGTTGTCCCCTGTGATTGAAAGTAAACCATCAGATATTGAGGATGTGTGCAATGTTAATGACTTAAAACAACTTAAGAAAGCTGATAATGTACAAAGTATTTCTGCAAATGGGAACAATTCAAGAAAACTTGTTACTGGTTCAAGGAGAAGCAAAACTGCAGATGATAGAAAAAGAACAGGTGAAAGTAGAGCATTTTTGAAGGATGAAAATTGTGCAGGCTACGCTAGTCTTTCCAGGCCTGTAGAGAAATTGAAAGATAGAAAAAAAGGAAAAGATTCATATTCTGTTAAATCAGATTCTCTAAATACTGTTAAATCAGACTATGATATTAACAGTGGAAATAAAAATAAGACCATGCTGAAAGTTAAAGTAAGTCTTAAGGTTAAAAGTGAGTTACAGGAGAGCTCTGCTGGTTCTGAAGCTGAGAGAAAAAAATCTCAAGTTCATGGAAAACGTAATTTGGGAACAAATGAAACTTCACATGCTACTAAGAAGTTGAAGTGTATTGATAATAAAGACAATAAAACTTCAAAATCTCTCTTGGAAGATGGGAATAGTGGTCCACCTAACTCTCTTGTTGATGACAAAGCAGTCAAACAAATAGAGTTGAAAAGGTCTACATCGTGTTTAAAAACAGAAAAAAGTTTGTCATCAAGGGGTCAGCTTAGCAATGTTGGATCTGATAATTCTGTTGGTGAATTGTTGTCTGAAACAAAACATCATATCCAAGTTCGGCAAATTATGCCTGATTCTGCTAGCATTGCTTCTGGTGAACATACAGATACGAATTCTCTTATATTGAAAGGTGATACAAATAATCTTACATTTAAACAGGCAAAGAGGAGACGCAGAGCTGTTTGCATTTTTGATGATGATGATGAACCCAAAACTCCTGTTCATGGAGGAGATGCTAAAGATATTAAATCACCTTCTTTTATTTCAGAGGTTATGAAAAGCAATGGTACATTGCTAGAGAACAATGATACTGGTCAGCTGGTTACCAGAAAACCTAGTGCACTTGAGAATAGCCATGTTAAAGAACCCACTTCTGAAGTACATAATGAAAAATTGTCAGCTGGTCATCCTCAAAAAGAGACTGTTGAAGTTATTCCTGTCCATTTACCTTATAGTCCTGGGAAATTAGATTCAAAGCAATTGCCTCCCAAGGTGGTGGATAAATTGAGTTCCATCTCTCCTGAAAATTCACCTCACTCTGTTCCTAGAACAAAGTTAAATGCTGAGCAACATAAATCTTCCAAACTTATGATTCAAGTTTCCGGTAATTCTATTCAAAAGAAGGCTGATAATGGTTCTTCAAAGAATTTACATAGCATCAGTTCTTTATCGAGTCAGGTCTCTACTCATAAAAAGAACCCAGCATCTTTTGTTGAAACTTCTAAAACTACTCCAAAGACATTACCACAGGCAGTTGAAGTTCCAGTCACAACAGGAAATTTAGATGAATTTGATGCTTTTAGTGTTGATAGGTACATTTTTTTTTTTCTATATTTTATTCTTTGGATTTTTTTTTTTTCATTTCCACACATTTATTTACATCATTACAGAATTGAGGTGGGCATGGAAGAAAAAAGTAGTCTATACACTGCTTCTAGGACTCCAGAAACTCCTAAGACTATGAAGCATCTTATTGCAGCTGCACAGGCAAAACGGAGACAAGTAGCTCAAGCTCAATGTCATCCTATTGACACGTACTGTACTCAAGGGGGAACACCTAGCCCTTCTACAGTTCAGCCATTTCTGTCTGTCTCAAGCAATATTGACCAGGCTGATTGGCAGGCAGTAAATGAATACCCAACATTGGCTTCTCCATCAACTAATACGTATCAATCCATTTCTCAAAATCAACCTGATGCTGAAGAAAATGAGGAGAAAATGGTTAGTTCAGTGCAAAGGGATGTAAGGGGATCTCTGAGTGGTGGTACCGATGCTGCTGTTGCTCGGGATGCCTTTGAAGGAATGATAGAGACTTTGTCTAGGACCAAGGAAAGTATTGGGCGTGCAACACGTTTAGCCATTGATTGTGCCAAGTATGGCATTGCCAATGAGGTATGCTTTTTCATATCTTTTCTATTTCTGGAACAGCAAATCAGATAACAATTATGAAGTTTATTCCTTATCTTCCACATCAAGTATATCAGTGCAAAATTTCCTTATATAATAATTTAAAAAATTAGTTTGAGTGTGCAAAGATATTCTCTCAACATTAGTTATTGCTAGCTCTGTTGGAATGCCTTTTATATCAGTTGCTATGCCATAAATTGGTATTATCATGAGGTGAAAGGGTAAATTCAGCTCTTGTAGAAAGCTAAGCCTTAAGTTTTTGGCAAATCTAGTGTTTTTGAACATTGTGTTATTTATATATTTAAAACTAAACTGTTAGTTTGTTTGGGTGCGTATTTGTGTTTAATTTGTACTTGTAGAATATGAAAATGCAAGAGATATGATGTCAATATGTTTTCTTTTCTGTTAGGCTTGTACAATTACTTTTTCCCTATGATGCTCAGATATACAATACGCATATCAGATACAGTATGTATCTGAAACGATGATACAATATCCTGAAAATATATATAGGATACAATACATATATTATACATATCTAGGTATGTATAAAAATTCATAAAATAATAATAGATATATAATTGCAATTCTACAAATCTAAATTAAGAACATACTTATCATATCACAAAATGTAACTCATTGTCATCATAAATTATTTCCTATAAAAATATGAATAATACTATCAATCTCATTCTTTCTTGAAATCATCCATGTTGAGAACAACTTTCATTATTGGTTTATCAATACAATGGACAATGCTTTCATGTTTCTATATTATACATGTTTATATGTCTCATGTTGTTTTTAATTTTCGAAAATTATTTGGTAGGCTTGGATACTTCACTGATATGTATTGGTGAAGTATCCAAAAATATCAATATCAAATACATATCAAATATAGATACGTGAAGCAAATTGAAGTACCGATTATAACATCAATTTGATTGCTAATATGCTTGTAGTTGACTTACTTTGAAGTTTATGTACAGGTTGTTGAACTTCTTATCCGAAAGCTGGAAAATGAAACTAGTTTTCATCGTAAAGTGGATTTGTTTTTTCTTGTTGATTCCATCACCCAGTGCTCACATAATCAAAAAGGTGAGACTATGTACTTCATACTACAATGTTTAGATGCATTTATTATGGATGTGCTCTATATCTCTCCGTCTTTTGCCAAATTTGCAACTCTCAGGTAGTGTCTTTCATGACAACTTGAACTGTAATCATAGATATACTTTTCAGGCATTGCAGGAGCCTCATACATCCCTACAGTTCAAGGAGGATTGCCACGTCTTCTTGGTGCTGCTGCTCCCCCTGGGACTAGTGCTCGTGAAAATCGTCGTCAATGTCTCAAGGTCAGCTCTTATTTTTGTAAACAGAAATTTTATAGGAAAAAAATCGCAGTATGAAGACAAATATAAGTATACTCCAAAACAGAACACTAAGATCAAGAATGCAACAACACTATATATATCAGCATATCAATGGTATGAATTGTCCTCAAACAGCTATGGATGCTCTCGGTAGAAATTATAAATACTATTAAAATGTGTTTGGCCAGACATTTTTTTATCTTCTAAACTACTTTAAAGTTAAAGTTTGACATGAGCTTTAAATTTAATGTTGAAGTTGTTTGGTTTCTGAAGTCCTTTTTTGTTTTCAACTTTTGTTTGCCTAGCTTCTTCTTTTAAAGAAAAGAGAAGCCTAAAATAACTTGGCCAAACACTACCTAGTGTTCAATAAACTCAATAAATTGAATGAAAGTGATAGAACTGGCATCAAAACAGTGAGAAAGATTGAATTTAATAGAAAATAACACGACAAGATTTTCCTATGAAATATATACAATAATCCTGGGATTTCAAGAGATCTGGATCTACTCCTCACAGCCTTTCTAATTCTCCAAAAGTCCCCAGACATTATACAGATTACTGATGTCCCCATTTATTCAGAAGAAATTAATTTACAGATTATAACAGAAGAAACTACCGTAAATGGGCTTAATTAATTGTAGGCCCATCCCCCTTTTCTTGACATAAACTGGCTTGATTACAGGATTGCTATCAATACTTTCTCCCAAACCTTGTTCTTGAGGGGAAATGAGGGAGAACTGTTCTGTGTCCTCACAAGGACATATATTGATCCCTACTTGACAGCAGTGTTATCAATATCAGATAACAGAAAATATTGACAACCCGAAATTGATAGCAGAAGTCATATGGGTTATAGAGAAAGCATCACGAACTAAAGAAAATACAATATATACAAATAGATAAATAAAAAATGCACAAATATAATTATAATGCAAAAATAATGAATTCAAAGCAAAACAAAACCAAGTTGAACTGCCTTGTTCAGTTGCCATTGAGGTAGTTGGAAAATAGATATTCAGGGGTTTCAGTTTTATAGAGAATGAGTATTTGACTAGAAAAGTAGAATAGGTCGCAGGCGGGGGATAATGTCATCAGTGGCAGATTGCAGTGACAATGGTAGCTGAACTGGTTTTGTCTTTTTTGGTTACATGAAGGTGAGCTTAGATTTTTTTTAAATCTATTGGGCTTGGTCAGGTTAAAGGATCCACAATAGTTTTAAAGAAATAAGGTTTTCTTTGCCTCGGGTCTACACTTCTTCCTTTCTAAGGAGGCATGGGGCTGCATGTGGGACTAGGTGCAATTTGCACCATGACAGTGTCGTGGCGCCATTCCGCAACATCCAAAGCAATCGTGATGGGTCGCCATGGAAATCCTGCATCGCAACCGCCATAGCAGAGATTGCAACTCACTCCTCATTTAAAGCAGGTGCAATGGCTGAGCCACTGTTGATTCTGCTAGCAATCTTTTCAATCTTCATATCTGCCTTGTGGAAAACTGGATGAATTCAAGCGTGATCAGGTAGCTCCAGATTTTATGCAGTTGAGCAATTCTTGGATGATCCAATAAGGGCCATAATAATGTGGGAATAACTTTTCATTCCTCTTGCTAAAAGTCTGTATGGCTGAAGTTTAAGATTCACTCATTCACCTGATCTCCATTCTTGAATTCCCCTTCTTGTCAGCATAATTCTTCCTCCTTTGTTGCGCTTTGTCTAGGTTTGTTTATTCTGTTTTAGCACCCTATCCCTCTTTATAAAATTTGGATTTGGGCCTCACATAACCTCACAAACCAGCTTATAGGGTAAGGACGTGGGATCTTCCACTAGGTGGCACCTCCCATACAATCCATTAAATCGGTAATTGTGATTGTGAATTCAATTTTGGAATCAAATATAGTAAGCATAGAAGCCATGGATGAGTTTATCTTTGCTTGGTTCAAGTTTGAACTAAGTTCAAAAATGGGTATGAAACCCATATCTCTTCAAGCATTGGACCATTGACTTAAGAATTGGAATGCCATGAAAATAATAAAGCAAGTAAAGTAAATGAAATAATAGAAATGAACTAAAAGGTGAATGGAGAATCGAGACACTTGAGATGACTCAAGATAAGTGAGAGGAAGAATCACCTTTGAACTCAAGATAAGACTCCATAAGAGAGAGCATCTCACTTTCTTGAGAACTAACAAGCTTTTCACACTTCTCAAGAATTCTATTTCATTCAAAAGTTGTAAATGAATGATACAAAGGTTCCTTATATAAGCATGGTGCGGTCTAGAATATTCCTAAGCTTATGTCCTCATTTGTGCCCACCAAACAATTTTTAGCAATTGAGACTTTGGACAATAATTTCAGTGATGGAGAACGAATGACTGTTTACATATCTACCTCTATTATTCTCAAAAGAGAAATGTGTCATACACATGCTGGGGTTCGAAACCATAACTTGCTGTGAACTAGCTCTGATCCCCTTGATGATCTTCTATCCACAATTATTGAGAACATCTGTTCAAAATATCACCTACTATGGTAAACTACAGTGTAGAATGAATCTCCCAATCTGATTTCGTATCATCTGTAGAATGAAGGATCTTGCTGACTAATCACTTTCACCAAAAAATAGAGGATATAGTCAAAGGTAGTTTCTATAGGAATGTAAGTCGGTATACTCTGTGCTTGAGGGATATTAATTTTTTTGTTTTACATGTGTCTGTGTGGAATGCAGGTTTTAAGGCTGTGGCGTGAGAGGAAAATTTTTCCTGAATCAGTTCTTCGTCATTACATGGATGACATTGGAGTTTCAAATGATGATATGACAGTTAGTTTTTCTTTTAGGCGTCCTTCTCGAGCTGAACGGTCTCTGGATGACCCAATTAGAGAAATGGAGGGCATGCTTGTTGATGAGTATGGAAGGTGTGACATATTTTTGTTTCATTGTTGTTATTTGGTTGGAAGCTCAAGTATGTGTTGTGTCTGTTCTCATTATTGTCTATTTTTCTTTCCAAGAGTCACTGGTCATTTATAGACTATTAGTCTATATTAAAGCAAGAAAACAATACAACACAAAATGGAATATCCATTTGGAATTGTTGTATCACAATAAGCTTTACAGTATAGTTTTTAATCAAAACAAAGAAGTGGGTCTGTCATTTTGGAAAAAACCTTTGCCAATACTCTTAAATAATTACAGAAATTATGTTGAAACTACTGTCATTAATCTGTAGGGGTTTAAATTGGTTTCAAATTGCATTTTGACAAAATGTTTTTGATAAAAAAATCATCAGGATTTTCTCTCCTGACCTACTTCGACTAAAAACTGACCGTATATTCTTTATTTACAGTGACTGTCAAAATGTAGTGGAAAGATTCCTGGTCTAGTGGCAGTGGACAACAAACTATAGATCCCACCAATATAGGAATGATTTAGGTGGGAAATAGAACACAAAAGGGGGAGAGAGATGGATAACAGATCAGCTAAACTGTGAACTGCACTTCATTATCATTTCAGTGTCTAAAATACTACAGCCCTGCTTTATTTATTGGTGGCTATACTGCAGCTTACCATTATAAAATCCAAACTAACAATAGCTGCCTAACTAACCAACGATCATTCTTTTTTATTTATATTTACATAACACTCTAATTACCATTATAGAAAACAAGAAATTGTACGTAGAATTTTTTTCATTTTTGTTTCTATTTGTGCTTTCCTATTTTATATTACTCCTTTTGCACTTAATAATATTAAGATTTTCTTTCTTCATTTTATGAAATACAGCTGTCTAAGTGTTGTTTTCTGTTCTGTTGATATTTTTACTTGCTTCAAAAAGCTTTCTAATTCTGATTCTTGTTTTTTATCTGGATGTGTACCAGTAATACTACATTTCATCTGCCTGGATTCTTACCTTCGCATATGTTTGAAGAAGATGAAGACAATGATTTTCCGAGTAATGCATCTCCAGCAGATGCCACTCGCATTATTGTGGATTCAGAAACATCTACAGTTACCCCAAGTGACAAGCGTCACTGTATCTTGGAGGATGTGGATGGTGAGCTGGAAATGGAAGATGTTTCAGGTCACCCTAAGGAGGATAGACCTTTATTACTGAACAGTCCTTCTGAAAAGGATTCTCAACTTCAGGGCTCAGATAGGATTTTGGATCCTGCTTCGAATATTTCTGCAGAGATACCTGATATTCTTGAGGGTTCTCCTCCATTGCCACTAGATTCACCCCCTTCTCCCCCACCTTTGCCTTCTTCACCTCCACCACCACCTCCATCACCTCCCCCACTTCCTCCTTTGCCACCTGCAAGCCCTCCACCTTCATTGATTTCTCAATCATCTGGACCAGCTCAGCCTCCACTTTTCCCCCAGACAGTAGTGCCACCTCAATCATCATATCAGTCATCGCCATTGTCAGGGTATCAGCAAAGTGTATCTCATGATTTTAGTGGCTCAACCAATGTAAGATGTTTTGGCTTTCAAATATCACTGGTTTGTTTTGGATTTGTTTGCTTTGATGGTTTTGACAAATGGAGTCATCCTCCCTACAGGGCAACCAAATAGTTCAAGTGGCTGGAAATTCTTTTCCTGGAGGTCACAATAGTTCAGTCGTCAAGAATGAAATATTGCAACAGCCATCTGCTTGCTTTCCTCCAATGGCAGGCTGCAACTCTCAAGAACCTTCTGGTTTTAACCCTCCAAGGCAGTTGGAATATGGACAAAATGATATGTATCTAAATTCTCAAGGCCCTCAACCTAATATGCAATTTCAGCCAGGTAACCCACCATTTGCTCCAAGACACATGCATCCTGCCCTGCCCCAAAATCCATCCAATCAATATTCATATCCAAAGCCCACAATTCAGCAGCAGCTTCCACATTCTTTCCATTCCCCCTTCTCATTGCCATCAGTTCCAGATGGCCAGAGGCAATTTGTTGCTAATGAGCAATGGAGGATGCCATCAAGTGAATTTATAACAAACAATCAACAGGGTCTATGGATAGGAAGAAATCCTTCATGTCCTGGTCCTCCCTTTGGGCAGGAAGGTATGTAATTATTCAGCTTACTGAATCCAACTAATTATCAGAGTAAAATATCATTGAGGTTTTGTGCTGTTTAATTAGTTTGTATTTCTTATTCCTCAATATTTGTTATTAGATTTAGCTTTTCATGAAGTTTTGCATCCATCTATTCTTTTAGTATTTTTGTGCTGTGTGAGAATACACCTGAATGATATAAATGCTGTTTTAATGATGATAATGATAGGTTATTTTCGGCCACCACTAGAAAGACCACCGATAAACAATGCTGGTTTTCAGCATGCAAATACTAGCAACATGCCTGCTCATCCTATGACAGGTAGTTTTTGTTATTTTGCATTTATTAGCTTTTTCCTACTTTTCAGTTTCCCACTTTTAGCTTCCACTTGTTAATAAACTACATTTATGCGTTAACATCATTAATTCCTTCTTCAGGACATGGTGTTCCTCAGATGTCCTGTAGACCAGATATACCTGCACTTAATTGTTGGAGGCCTACCTGATGCTGATAGAAATATTTTAAACTTCCTCTGTACAATTCGTGGGTAAGTATTGGCTATTGGATTTATATTTGTGGCTTGTTTGAAAGGTTTACATAGAATTGTTTAAATCGAGGAAATAGATTTTGAATTAATGATCATTATTACCTGCCTTGCATGGACTCAGATTCTTTCATAATAAAAGGTTCTAGGTTATCATACATACACGTACCTACTTTTTCCAATTCTTTGATCTATATTTATTCTGAAGAAAAATCCTATTTCTTAGCTCTCAGTTGCAATACCGAATGATAGTTTTCATGCTACCTTTCAGGGCCGTTGCTGGTGGATCAACTATTGTGGTTTGAAGTTAGATTCGCTTGTGTAGAACGTACAACTACCCCTAAAGAAAGTTTTGAAAACTCTTGTGGAGGCTTTTGGCAGGACTGTGTATATTATAATTTTTCCTGACAATGTATCCCAAGAACATTTGCTTCCAAGTTTAGGCCCTTGTTTCTGACTTGGTTAGTTTGTCTGTTCTCATCCCTTGTGATTATTACATAAGATGTCTCTTTATATAGAAATCAGTTTCTTCACTCAATTTAAACTACAATAGTGGAATGTTAATTTTACTATCTAGCCATGGTTTTCTCTTTTCAAATTTTATTTCCTTGATTCTTTCTAGTGTTTTGCAAATTTGAAATGTATAGTCTCTGACCTTTTGGTATGTGTCAATTGAGTTATGAAGCTCTTCGATGATACCATCTTTTTGATCAATTCTATTGGAAAAGAAAAAACTGGGTTAAGTGATGGAAGGTTTTAACTTTGTTTTACTGGAATTTTTTTCATACTGATGAATGTTTGCTCCATGTAAATATATATTAAATTCATATTCATTCATGCATGTTACCTCTTTCACCTGCTGTGCTCCCTGAAATTGTCATCTTAGAAGACCAATTCACATCGAAACTTAATTAATATTCGAAATTTTCTTTAGAATATTATCCATGATGCCTATACTAGGAAGCAGTAAAATCTAGATTAAATGTGTAGTGCTTTCTCCTCGAAAGTGCATGAAAGAAGACTTAAACAGGGTATGAGGAAGTTGTGATAGTTGTTGGTTTTGATAGAGCTCATTGGTTTTGTGATTCAAGAAGTAGGAGAGCACCTAAGCGGATAAAATTTGATTTTTTATTTTAACTGGGAATTATAAATCTGCTTCCCACTTTGATCTGCTTTTATGAATTAAATAGGTGATGGTATCTAGTCTAGTAGAATAAAGTTGGAAACATATCATTAGGTATTGATGTTCAACATGTAAACCAGGTGAAAGTCCGTTTTCTCACAGGCAACCCTTGGTTTGCTTTATTTTAATATTTTAATTGAAACTGTGATTAGTAGCACACTTCTGAAGATAGAGCTGCTAAAATTGGCCATCGTAAAGTTGGTAAAATTTAGGCCCAAAACCTATGATGGATGGATACAATAAACGGATCAGATACGATATAGAAATACAGTTATTCTAGAAATAACAGAATAAGATTAGTGTAAGATACATATTTAAAAATGTATAAGAATTTACAAAATAATTATGCAAATCCAAATTAAAATCACATTTTTTAGACATTTCCAAAATAAAAAAGTTATAAATGATTGTTATCATAAATTACTTTCTATTATTTACATATAGTAATAATATTATCAATCTCATTATATTTTTTTAAATAATTCATAGAGAATAAATTCCTTTTTTGGTTTATGAAGAAACGATATTTATATTTTTATATGTTTCTTGTAATTTTATTGGGATATAAATGTTTAAAAAGTTTAGACATTTCACCTGTGAAGCATTAAAAAAGAACCTATACATGAAATAAATAAAAGTATTTCTGCTTCATTGGTTTGGATATTTCATCTATATGTATAAGTGAAGTATCTTATCTGATATTAGGCCTACTTTCACCTAAGCTTTTGTTAGAGTATCTTTAACTCAGTATCTGCCATAGTATCTTCAACTCAGACGTTTCTTTACCTTGACTTTGGCCTTGACTTCGGCCAGAATATGTTTAGTTTGGTTTCAACTACAGTATTTTATAGACACATCGTTCTTTACATGTGTATTACCAGTTTTTGGAGTTTGGAAATAATCTGTCCTGTTTCTGACATTAGTTGGGATTCTGGAAGTTTGTGAACCTTCCAGTAGTTTGGGGAGCTCTCTTACTCTTTTATTTCCTGTGTTACATTGTACAGGTTGTATTGGATCAACCTTTTAGTGTTCCTCTTATTTTTTTAATCCTTACTAAAAACATCATTTGACAGTTAAAACAGAAATCAAATCAGATATATGACATCCTTTACATGATGTTGATTGGGGAAAATCATATAAAAAAAATGTGACAAGTTGTCATCAATGAACATGACTGTAAAATTTCAATACGCTGACTTTCCGTTGATTAGATGATCTCAGGAATGGTATTTAATGTGTGTTTCATATTCTGCTTCTGCTTCTTAAAGTTGTGGATTAAAGGTATAAGCCCTGTAATGTTAATGATCACTATAAAGAGTTTGTTAGGATAAACTTCTCCTTACACACTTCTAGGAGAAGAAAATATAAGGAAAAAATAAATAACATTTTTGTAAGTTAAAATTAGTTAATATATTAACTAATTTGTAAAAATGATCTTATATTAACTTTTTTGAAATCTGGTTTTTATTATGTATTTAAGCTAATTTTTGTTTATAGAAAAAATATTTCATTTTTTTTTCTTATTTTCTTTTCTTGGAGGTGTTTTATGGAGGAATTTCTCCAAATAAGCCTTAAAATTATGAAGATGTGTTCATGTTTATGTTTTTGTAGGCATTAAAGCACAAGTAACTTTGAAAAGCATATATGAAAAACTTAAATGCAATATAAATATTTGCATATAAACATTATTATG
This sequence comes from Macrotyloma uniflorum, assembly GCA_016859785.1. Lineage (NCBI taxonomy): Eukaryota > Viridiplantae > Streptophyta > Magnoliopsida > Fabales > Fabaceae > Macrotyloma > Macrotyloma uniflorum. The sequence goes on along the minus strand of BDMB01000045.1, from coordinate 1,228,875 downwards.
CTGAGAATTTTTACAAAATTAACAAATTCTGTTGACATTTAATTTATTGCAACTAATTGATGGATTTTACAGAGTTACTGAGAAACGCAGGCACTAGAAGTTTTGCTTTAATTCAAGAGCTCATATCACCATTGCTGAAAAACAGGTTGAACTTTTTCTGATGTATTTTTCTATCAAAACATTTCAAATTCAGGCATAGCCGTATTAATTGCTTTGCATAGTTGTGAGTAATTGTATGTAGAACAGGCATGCTTTGCCTCTTGATTGCAACACAATTATGGACATTTTTAATCTTGATAGCATGTCATATTCTTTTAAAAGATATATAATCCTATTTTTGGGTTCAAGCACGTTATAATGCTAGAATTGTCTGTTAACCTTTCTATGTTACTGAAGAGGAATTTTGAGTAACTTTAATATTTCAGCATTTTGCGTTAGCGGAGATGAAGATTGGTATTACCTTTCTGATGTTTACAACGTCGTTACTGAACAAACAAGAAGGTCAGACACAAAGACTCCATTGCATCTGAAATTGTAGATCTTCGAATTAGATATTTGACATGGAGGGACAGAATTTCTTATGTATTTTACAGACCATTTCTATGCTAGTACATTTATAATTGTAAGGATAGTTCTCATAAAGGGTTCAAGAAATTTAGTAAAATATTTCTGATAGGATGACATTTTATTGCACATTACGATGTTTAGATTGTTGTACTGTGTAGCAATGATGCATGCACATGTGCATGCAGTCGTAGTTATTTTGTATACTTAAGAAAGAAACTTGAACCAAGATTTTTTTGTATTTCACTATGGAAATCATTTCTGATGTCCGGCATTCAGCCTTCCCCATCAATGTGATATGCAAGGTTGATGATGATTTACAGTTTCCTGCCATCAGAGCTAACACATAATATTGTGGCCTGTATCAATTTTGTACTGTTAGGTACACTATCACAAGCTTTATTATCATAGTTCATTGCAAGGAAGATAAGAGAGATTGTTGGTATCTGATTCTACTTTTAAGAATCCGATTTCTAAACATCACAGAAGAAAGCCTGGGGAATTAGTCTCCTCGGGAATCTAGATATTTTAAATTTTAAATTTACCCATTATAAGTTTTTTCGTTTAGGTGGAATGGTGAAAAATATAGTTCCAGAATACATGTTTTAGAATACACCTACTGAAATATTTAAAGCAAAAATTTCCAGAACATGAAATTCAAAAATAAAACTAACATTTTGAAATACATACATTTTCATTTTAGAATTAATTTATAATTATTTTGGATTATTTATTTTGAAATATTCCTTTTAATGGGATTTATTATTACGGAATCAACTTCTTGAAATAGTTTAAAATCTGTTTTAAAATACTTTTTTCAGAACTGTTTATAATGTTGTTTCTAGAATGATTCTCAAGCCATTTCTTCCAACCATGATACAAATGGAAACCTTCTTTTCTCTCATCAACATCATTGCCTTTCAACCAGAAGTTGCTTCTTCCATCTCACCACCTCGTTCGTTCCATACAAATCATTCTGAAGTTATTTTTATAAATATTTATCACCTACTTATACATCTTTTATCATGTGGAAGAATGCTATTGAAGCTGAATTATTGGACTTAATACGAATCAAACTTGGATTAGGTATTCAAGATGAAATAGAAGGTGGATGGGACCATTGTGAGACAAAAAAATTGTTGGACGGAAAAAAGATACACTTGGACGAAGGGTAGATGATTTTTCTCACGTAATTAAGGTTTTTTTTTTTTCCTTTTTTTAATTAAAAGTTTCAACAATTAAACATCAACAATATATTTTTCTATGGAAAATTGAAAGAAAAAATTTATATGATAACTCCTCCTGATCTATCCTATATTCTATTAGAACTAGTATGTGAATTTAAAAAGTTTTATGACTTTCAGGAAGTAGTAGTTTCCTAAGTTATTATTATATATTATGCTGGATATCTTCAATTTATGTATAATATTTTCTTAACTCATTTTAATAATCGTTTATTCTAATAATTTTGATTAATTTGACAAACATTTAAAAGAAAAATATTAGAGAAGATTCATATATTTTTAAATTGTAACTTATATATTTATCGAATAGTTTTATTTAATATTAATTATTTTTAAATTAAAATTTATTATAATATTAAAACATAATCTAATAAAATTTATTAGGTTTATTGTGTCATTTATTATCACATGTTTCTTAAATTATTTATAAATATTTAATCTTATATACTCAATTTTCTTATTATATTTAAAAAAAATGAAAAAGAAAACTAGTGGCTTTTGATTATTTTAAGGGATGATGTATTTCTGTGAAAGGAATGAAAAACTCCCATGTAATTAATTACGTATAAGCCAATTCCTAAAATAGATTATAAGTCAAATTGTCAAGTACTACTCATATAGACACCTTCCATTTTCTTCCTACACTATGAATCTTGGCTTGCATCCCAAAATATATGAGATGACCATGTTGTTTTGAGAGTTTTTTAAACTTATTTGATTGGGAAAGAAGTTAACAACCTTTCTAAAATCAATTCAACTGAAATCAACTTTAACTTTATTCTAGAATTATTATTCTGAAACAATAAATTTCATAAGTGGTCCGAAAATAAGTTCCCGAACAAACTCAACAATCTTCCAGACTGAGAGTTTCATAAGAATTTTAATATACTCATTCCGTAATGATAAAAGCTATTAAGGGATATTTTAAAATGTATAATTTAAAATAGTAAAATGATAATTATAAATTATTCATTCTGAAGTAAAGGATAATCCCTTCTAGAATGTTCAAATAAGGTTGATTGAATGTTCTAAAATTGCTTTGCTGGTTTTCAGACAGCTCATTCCTAAAAATCCAAATTTCGAAGCCTGCATTTCAAAATGGTCTTTCCGGGTGTTGAATTCTCTTTCTCGAATAGGCTTTTCTGAAAGGTTTGTTGAATTCTATTTGGAATTGATTGTCGGGACACATGAATTTTTTTTTGTAAAAACAAGAGTCTAAATTTAAAAGAACACTTGTGAACAACTTGATCATTTCATATTTTTGGGAGCTGCGGACCGAAATTCCTATTGGAAGAAAGAGCCCTTCCAAACTTGTACATTAGCCAATCACTATAAATCTACAAAAAAATGAAAAATGATTATGTGAAGCCTAAGGTTGAGAAATCTGATCCTTTCAGTCCTGCATTTTTTTTTTTAAGATGGACATTAAGCAGTCAAGAGATTTTTAAAAAAAATAAATAAATTGAGTATTTTTTGGCATAGAAATAATGCCCCTATTCAAAGAAATAAAATGTGATGTATGATTTTTTATGTCCTTTCTACATTGTTTTACTTCCTCCAATCTACCCACTGCGGTAGCAGCTAATGATTCCATAACCTCTCAAACGGGGTCAAAATTGTGTTTGATATGGTACTATACATTAATCAAGTGCGGCTTTATTTTTTCGACCAATTATTGGCTTGGGCAAGCCATCAAAGATTGGTTTTCCAATGGCTGCAGTCGAGAGGGCCTGCAAGTCTGGTTTCAAATTCCACATTGAGGTTGGCCAAATGGATGAGGACCCACTTTGATCATGATCATGTAAACAGGAAGTACTAGATGATTTCCTCACCCCAGATGAACCACCATTTAGTGAAGCATCCCCCATACCCGTTGCCACAAGATTCAAACCATTTTGCTCAGAATCAGTTGCCAATGAGGTTCTGGTAGGTGCTTTCTGTCTCAGAGCTAAGCCCTTTCCAGTTCTTGAAGGAAGAATACCAGTGCTGCTATTATCCTCCCTCAGAAGCAACTCTGGTATCCTGGTAAAGTCAGCTACAGATTTCTGACGTCTCTGGACAAGTTTGTCATTCCATTTACTGGAGTCAACTTCCCTGGTTTTTGCAGATGGTGCATCATTCGATTTTTCCATAATCTCTTCCAAAATTACATTGACCAAGCTTTTAGATTTCCGATGATGACTGAGAGGTCTGTTAAACATAGAAAAGTTTCTGGAGTAACCATCTTCTGATGGACTTGAGGACCCTTTAAGTCCATAGTAACCCTGTAATGAGCTCATGGCTGGTGAGACTCTCCGGTCAGATGACTTTATTCTCAGGGATTGGAATGAATCAAGTATATCAAAGTGTGCCTGAGTAGGAGAACTGTGATCTGAGTTACCATATCTGAAGAGACAACATTTATGCCAATCAGTGATTTAAATGCTAATGGGAAAGAAATCACCAGTAGTAACATTTAAAAAATTATTGTAACCAACATAAATAGTGCATATTATAGATCTATTTTCTTTAATTACAAATTCTTCTGAAATTTCCACGTAAGCCCAATTCATGTTCACAGAAATTCATATGGTAAGAAATTAATACATATGACAGGTTAAATTCATAACAAGGCACAGAGAATACCCACCCAATTATAGTATAATTAAGTTAAAATGCAATTCTTTAGCAGCAAGTTGAACAAAAGCAGCATTTAAGAAACAGAGGATATACCAGAACCAATTTCAACGCTATGGTGAACAATATTATCCACCATGTCAATTTCCTAAGACCCATTAACATTACCACCCCATTTTACACTGCATTATAAGCAACCGATAGCCACAGCCATTTCCTTAATTTATTCTTAAGCATCCATCAGATAACATATTCTGTACCTAAGGCCAATATTAAGCCTGTTGGACAAATAACAATCTGGCACTTCAAATGTATAACAACAAATTATACTCCCACAGAACCACAGAGCATACTCGTGAATTCACAGTTATCAAAATGACAAAATCTTTAAAACGAGTATTCAGGATTCATCCATCGTAATTATCTAGAAACAATGTACAGTCATATGATAGAAGAAAATAAAGGAGCCATACATAGAGGAAGAAAAAAGATGATAAATAGAAGAATTTGTTCATAAGATAATAGAGCAGAATAAAGGAATAACAGCAATCTCAATGGTATTATAGATACAAGAAACTAAAAACAAATTGACCTAATGATGGAACAAAAATAAGGATTTTATTTTTCTCTAATGACAGCATAAAGAATTTTACAGAATTAGTGAACAAAATCTTGTTAGCTACTTCAGAAACTGTTAAAAGGTTTCGCCAGAAGCAAAAAAAAAAAAAAAAATCAATTTCTTAAAAAATGTCGCACTGTCTTGTTTAATAGAAGTCTAAAATGGTTTTACAATGACAGAAAATACAATCTAAAACCCTGTTCCTAGAATCTATATATTCTAAAACTTACAGCATTGAATTTCATTCTAGAAGTATTCTCAGTTTCTCACCTTACAACCATGCCCAACATATGCACTTAACCGAAGAACAGTAAACTACTTTGCTGGCTATTTTCAACATGAAGCATGCCCAAAATATCAAACTCTCCTATGAAAGCTCATTTAAGGTCAAGTATCTTGTTGTATACGAGATACTTTTCTCAAATATTTCAGTAACACCAAAAAGATTGAGGCAGCATTTGACAAGTAAAACATAATGGAACAGTAGTTTGTTACATTCTCCTTGGTTCCACCTACCAAAACATACCAAAGACTTAACCTCTATTCTATAATCTTCTTAAAACACACCAAACATAAAACATGACCTACATGTTATGCTCTGTCCCTGCCTAACCTGTTCACTAAATGCTCCCTAAGACCTAGTTTCTGGTATTTAACGCTTTTCCTTAATCCAATAGAGATAAACATACCCAGGTGTACTGGAACCATTTGATAAACAAGGAGATGGAGGGTGCCTTCCAGGTAGCGGAATGTGGAGAGTTTTAAGTGCAAACATTTGATGGTCTGTAACAAGGTTATTCAACTTTTTGACATCTGCAACCTACAATTTTCCAATCAAAAAGGGCTGAAGAAATTACACTTCATTGCAAAACTCAAATTGATAAAATAAAAACACTTGAGAAATAAGAATTCAGGACAGTTGTCCTATCAAAAGTGATGCTGGAGAGAGGTAAGTGAAAACGGTAAACAACTCAGCAAACACTCGGAAACTACTAAACCAAAGAAAACGACAAGGGGGTAAAAACAATGCAACGAATAATAGCATAACCATTTGAAAACAGAAAACAATTTTTGAGTTTTCACCATTATTGATATCTTTTCCTCTTACTTGTCCCCCAAATTTCCTGTAATTTAATTTTGTCCATACACAAATGATGGTTCCAACTGAAACCAAAGGATATCATACCATATCCGACAAATCCTAGATTCAATACCCCTCAGGTACAGTTTCTAATCAGAATTGAAATTTCAACTGGATAATCCACACATAACAAAGCTTCGCATCAAAGGTCAAGATACGTTACCAATCAAACTGCAATTTTGATTAGAAAACAACATCAAAAGCACCTACAGAACTATATCTAAGTTATATCATATCATATCAAAAATAGGCTAGACCCACATCACATGCCACAAAAATTACATGAATTTGACTCATTTAAGGTACCCTTTCATCATCAGATTCTGTCTTGTGTTAATTTGACTCATATGGTACCATTTCATCGTCAAATTCCTGCTGGCATGAATTTCACTCATTAGCTACCCTCTCATCACCGAATTCCCTCTTGCATGCATTTGACTCAGATATGGTACCCTTTGACCATCAAATTCCCTCATGCATGAATTTGACTCATACCAAAGCTTTTATCACCAACTTCCCAAAGAGGGTAAACACACGCTCGTGCACACAGACACACAAAAACTTAACCATCCGTACAAATTCTAATAGTTTCTAAACAATCAGAGCAGAAATTATAAAAATAAATAAATAAACGATAAAATCGAATTAAAATAATAACAATAATAAAAAAAAGAGTACCTCAACACCATACTTGATAGCGACACCAGCCAAGGTATCGAATTTAGAAACATGGTGTTCGATGTATGCAAGTGTGGGAGGCGAATAAGGCTTGGTAGGGCTACGTTCTCTGCTGGACACCTCTCCGTCGTAATAATCCCAAATCCTGTCGTAGTACCCATTGATGCTGCTATTGCTATTGCTATTGCTATGGCAATTCTCTTTCCACTTTTCCCTTTCCATCGCCATTTCTCAACCCACGCTTCAACATCCCAAACCCATCTTCATATGAATTGGGATTGATCAATGAACGAACCAACGAATGAATGAATCAATCAATCAATCAATCAATGGATGAATTCCTTTCGTTCGAATTCACGGATCTGTGTTTCTTTCTTTCTGCGTTTGTCAGCGTTTTCTTCCTTTTTCTCGGAAAATGATGGATAATTGATTAGGAGCTTTCTCTCTCTCTCTCTTCTTCTTTTCTCAGTTTAGATAGAAACGATATTTTTTTTCCAGCGTTATAAATAATAAATACTCCAATCAATATAAAATGAGAGAAACAATTTTGAAAAAAAAAAACTCAAAATTAGAACGGAGAATTTTGAACATTAAAATCTTCCATAGATATTAACAAATAGTTGGTCAAAAATCGGTAAAACATTTTTATATTCAGAAACTCCGCGTTAATCTGGCAATCCCTTTTGTTTATACTTTTAACATCATAGTTTATAATTGGTTTAAGCTCCCAAAATTTAGATTAAGGAATAATATTTAAAAATAAAAGTTTGCATGTGATCTTAAACCTAAGAATCTAATAAAAAAAAAGTGAAACATTGTGTTGATACATTATGGTCACGAATCCCAAAATAAAATACAAGTCAACATTTAATTTCTGATAACTTCATGAGAAGGTAAGAGAGAGAAAGAGATGAAAAGTCACTCACTCTGTTTGCTTCTATCACCATCAAAAGCGGAGAAGAGAAGAGAAGAAAAGAAGTGTCAAGAACCAAAATCAATAAAAATAACGTATACAAGTTGTGGAAATTTTCATTCTATTAACAAAATATTTTTAACTCTATATTTTCAAATTCATTTTCATGGTTGGATTTGAAGGTTGAAATATTTATGGATAAATTATTCGTTAATCTTTGAATAATCCTATATTTATTTTAATTACAAATTATCTAAGTATTAAATTAAAATAGATAATCAAGTTACTTTTTGTAATAAATATTACTGTGAATATATTTGTTTGATTTATTTCTTAAAATTATAAATAAATAAGAAATATTAAGATAAATAAGATTTTATTAAGTTAATATATACTTAATTTGAGAGTTGAAATATAATAATATATACATTTTTAATTAACGAACTAAAAACTTTGGGATTAAAATTCAAGACAAAAAATTTTCATATTAAAATAAAATATAACCTAATAACTTTTTAAAAATTCAGTCTGCTAATAACATTCTCTGAAAAGAATAAAATATTAATTTTTTTTTTCAATTCTTTTACAAAATATTTCAAAGCTTAGAAAGATTTAGATTTTGTGTTTGTGGTTAGAAAGTATACCCTAATGAATCTAGAATAATCATAAAAAGAATTTAGATCTTTTTTTATCTCTTTTACTATTTAAATAAGCAATAAAACTTTTCAAATAATCTACAATAATATTTTAATATTTATGTATATACTTCTTTTCAAGTTGTATAATCATGTCAATAAATTAACTATAAACAATTAATCATTTGTTCATGGCGAAAACAAAGCAATCAATAATTTCTCCTATCTTTTCAACGATACCACCATGATTTTGTGGGATCCAGATTCTTATATCTTATTTCAAATCCTATACTTTTTAATATTAATTATTTAATTTTTGGTCTCACCACTATGAAAAGATAGAGAAATAACAATGACATTTTGTTTAAAGACAAAGATAAAGGTACATTTTTTCTTTGCCTTAACACTCATGCAATATCTTTATACAATAATTTCTAATTTTAAATAAAAAAATAATGGACTGAAATGAATATAATATATATATTTAATTGAATGCTATAAGTCTACGTTTAAAAGTTGAGTGTAGGTTTATCTCTGCACTTTGTTTAATCAGAAACTAAAATGACAAGAACATATTTTAAGGTTTAAATTCGAAGTTTGCATTATAAATGTCTTTATCACATGAAGTTAGGCACATTTAGACATTTTCTCTTATAATAATTGACATGCAATCAATTATTTAAAAAATATTTAATAATTGCACTCATTATAATAATTAAATAATGATTTATTAATAGTTTAGTATTTAATATACCTAATTTTGATGTGCGTATAAGAAGATTCCTTCTGGCATCGTCAACCCAGTTGACTTTTCATTAATATTTTTTAAAGCTATTGTGTATTTTTATTAAGATTTTGATTTTTGTCGTGTAATAAAGGGGATATAGGAGATTTTACATTAAAAAATAAATATTAAAAAAGTTTATGTTGAAAAAAATAAAATTTAATTATATTATATAAATAAAAAATAAATTTTACAAGGTAAACATAATAATAATTTTCTGTATGATTAATAAGTTATTAAATTTAAATTGCATTTATGTAGACTAAAGAAACTATTTTGACATATTGGAGAAATTATATATTAATTAATCCATGAACTCACACTTATTCTATTCCATCTTTAAAATATATGTTGGAAAATTTCATATTAATTAAAAATAAAATAAAGTATAATATATAAATGAGGTATAAATCTCGTATTTTAAATTAATTTTGGGATGAATTAGACACCCTAATCACTTTGTACATAGTATCATAACCAGGTTAATAAGATTATTGGGTTTAAATTTGACCACTTGTTAATATACACCTTAACAAGATTATTGAGCTTAAATTTGACCACTTGTTAATATACTGAACCTTGAACCATATGATCTCCTTCTATATGGTTTAAGGAATCTTGATTGTTAGTAAGGTAGGATAAGAATCTTGAGCCATATGTTAATAGATTATGATCTCCTTTTATATGGTTTAAGGAGTCCTGATTATTAGTAAGATAGAGTCACGTTTGAGAGTGACTCCTCATCTCACCTTTTAAACCGATTTTGAGAAAGAATTAAATATTTAAATATCATAATCACTATTTACAATAAATAAATAAATATATATATATATATATATATATATATATAAATGTATCAGATCTGAACTAACACTTGCAGTAGCATCAAAGTTCACTTCTCTTTCTCCTCTTCCCATCTTCTGTGGATCTGCTCCATACTTTTTCTTTCTCTATCTCTTTCTCTCAGCACATGAGATGGACACGATCACAACATTATTCACTTTCACACTCCTCTTTCTCTTCACCACCATCTTTTTCAGAGCCCTCACTTCACTCTTTAACCTAAACAAAACCAAACCAAACCTTCCACCCGGCCCTAAAGGTCTTCCCATAGTAGGAAACCTCCTCCAACTGGGTGACAAGCCCCACCAAACCCTGGCCACCCTAGCCAAGACTCATGGCCCTATAATGACCCTCAAACTAGGCCAAGTCACCTCCATTGTGATGTCCTCAGCAGAAACAGCCAAAGGGGTGCTCCAAATCCATGACCAATTTCTCTCAAACAGGAAGGTCCCTGATGCAATGAGAGGTGCAAATCATGACCAGTTCAGCTTACCCTTCCTCCCAGTTTCACACAGTTGGAGAGAGCTGAGGAAGTTGTGCAATGGCCTCTTGTTCTCCAACAAGAACTTGGACGCCTCTGAGGGACTCAGAAGCAAGAAGATTCAAGAGCTTTTCACTGAGATTCACCATAGCAGCTTGAGGGGTGAAGCTGTGAATATTGCAAGGTTTGTATATATTAGACACTTGTTATTCGTTTTGGTTAGGGAAACTCTTTTCCTATTTCAAGTTAATATTAATTATTTTTCTCTTTTATATCTCCATAATTCGTTTTTATCAGTCTTCTGAATTCTTTTATGTAAAATAATACATGTAATACTTTTCTAATTTAATAAAATAAATATGAGATATTTTTTTTGTTTCAGAATAATTGTATAAATATAAATTAATTAGAGGTTGATTTAAAATAATAATAAAAGAAAGTAGTTGCAGTATGTTTTTTTAAAAAATAACTATTTAAAAGGATAGGAAAAAGTATATATTTTTTATTATTTTATGAAAAAACAAAAAATATTATTGTTTTCTATTTTAATTAAATATTTTTTTTAACTTATACTTCTTTATGTCTTCTCCACCCACCACCTACCACCAACGAAGCATTAAATAAAATTGAATTGTTTTACTTAAGTTGTGTCTTCAACTGCACTTTGTCAGATAGCATTTGTTGGTTCATTTTGTCACTTGACATGATTATATATATATATATATATATATATATATATATATATATATATGTACCATTTCTCTTGCTCTTATTTTATTTAAAAATATTCTATTAATTAAATCTATTATAAAATAAATTTTTAATATAAAAAATCAGTTATAAACATAATAAAGGAAGTCAATATCATTTATTTTAAATATGATAGGAGTCTTAAATATTTATTTAAAATTTATAAAAATATATGAATGTCTATTTTATTTAAATCATAAAAAATAATGTCGATTTTAAAATTAAAAAAAGTGTGCATATTATTTAATACAATTTTATGTGAAATAGTGTATTTTTCATTTATTTTTACAATTTTTATTCAAAATTTTGTCCAATTAACCATCAACATCTATTTTTATGCATTCTTGGTACTTTATTTAGTGTATTTTGCTACTATTTATTAGTTTTGATAACCTTATTAGAGAAACAATAGTCACATTGATCCTTTTTTTTAGTATTTTGGATAATCTTATTGGATCAGTAGCAGTCATATAATTGCAAGTATATTTTTTCTGGTCCTGTAAACCAGTAGAAACATGTTACAGGAAGATAAATGTTTGTATTGAGTGCATCTTTCTGTTTGTGTGTGTTTGAACCATGTTTTCTAACAACATGAATTTGGAAGGTTGGCTTTCAAGACGACAATAAATTTGTTGTCAAACACAGTATACTCAGAGGATTTGGTTCACTCTACTGAAATTGCTGGAGAGTTCAAGGAGTTGGTGACCAACATCATGAAAGAGATTGGAAAGTCAAATTTGGCTGATTGTTTCCCAGTGTTGAAGGTGGTTGACCCTCATGGCATCAGAAGACGCACAGGGAGTTACTTTTGGAAGCTCTTGAACATATTCAAGTGCTTGATTCACAAAAGGGTGGAGCTCAGAAAAGATCATGCTAGTTACTGCACCAAAACTGACATCTTGGATACCATGCTCAATAATGCTCAAGAGAATAATTACCAAGAGACCGACATAGTTAAGATTCAACGTTTGTCATTGGTATATCCTTTTCATCACTCGAATCCTATACAAAACTGGGATATTACACACTTACTTATATATGATCATGTTTCTAGCTGATATTGGATTTCAACAAGACTTTCTTGTATGTTCAATAACATGTTACATTTTTTTACTTGCTAAAGAACAAATGCAAAGATCAAAGATCCAACTTGCTAACTATGTGTTTTTGTCAGGACTTGTTTGTGGCGGGAACTGATACAATGACATCAACAGTAGAATGGGCAATGGCTGAATTGCTTCACAACCCAAATGTCATGAAAAAGGCAAAAGAAGAGCTAGAGAGGACTATTGGCAAAGGTAACCTTGTGGAAGAATCACACATAGCTAAACTCCCTTATTTGCAAGCAATAGTGAAAGAGACTTTCAGGCTGCACCCTGCAGTTCCACTTTTACTACCTAGAAATGCTGAAGTGGAGTTGGAGATGCAGGGCTACAAGATTCCAAAGGGTGCACAAGTGGTGGTTAATGTATGGGCCATAGGAAGAGACCCTAATTTGTGGGAGAAGGCAAGTTTGTTCTGGCCAGAGAGGTTTTTGGGGTCAGAAATTGACTATAAAGGAAGGCATTTTGAGCTGACTCCTTTTGGTGGTGGGAGGAGAATATGTCCTGGGTTGCCATTGGCCATAAGGTTGCTGTTCTTGATGTTGGGGTTGCTGATCCATTCCTTTGATTGGGAGCTTGAAGGTGGGATTCAACCAGAGGATATGAACATGGATGAAAAGTTTGGACTAACCTTGGAGAAGGCTCAACCTCTGTTAGTTGTTCCAATCAAACCAAGTCATTAGATATTCTTATTACCTCTTTTAGTTTTTATCAAAATTTTGAAATTTTTATGAAAAAATTTCTTAATTTTAATTTTAGTAAAATAATTTTAATATTTTTAAATATTTTATATTATTTTAAATTATGATTAAATTAATATATATAAAATAATATAAATTTTATATGATTAAACTGATTTTATAAAAATAAATTAAATTTAAAATTTGTTATTAATATGATATCACGATCATTATACATTTTATTTTTTTTAATATAAAATGTGTTAAAAGTTTTACATTACATATAAATTAATATATATATATATATATATAAAATAATAATTTTATTTTATTAAATTAATTTTAAGAGAATAAATTAGATTTAAAATTTATTATTATTTGTATATAATAATAAATATATATTTTAAATCAACTAAAGTTAATTTAAAAAATAAAATTATAATGGTAAAAGAATTATTATATTAAAAAAAATGACAAGTTAAAGAAAAAATAGTCGAAGGATGAAGAATTAGTTTACGGAAACAATTTGTTATAGATTAATTATTTGATTACAAATACCTTTTATGTAACAAAATAAAATATTGTTATAGATTATATTCATTTTTATAATACATATTTATGGTAATTTTATAATAAATTGTTATAAAAATGTAACATAAACAAAAGATATATTATATAACAAAATATTATATATTAATTAATGTTAAGGTATTTTAAGAAAAATATTATTAAATAAATAAAAATATTTAAACAAAAATTATATTTAATTTTTATTTTTTTTCATATATTCATGTAAGATTATAGTCATTTTAATAAATATGATATAGTTTAAAACTTTCTATATATTCGATTTCAAAAACAAAAATATACTGTTTTCTAAAAAAATTCTACATTGTAATAATTTTTTTTATTTTATATATACTATAATTTTCATTATGAAATATTACATTTAAAAAGTTGTTAATATTATATATCAATAGTAATAATCGAATTTATAATCATATATATATATATATATATATATATCAATACAATTAAATACACAATTTATACATTTAATTGTTAACTTATTATCAGATTTTATTAATTAATAATTAATTCAAAATATATTCATTCTAATTATTTGGAAAAATTTAACGCATGATGTTTTATTTTATTATTTATAATTATAAAAAATGAAAAAAAATAACGAATTTTAACTCTTAAAATCGTAAATTATTATTATGAATAATATTTTTTAACGTATAAAAAAATTATCATTTTTTAAAATTTTCAAAGTCAATTTTTATATCAATATTTTGATTTAAATAACTAATTTTGTATGTTAAAATTTTATATTATAATAATGAATATGATTAATATTCCATTAACGTATAAAAAAAATCAAATTTGATAATTTCAAATTTTAAAAGTCAAATTTCAATTTAATATTTTAATTTAAATAACGAATTTTAAAGATTGAAATTTTAAATAATAATAATAACTATTGTTAATATTATTTTAACCTATAAAAACGATACAATCAAATTATAATAACTTAAAATTTTGAAAGTCAAATTCAACTCAATAGTTTTATTTAAATAAAAAGATTTAAATATTAAAAAAAAGTTAAATTATTATAAATAATTTTAATTTAGAATTTTGAGATTCTTATACTAATAATTTGTAACATTTATGATTAAAATAATTATAGAAATAATTATATATATATATATAAATAAGTTTTATGACCTAGTAAATAGAAAATTATTATTTTTTATAATACGTATTAAAAATATAATTTTAATAAAGAAATATGTTGATTATAAACATCCTATTATTTAAATATCTATCATATATACATATAATATTTTATTATTCATATTATCTTTATTAATATAATATTATTTTTTATTATACATATGTTCGTATAATTATAATTATAAAAAAAGTGTAATTTTTTTTTACATATGATATATATATATATATATAAAGTATTTTTTGCATAAAGAGGTAAAATGATTTTTTTTTTAATTTTTATATATTATATTTATTAAAATATATATATTAAAAAAAATTAAATCATATTATATTTGTTAAAATCACTATAATATTAAATGTAGATATCTGAAAAATTAAATTTCAGATTAATGAATTTTATTATAAACCAACATTTGTTATAATGTAATTGTAAATGTTTATTTTTTATTTTATTTCGTTAAATTATTCATAAATTATTGTATTGATTTATAAAAATAATTTAATTTCAGATATTATTAAAAGTTGAGAATAAATAGTGTAATAAATAATATTTGCGGGTAAAAATCAATTATACCTTAATGTTCAATATTACTAAAACAAATCCAATAAGATTATGAATTTAATTTTTTATTAACCCCACGATTATCCTATGTTGAAAATTCATTAATGTTTAATATTATTAAAGGAAATTATTATGATCACCAACTTAAATTTTGATCTATCTGCTGCTAAATATTAAATAGTGAGTTTCAACTGTTGTTTGCTTTTATCTATTTATATATATATATATATAATTGTTTATTGTTGTTAAATATTATTAAGAAAATTAAATATGATTATAAATGTTTTTAAAACTTAATAGAATAAATATTAAATGAAAAATAAAATGTTTAAAATCTTTCGAAGATATACTAATTAATAATAATTACAAAGTAATAATTAAAATAAAACATCTTCATGAAGAAAATTTCTTCAAAATATAAAAGAGTCTAATATAGGAGATCAAAGTACTAATTAGTTTTTATCATTAATCCTCAGAGTTGATTTGATTTCCAAAAGTGTAAAGTTTTTATTATAAAAAATATTTATTACTTTGTAAATATATTAAATATTTTCTCATGCAATCAAATTATAACTTTTAAGACAATTATCATAAAAATAAAACAAAACATAACATGCAATTAATATATTAAAAGTACGTGACGAAATGGGTGCATGGTATAAATTTAATGAAAAAAAATCAAAATCAATGAATTTATCGAAAATATTAATCAACTTTTAATTTTTATTATCAATGAAATAATTAATAATTAATAGGGTAATTTGGCAACTAATGATTTGGTTCTCGTGCTATAAATATGATAGACCATGCTCTCATTTTACATATCAAATTGTGAAAGTAAAACCATTGCTTTCTTTCTTGTTATATCAAATGAATATGGCAATGATTCTAAACAGAGTCTTCTTCTTCATTGTTCTCATTTTCTGTTCTTTCCACATTCATAATGTAGCTTCTGCTTCTGATTACAAAAATGCACTTTCAAATTCTTTGCTGTATTTTGAAGGGCAACGTTCAGGAAAGTTGCCTTCCAATCAGAGACTGGACTGGAGAGGAGACTCAGCGCTTACAGATGGCCAAGATGCTAGGGTAACATTCCTTATCTTAATATTTAATATCTATAATATTATTTTTTGATGATATTTAACTCATTCTTAACATCTATTTGTAAAATTATTAAAAATCTTATTTTGTTTAAAGATAGAAATAAATTAAAATATATTAATAAATGTAAAATTTATTTTTAATATAATATAAGACTATAGTAACAAGATTTTGAACTTATGAACACATTTCTTATGAAAGTGTTGAAGATCTTATATCTTTTAAATTAAATTAAAATATATAAGTGGATACAAATCTCATTTTATTATTTTTATTATTATTTTAATTTAAGGTTAGCTTCTAATATATATTTACACCATTTCTTTATATATATATATATATTATACAAGTAATATTATTATTTATATTTTGCAGATTGACCTTGTTGGTGGATACTATGATGCTGGAGACAACTTGAAACTAGGGTTTCCACTAGCATTCACTATAACCATGCTTTCATGGAGCACAATAGAGTTCAAGGACGAACTCTCGAAGCAGAAGGAACTCGCAAACGCGCTTAGCGCCATTAAATGGGGCACAGACTATTTGATCAAAGCACACACTGCTCCCGACGTGTTCTATGGTGAAATCGGTGATCCAGATTCTGATCACCAGTGCTGGCAGCGACCGGAGGACATGACAACTCCTCGCACAGCTTACAAGATTGATGCTGAGAACCCCGGCTCCGATCTCGCCGCCGAAACAGCCGCCGCCTTGGCCGCCGCCTCCATAGTGTTTCAATCTGTGGACAAGAAATATTCCTCCACCATGCTACTTCATGCAACACAGGTACGTATGAAAAGATATATTTTTATTTATTTTTCATCATTATTGAATAGTAATATTTCTAAACTGTTAAAAAAATTTTAGTATCTTAATTGAATCTCTGGTTTTTCTTATGGTGATAATTCATTGTTCTTGTTTGTGTTTGCAGTTGTTTGACTTTGCAAATGATCATCAAGGTAAGTATTCCGACAGTATCACACCAGCAAGGGGAATATATTCCAGCAGTGGATTCCAGGTGGGTCTGCATTAATTAATATTTTTTGGAAATTAAAATGAAATGAAATCATGCATGTTTATTACATTAATTATAATTTTGGTATTTACATAATTGTGTTATTATGTAAAATATGGAAATTTATTTAACTCTTTAAATTAACAGGATGAACTGTTGTGGGGAGCAGCATGGCTTTATCGCGCAACCAACATGAAGAAGTACCTTGATTACCTGGGAGGAGCCGGTGACAGTGGTGGTGTAAGAACAGAGTTTAGTTGGGATGATAAGTATGTTGGTGCACATATTCTTGCAGCAAAGGTATCATCTTTATTTCTATGCATGTTATTCAAAATGTTTATATTTATCAAATTTTTATATAATTATCTTAAAAACTATATAATAATGTAAAACTGTTCTACATTGTTAGTCAACATTAACTTTCTTTCTGGGAAAAAGTTACATTGAACCTAGTTCTTAACTGTCTATTTTCTTATTATTGTTTATAACAGTCAACCTCAAGTAATGTAAGATTAACAATGCATAGAAAGAAAGAAAAAGTTATTTATTGACAATGTAAAATCGTTTCATTATATCAGTATCTGAATCCAAACTATCATATTATTGAATTTTAAATGTAAAAGTGTTTTCAACTGTTAAACTCTTCTGGGATTTGAATATATGATGTGTGTGATGTGTGATGCAGCTTGTTTTGGATGGTAAAGTGAAAGAATCAGGGATATGGGCTGAATACAAGTCACAGGCAGAGGAATACTTATGCTCCTGTGCTCAGAAATCAAACCAAAATGTAAAGAAAACACCAGGGGGTCTCTTCTGGTTCTTACCATGGAACAATAATCAATATGTTGCTACTGCAACATTTGCTATGTCTGTTTATTCCAAATATTTATCTTCAAAAGGTGAATCCCTCCAGTGCAGTGCTGGTGATGTTAGTCCTGATGATCTCACTTCTCTTGTTCGCTCCCAGGTACTTCATCTTTTCTTATTTATAAGAAAAAGATTAACTTGATAAATAATTCAATTCAACTACATGTTTGAAACTTTACCCTCTATTTTGTTGCTGTAGGTTGACTACATTTTGGGTTCTAACCCCAAAAAAATGAGTTACATGGTTGGATACGGGTCAAATTTCCCACAAAAAATTCATCACAGAGGAGCATCAATTATATCAATAAAAAAAGATCCTACACCAGTATCGTGTAAAGGTGGCTTTGATGCCTGGTTCAATAAAGATGCACCAAACCCTAATGTGTTGGTAGGAGCAGTTGTGAGTCCAGATGAAAATGATAACTTTGACGATAATAGGAACAATTACCAACAATCTGAACCAGCAACAGCTACTATGGCACCTTTGGTGGGTGTTTTTGCTCATCTAGCTTAACTTGTAAAGTTTCACCTTATACTATAGATATAAAAAAACAAACAAATTACATATATATATATATATTACAATGAATGAGAGAAGCATTTTCAGTATAATCTGCCACTCTTTTATAATTATTCCAGAATTTTGATATGCAGTTTAATTGTTTTCGTTTCGATTTTGATATCCAGATTTATAATCGAAGAGTTAATTTGTAAAGTTGTGAATGATAGAAAATAAAATAAGATATCGTATAATTTATTAGATTAAATCTTACATTCTCCATAATAGACATTCTGATATAATTAAACTGGTCCACAAATATAACTTTAATTGATACAATTGAAGTACAAATATTGAATTGTTCCACAAATATTCTTTGGAAAAATAATATTATATTCTTATAATTATGTACTTATTCGTAATAATATTTAAATGTATAATATATATCTAAGAAAATTGTTATTAAAATTGAGATATTTTCAATGAGCATAGTAACTGAAAATAAGGAAAAAAATAATAAAAATAGGACGTCAATAAATATCTAATGGTTTAAAAATAAAAAAATGTCACGTCATCTCCGAGAAATTTTGCAGTGGCTCCATCGTCATGAAGAAGAATTGAAGACCGGTTCAAAAAGTATAAAACGTAATGACACGCAAGCAAACATCACCCTCCATAAAATAAAGCTACATCTCGAGTCTCTTCTCTTGAAAGAGAGACCTCAACTACTCCCAAAACAACCGCCAAATTCTTCTGTCTCAAAACAAAATCCTCTCTCTATCGCTCTCTCTCTCTTTTTCTATTTCTTTTTCTTTGGACGTTGAAACTGAATCAATAAGAAAACCTATCGCTACGCAACGCCGTAGTCTTCTCATGCACAATCCAGCGCCGTAGAACAATGTCGTCTCCGGAATCGATATTTCTGGAAGATTTCGGCCAGACTGTTGATCTCACGCGCCGCATCCGTGAGGTTCTGCTAAACTATCCGGAGGGAACCACTGTTCTCAAGGAGCTTATACAGAACGCTGATGACGCCGGCGCCACCACCGTCTCGCTCTGCCTCGATCGCCGATCCCACGGCGGGGACTCTCTGCTCGCGAGCTCCCTCGCGCAGTGGCAGGGACCTGCGCTGCTGGCCTACAACGACGCTGTTTTCACCGAGGACGATTTCCTCAGCATCTCTAAGATCGGAGGAAGCACCAAGCACGGACAGGCCTCCAAGACCGGTCGCTTCGGGTAATTTCGCTTTCGCCACGGTCTAATTCAACTTCTTCAATTGAACTATGATTAGGTTGATTGATGTTGATAATTTGTTCTGTGTTGATGATTGTTTCAATCCAAGGTTTTAGGTGTTAAGTTGTTGTAGTTGTCGCTGGAAAATAGCGAGAGAAGTGAGATGTGGTTGTTGTTATGTGCTATTTTTTTATAAATGTTTTTGGTATTTATGCGTGTTTGTGAGAACTTCAAAAATATAAAGTGCGTTGGTTTAGGTGTAATTTTTTTCTTGTTGTAGTGTAACTGGAAAATATGGTAGAGAAGTGATGTGTGGTTGTTGACGATTGGTGAAGGAGTTGTATAGTTATATATAATGAGTGTTTTGTGAGCACTGTAAACATGTAGTGCGATGGTTTGTTTTTGTTGATCATTTTCTTTTCATGTACGAGTGAGCTGTGGGAACTGAAGCTGGACTTTCTGTACTGCAATGCCAAAGGCTTTGATAATGAGATTGACGCGTTGGATTGTCATGATGGCTTTTATTCATAAACTGAATGGTGGATGTTGTTGAATTTTAGTGCACCCATAGATATAGTTGCACTGATATTTAAAAAAGAAAAGGAAAGTCGTCCAAGGACAGTTAAATGCTAATCGACATCTAGAGAGAAAGAGTAAAAAGAGAAAAGTGTAGGTCTGATAGGAAGTAAGAGATACAGAGAAGGGATAGGTGGTAATGAGGTGTTCTATATATATGAGTGTTTATATATCATTACCCTTTCAAAATTGTCAATTTGTTCAGGAATCAACGTTCCCAATTTCCCTTTCTCTGCTATCATTTTTTTTTTTTGTAATAAAATTTCATATTAACCTGATGTTTGGGTTCTTTGCATTTCTTTAATTCTTGTCTTCATTTTGTTCTCCGTATGCTTTTTAGGGTTGGCTTCAACTCAGTGTACCATTTGACAGATCTTCCCTCTTTTGTGAGCGGCAAATATGTTGTATTGTTTGATCCTCAGGGTGTTTATCTTCCAAGAGTTTCTGCAGCAAATCCTGGGAAGCGGATTGATTTCACTGTCTCATCTGCCCTCTCGCACTATAGGGACCAGTTTTCCCCATATTGTGCTTTTGGTTGTGATATGCAAAGTCCTTTTTCTGGAACTTTGTTCCGTTTTCCTTTGAGGAATGCAGATCAGGCAGCCAAAAGTAAGCTCTCAAGGCAAGCATATTCACCAGATGACATTTCGTCCATGTTTGTTCAGCTCTTTGAAGAAGGAGTTTTGACACTTCTCTTTCTTAAGAGCGTGCTGCGCATTGAAATGTATTTTTGGGATGTTGGAGAACCTAAACCAAAGAAAATTCATTCATGTTCTGTCAGTTCAGTAACTGATGATACAGTTTGGCATCGACAGACACTGCTCAGATTGTCTAAGTGTTTAAATACTGCTTCTGAAATGGATGCATTTCCATTGGACTTCTTAACTGAGAGAATAAGTGGAGATGAAGTTGAGAGGCAAACCAAGAAATTTTATGTGGTGCAAACCATGGCGGCGGCATCTAGTAGGATTGGATCTTTTGCTACTACTGCATCAAAAGATTATGACATTCACTTGCTGCCATGGGCATCAATTGCGGCATGCATTTCTGAAAATTCACCGAATGTAATTTTCAATATCTTATGTCTTTTACTGGTGCCCCAGCCTCCTCTCTCTCTCTCTCTCTTTCTCTCTCTTTCTCTCTCTCTCTCTTTCTCTCTCTCTCTCTTTCTCTTTCCATTCGCACACATTGAACTCTAGTTGTTACTATAACTTTGGATTTGCTTTTGGTTCTGCACCCTTTTTAGCTGTCATCTTAGTGTGGATGTGGACATACAATTTTTGGTTCATCCTGCCCTGCAATTAATTTGACTGCAATTGATGATTGAAAGTTAAGCATGTAGCTTTGTTTGAAGTATAAAAACTTTTTGGGCTTGTTCAGAGAGTTTTAAGATATTTACTCTTTTGATTAGAGGTTTTGGGAGATCAATGGGATGTTGTTTCAGAGAAGTATGCAATCACGATGTTGCTTGTTTGTCTTGGTTATGCAGGAATATTAATATCTTAGGTACAAATTCTTGTTTTTATTACAATTATGAATTTGATTTAATTCTTTTGGCATCTTTATGGTGTTCTGGATTTGGTATTTAGATCAGAGATGTATCTTTAACAGGCCATCAAGTGGACTAGAGCTCTTTACTGATGTGTTAGAGCTCTTTCCTTTTTTTCTCCTTTGTTCTTGTAGGATACTGTATCCTCCGTGCTATGTTTCTAGTTTAAATTCTTGATTGGTTTTTGGGTTTCTAGATTTACTTTTATAATATTGTTCAAAACAAACTGCCGTTATGGTGAATCTGTTATATGTTATGTTGTCCAAGATGCATGATGCATCCATTGGAATTTGATTTTGATTTTGTAGGTCCCCAACTCTAAATAAGAATACAATCAAAGTGATAAAGTTACCAATGACAAAGATATTACATGCACAATTTCATTTAGAAAGTAGGGGTTTATGGATCATAGACCTGGAATCTTTTACAGTAAGTGTAGACCGTAACAATGCCTTCTAGGTATATTTCACAGTGTAGACCGTTCTACTGATAGTGTTGTGCTTTGCTTTTGGTACCAAATGGAGATCCTTTTTTGAGATATTTTGCAAGCTGTTGACCAGTTGCATGAGATACTTCATCCCTATACCTCTCAAGCAGCTATTGAGCTCTCCACAACCTTTTCCCTACTAACCTACTTCCTGCTGACAGAAATGAAGTGAATAGATTTTTTTCTGATATCAACAGGTCTAGGTCAAATATTTTAAGTCATATACATATATTGATTGAGCTACTTTAAATTGAATAATATGCTAATGCTTTCATAAATTCAAATCTGAGAAGTGAAAAAAGGATGGCTTGTCCAGGTCTTCAAGATGGCATGAGAAAGAGCGCTTTACCCTTCTCTTCCGTTTAACTTATTAATTGAAAGATGACACATAACTTTCGACCCTTTTAATTGAAGGATAAATGCAGTGTACATTATAATTTCCACTTGCTTTTTTTGGAGCTCTTTGTTTATTTATATCCATGGCCCATTCCTCACATTTCCATGTGTGTTTTATACAGAACAATATTCTTAGGACTGGTCAGGCATTCTGTTTTCTTCCTCTACCTGTTAGAACTGGCCTTAGTGTACAGGTCAATGGATTCTTTGAGGTCTCATCAAATCGTCGTGGTATCTGGTATGGGGATGACATGGACAGAAGTGGAAAAGTTCGTTCTATCTGGAATAGGCTTCTTCTGGAAGATCTTGTAGCTCCTGCTTTTACACGTATGCTACTTGGTATTAAAGAATATATAGGGCCAACAGATATTTACTATTCTTTATGGCCTATTGGCACTTTTGAAGAGCCATGGAATATTTTGGTTAAACAAATGTACAAAAATATTGGTAATGCTCCAGTTATGTATTCAGATGTCAATGGAGGAAGATGGGTATCGCCAAGTGAAGCCTTTCTTCATGATGAAAAATTTACCAAAAGTGAAGACCTCGGTTTGGCTCTGATGCAGCTGGGAATGCCAGTTGTGCATTTGCCTAATTCATTGTTTGATATGCTTTTACAGTATAGTTCAAGCAAGGTGGTTACATCTAGTACAGTACGTCAATTTCTTAGGGAATGTGATACATTTAATTATTTGAGCAGACAGTACAGGCTTCTATTGCTGGAATATTGCCTAGAGGACTTGGTTGATGATGATGTTGGTAAAGAGGCTTATGATCTGCCTTTACTTCCTTTAGCAAATGGCAGTTTTGCCTCATTTTCAGAAGCATCAAAAGGAGTCTCTTATTTCATCTGTGATGAATTAGAATACAAGCTAATGCAGCCGATTTCTGATAGAGTAATTGATCAGAACATTACTCCTGATATATTAAACAGACTATCTGGTATTGCGATGTCCTCAAAGACCAATGTCATTCTTTGTAGTATTCAGCAGTTTGCACAGCTATTCCCAGCATTTATGCCGGGTGACTGGAAATATAAAAGTAAAGTGTTCTGGAACCCGGACTCTTGTCAAAAGCCAACATCATCATGGTTTCTGCTATTCTGGCAATATCTAGGAAAGCATACTGAAATATTACCACTATTTAGTGATTGGCCAATTTTGCCTTCCACATCGGGGCATCTGCTAAGACCTTCCAGACAATTGAAAATGATCAATGGAAGCACAATCTCTGATACAGTACAGGGTATCCTTGTAAAAGTTGGATGTAATATATTGAATCCAAATTATGTAATTGAACATCCAGATTTATCTAGTTATGTTTGTAATGACAGTGCAGCAGGTGTTCTGGAATCAATATTTAATGCAGTGTCAAGTCCTGATGTTATGAATGCTTCACTTGATAGTCTAGTAACTGAAGAAAGAAATGAACTCCGGAGATTTCTTCTTGACCCTAAATGGTATGTTGGACACTCTATGAATGAATTCAGCATAAGGTTTTGTAAGAGATTACCTATATTTAGAGTCTATGGAAGAGAGTCTGCTGAAGATTGCCAATTCTCTGTCTTAGAAAATCCTCAAAAGTACTTACCACCATTGGATGTGCCAGAGATTATTCTGGTGGGCATGGAGTTCATGGTCAAATCTTCAAAAGTTGAAGAGGATATTTTGTCAAGATTTTATGGAGTTAAGAGAATGGGTAAAGCACAGTTTTACATGCAGCATGTTTTTGATAGAGTTGGTGAGTTGCAAGCTGATGTTCGGGATAGCATAATGTTATCAGTTCTACAAAGTTTGCCACTTTTGTCCCTTGAAGATGTATCTATCCGGGACTCGTTGAAAAATTTGAAATTCATACCAACACTCACTGGTGCTCTTAAGTGTCCTCCAGTTTTATATGATCCTGGTAATGAAGAACTATGTGCATTACTAGAAGACTCTGATAGTTTCCCTGTTGGTGCTTTTCGAGAATCTGATATACTTAATATTCTACGAGGCCTGGGACTTAGAACTTCTGTTTCTACAGATACTGTTTTAGAATGTGCTCGATGCATAGAGCGTTTAATGTATGAGGATCAACAAAAGGCATATTTAAGAGGGAAAGTGCTTTTCTCGTACCTTGAAGTTAATGCATTAAAGTGGCTGCCTGATCAAGTTGTTGATAATAAAGGAGCAGTTAACCGAATATTGTCACGAGCGACAACTGCTTTTAGGTCTGGAAACACAAAATCTGGTCTTGAAAAGTTCTGGAATGACTTACGGCTGATTTCCTGGTGCCCAGTTTTAGTCACTAATCCTTTTCAGTCATTACCATGGCCAGTTGTGTCATCAATGGTTGCTCCTCCAAAACTTGTAAGGCCACTGATTGATTTGTGGCTTGTCTCAGCTAGCATGCGGATATTGGATGTCGAATGCTCTTCCACAGCTTTACTGTATGGTCTGGGATGGATGTCTCCACCTGGAGGAGGTGTAATTGCTGCACAGTTACTGGAGCTTGGGAAAAACAATGAGATTGTGTCTGATCAAGTTCTTAGGCAGGAATTAGCCTTGTCAATGCCAAGAATATACTCAATACTGACTGGAATGATGTCTTCAGATGAAATTGAGATTGTAAAAGCTGTTCTTGAAGGATGCCGATGGATTTGGGTGGGGGATGGATTTGCAACTTCTGAAGAGGTTGTTCTAGATGGTCCTCTTCATTTGGCTCCATATATTCGTGTTATCCCAGTTGATTTGGCAGTTTTCAAACAATTGTTTCTAGAACTTGGTATTCGTGAATATTTGCAACCTGCTGATTATGCTAATATTCTTCATAGGATGGCAGTTAGAAAAGGATCATCTCCACTTGACACGCAGGAGATAAGGGCTGTCACACTAATAGTGCATCATTTAGCTGAAGTTTACCATCATGAACAAAAAGTCCAGCTCTATCTGCCTGATGTGTCAGGTAGACTATTTCTTGCTGGGGACTTGGTTTATAATGATGCCCCCTGGCTGCTTGGCTCAGATGATCCCAATGGCTCATTTGGCAATGCACCAACTGTGGCTTGGAATGCAAAGAGAACAGTTCAAAAATTTGTGCATGGAAACATTTCTAATGATGTAGCAGAAAAGCTTGGAGTCTCTTCTCTTCGCCGGATGTTGCTGGCCGAGAGTTCAGATTCGATGAATTTTGACCTGTCTGGAGCTGCTGAGGCTTTTGGACAGCACGAGGCTTTGACTACAAGGCTTAAGCATATACTTGAAATGTATGCTGATGGACCTGGGACCCTATTTGAGCTGGTACAAAATGCAGAAGATGCAGGAGCTTCTGAAGTAATATTTCTTTTGGATAATTCTCATTATGGGACTTCTTCTATTCTTTCTCCTGAAATGGCTGATTGGCAAGGCCCTGCTCTATATTGTTTCAATGACTCAGTTTTTAGTCCCCAAGATCTTTATGCAATATCTCGTATTGGTCAAGAAAGTAAATTGGAGAAGGCTTTTGCAATTGGAAGATTTGGACTAGGATTTAATTGTGTCTATCACTTTACAGACATCCCTATGTTTGTTTCTGGAGAAAATATTGTAATGTTTGATCCTCATGCCAGCAGTTTGCCTGGGATTTCTCCTTCGCACCCTGGTTTAAGAATTAAGTTTGTGGGACGGCAGATTTTGGAGCAATTTCCTGACCAATTTTCCCCAATGCTACATTTTGGCTGTGATTTGCAAAATCCTTTTCCTGGTACACTATTTCGATTCCCTCTTAGAACTGTAGGTGTTGCCTCCCGGAGCCAAATCAAAAAGGAAATTTATACACCTGAAGATGTCAGATCTCTTTTTGCTTCTTTTTCTGAGGTTGTTTCTGAAACATTACTTTTCCTGCGCAATGTGAAATCTATATCTATTTTTGTGAAGGAAGGAACAGGGAATGAAATGCACCTAGTGCACCGTGTATCCAGAACCTGTATTGGTGAGCCTGAAATTGGATCTGCCGAAGCCCGGGATGTCTTCAACTTCTTCAAGGAAAGTAGACGTCTTGGAATGAATAGAGTTCAGTTTCTTAAGAAACTAAGCCTATCCATGGGCAGAGATTTGCCTTATAAATGCCAGAAGATCCTTATTACAGAGCAAAGCACATCTAGTCGTAATTCACACTATTGGATAACCACAGAATGTTTAGGTGATGTGAATGCTCAAAAGAAAACATCCGAAACATCCAATAGTAATTGTTACAATTTTGTTCCTTGGGCATGTGTAGCTGCATATTTGAATTCTGTCAAGCATGATGTTGACCTGGTTGAAAGTTCAAAGGTGGATGATGATTGCATCGTTTCCCCTGATTTGTTTCAAAGTGTTAGTTTGCCTAATCATCTGCTAGAAAATTTTGAAGGTCGTGCATTCTGCTTTTTACCTTTACCAATTAGTACTGGTCTTCCTGCTCATGTAAATGCATACTTTGAATTATCATCAAATCGCAGGGATATCTGGTTTGGTTCTGATATGGCTGGAGGTGGAAGAAAACGCTCAGATTGGAATATTTACCTCCTTGAAAATGTTGTTGCCCCTGCATATGGTCGTTTGCTTGAGAAGATAGCATCAGAAATTGGTCCTTGCAATTTGTTCTTCTCGTTATGGCCAACAACATTAGGGTTAGAACCTTGGGCATCAGCAGTACGGAAACTCTATCAATTTGTTGCTGAGTTTAATCTCCGTGTATTTTATACTGAAGCTAGAGGAGGTCAGTGGATTTCAACCAAACATGCTATATTTCCTGATTTTACTTTCCCCAAGGCAGCTGAGCTTACAAAAGCATTATCTGGGGCTTCTCTACCTGTGATTACACTTCCACAGTCACTTTCTGAAAGGTTTATGGAAATCTGTCCATCATTGCATTTTCTGACACCTAAGCTATTAAGGACTTTTTTAATCAGAAGGAAGCGTGAATTCAAAGACAGGGATGCAATGATTCTGACTCTTGAATATTGCTTACATGACTTACAAAAATCCTTGCAGTTTGATGCCCTATGTGGCTTGCCTTTGTTACCAGTAGCAGATGGTTCCTTTGCATCAATTGATATGAAGGGAGTTGGAGAAAGAGTTTACATTGCACGTGGTGATGAATATGGCCTTCTGAAAGATTCCATTCCTCATCAACTTGTAGATAGTGCTATTCCAGAAGAAGTTCATAGAAAACTTTGTTACATTGCCCAAACAGATGCCACAAACATTTCTTTCTTGTCATGCCAGTTGCTTGAGAAACTTCTTGTGAGATTACTTCCTGTAGAGTGGGAACATGCTCGGAAAGTAAATTGGACTCCTGGTGTCCATGGCCAACCAAGTGTAGAATGGTTGCAGCTACTGTGGAACTATCTGAAATCATACTGTGATGATCTTGTCATTTTTTCTAAGTGGCCTATATTGCCCGTTGGGGATGACTGCCTGATGCAGTTAAGACAAAAATTGAATGTGATAAGAAATGATGGATGGAGTGAGAAGATGTCTTCTTTGTTAGTAAAGGTTGGATGTTTATTCTTGAGACATGATCTGTTATTGGATCACCCTAAATTGGAATACTTTGTGCAGTCGACAACAGCAAGAGGTGTATTAAATGTGTTTCTGGCTATTGCTTGGGAGCCACAGAAGATTGAGGGGATCTTTACAGATGTATCTGAAGGGGAGCTTCATGAACTCAGAAGTTTTATTCTCCAAACAAAATGGTTCTCTGAAGAGCATATTGATGACACACATATTGAAATCATCAGACACCTTCCAATATTTGAATCGTACAAAAGCAGAAAACTAGTAAGTTTGAGTAATCCTATTAAATGGCTTGGTCCTACTGGTGTTTGTGAAGATCTTTTAAATGATAAATTCATAAGAACTGAATCAGAAACGGAGCGGGTCATTATGAAAAGGTATTTAGGGATGAAAGAACCAACTAAAGTGGAATTCTACAAAGATCACATTTTCAACCACATGTCGGAGTTCCTTTCGAAGCAAGAAGTTGTTTCAGCCATTCTGCATGATGTACAGGATTTGATTAAAGAGGATCTCTCTCTCAAGTCTTCATTCTCATGTGCGCAATTTGTTCAGGCAGCCAATGGATCTTGGCAACAACCATCTAGGTAATATCCAATTTTTAAAATAAAATTTCAATAATTCTCTGAATAAGATATCTTCCTTTACTGTATTAAATAGGCATTTTCTGTGATTTTGCTTTTGAATGCTCGGTACCAGTATAAGTTTGTACAAGGAAGATCAACATTAATTGCAAGTTTGCAGTGTAATATGTTCTAGTTTCCTAATTTAAGAACTTAAATTTTTTCGATGAAGAAAACAAAAAAGAATGTATTTTACTTGTAGTTTCTCTCAACTTTCTTCTTATCTTAATGTGTAGATTAATCTGGTTATTTGAAGTCATTTAGCTTTTTATTACATTATTATGTGTTGACATTGAAAAAATTGGTAGAAAACATCGTGCATATCTGCAGAGTTTGTTTGTTATTCTATTAGAAGATTGGAAAAAGATAGAAAAGATAGTGAAGAAAAGAAAACTGTAGTTCTATATCTTAATTAAAACTATACACAAATGTGTTATTTATAGAGAATTTAGAAAACTCTCAACTACCCTAGTCTTAATTATAGGGAACTTCTCAACTACCCTACTAATAATTATAGAGAGCTCAACTATTCAAGTAATAATTATAGGGAACTCAAATACCCTAGTAATAATTCAAACAAATAATAAATACAACTCTTTGTAATTCAACTAGTTGCATTTGCCATGTCAGATTATTTTCTGATGTAACTTATCTTGCAGATATATTTGGTATACATATATATGTGATCAATGTTTAGAAAATTCACTAACTTCTTACTGTCAAAGATCTACTCTGCCCAGAGAAGCTCTTAAACAGTTCTTTTTATACCATCTGCAAATGCTGGAATAAATATGAAGATGTGCTACTTATTTAAGTTATTTTTATTAAAGAGAACTTTATTGACATTTCAATGGTCTATATTAAATTTATCCCACTAATAATAATTCAAAGAATGACATTAACCTGAACCTAAATTTCATTGGAAATTAGTCATGCTTCGATTTGACATCAATGTATTTTTGCACTTATGTTGAGTTTGACACAACCAAAGATAATTACTTGATAAAATTGTACTGCAATTAGACATCAGAGCATTTGTAAATTATTCCAAGCAATTTATGTAAATAAACACACTGAATTTTTCAGTTGCAGCTTTCTTGTACTGATATTTTATCCTAGAAAGCTTAAACTTCTTGATTAAGTATACTTGCTTAAAAACTGACATTTGGATTGCTGACTAGAATGTTATTGCAGGCTTTATGATCCTCGGGTTCCTCACCTTAAAAAGATGCTTTATGGGAATGTTTTCTTTCCTTCTGACAAATTCTTGGATCCTGAAATTTTGGATACTTTAGTTTGCCTTGGACTTAGGAAAACTCTGGGATTTACTG
Source organism: Macrotyloma uniflorum (assembly GCA_016859785.1). Taxonomy (NCBI): domain Eukaryota; kingdom Viridiplantae; phylum Streptophyta; class Magnoliopsida; order Fabales; family Fabaceae; genus Macrotyloma; species Macrotyloma uniflorum. The sequence continues at coordinate 1,198,323 of BDMB01000045.1, read as the reverse complement.
GCTTGCTTGATTGTGCTAGATCAGTCAGCCTCTTGCATGATTCTGGGGACATTGATGCCTTCAAGCATGGTGGAGAGTTATTGGATCTTTTAGATACATTAGCGTATAAGCTCTCAAATAAAGGAGAAAGTAATAATGATGATCAACAGGGTGGTGTGGCTATAGGAAGTAGTAGCATAAAGGATGATGCTTTTGTGTATGATAGATTTCCTGAAGATGAAACCTGCCTAACTGATATTGATTCATTTTTAAGCAGCTCAACATGTGATATGGTAGAAGAGGAATTTTGGTCTGAATTGAAGCTAATCTCTTGGTGTCCAGTAATTTCTGATCCTGCTGTTAGGGGACTTCCATGGCTAAAATCCACTAACCAAGTAGTAGCACCCCCCACTAGTGTGAGGCCTAAATCACAGATGTGGATGGTATCTTCCTCAATGTTCATTTTAGACAGTGAATGTGACACAGCATATCTACAAACTAAACTTGGGTGGATGGATTGCCCAAATGTCCGTGTTTTAACAAGACAGTTAATTGAGCTATCCAAGTCCTATCAGGAGCTTAAGATAAATTCACTGCTGGATCCCGGTTTTGATGCTCAGTTGCAAAAGGAAATACCTTGCCTTTACTCAAAATTGCAGGAATATATTAATACTGATGATATCAATAACCTGAGAGCAGGGTTGGATGGTGCTTCATGGGTTTGGATTGGTGATGATTTTGTATCACCAAATGCACTTGCATTTGATTCACCTGTAAAATTTACGCCTTATTTGTATGTTGTTCCATCTGAACTATCAGAGTATAAAGATTTGTTGATAAAGTTAGGAGTTAGATTGAGTTTTGGTATTTCAGACTATCTTCAAGTATTACAAAGGTTGCAGAATGATGTGCATGGGGTTCCTCTATCTACTGATCAGTTAAATTTTGTCCATCGTGTCCTTGAAGCCATAGCAGAGTGTTGCTTGGAGAAGCCACTTTTTGAGCCTTTTGATAGTCCCTTGTTGATTCCTAATGATTTTGGAGTTCTGATGCAAGCAGGGGATCTTGTATATAATGATGCACCTTGGCTGGAAAACAGCTCTCTTATTGGGAGACATTTTGTGCATCCAGTTATAGGCAACGATTTGGCAGACAAGCTTGGTGTACAGTCAGTTCGATGCCTTTCTTTAGTCAGTGATGATTTGACTAAAGATCTGCCTTGCATGGACAACAATAAAGTAAATGAACTTTTGGCGCTGTATGGTAACAATGATTTTTTGTTGTTTGACCTTCTTGAGTTGGCAGATTGCTGCCAAGCCAAGAGATTACACCTGATTTATGATAAGAGGGAACATCCTCGCCAATCCCTGCTTCAGCACAATTTAGGTAATTTTTAGTTATTTTTTAAAAGATTTGCATATTTCTGTTATGGTAAATGTATAGCCATTTGTTTCAACAGAACCAATTTTATTGATTTTTTTTTTTAATCAAAAGGAAAGAATGCTATTGCATCACTATATAGGTAGCTATCCTAAACAGGTTAGCACTAAAACATGTTATTAATGTGGTTGATGCTTCTTGTAGTTTTGTTTTGTTATGCTAAGCATTTGAGAAACTTGTGTTTTGGATTACTTTTCTAAATTTCTTTTAACATGGCATGATTTCTTTATACAGGTGAATTCCAAGGGCCTGCCCTTGTAGCAATCTTTGAAGGTGCCTGCTTGAGTAGAGAGGAATTTAGTAATTTCCAGCTACGTCCTCCATGGCGATTGCGTGGCAACACAATTAACTATGGTTTGGGATTGGTTTCATGCTATTCCATATGTGACCTTCTCTCAGTCATTTCTGGTGGCTTCTTTTATATGTTTGATCCTCGTGGTTTGGTACTTGGTGCACCTTTGACTAATGCCCCATCAGCAAAGATGTTTTCTTTGAGAGGTATACTGTGTATTCATCATCTGAGTTAATGCAAACTAATTAAATATTTCTAACTTTTTTCATTTCAGTCCCAATTACTATTTTTTACTTTACAACCACTGACTACTTTATGTCAGTGTACTATGAGTACTGCAGGTTGATCTCTAGCAGACACACTATCAAAACTTGTAGAGCACCAACATTTTGTGTGTAATTTTTATAGTGAATGTTAATAATTCATCGAAATATTTTCCATTCTCTCTGTCAAATTAATTGAAGCCCTCAAATTTTATACTTTATTTTCTTGCAAAGATACAGAAGACGAAAAAAAAAAAAGTTCTTTGTTAATTTTTTTTTTTTTGGTTTTGGAATTAATTAATCACTCAATTGGTTAATAATGTTCAAACAGTAGTTAGTGAATAAACTGGTTGACATGGTTAGTGATTGAATGGTTAATTGTTTCTAAATTGGAAAGGAACTTTCAAGAATTTCTTTTTTGAGTAATATTCTTTGATCCTTAAGGTGGTTAGTTGATGGTTTCTTATGAGAGGTACCCTATATTTGAGTTTGTTTTATGTATTTTTGTACTGTTACTTTTGTACTTTGCTTCTGTGGAGTATTTGTTTTATAAAATAAAAGTGCTTAAATTTTATTTTATTTAATTTTTTAATTTTAAATCTAATAGTCAAATTCCTATACAAATGTAGAATATAAAGTTGTTTACTTTTGAGGTTTCAGGTACTGATCTGACTCAACGATTTTGTGATCAATTTAGTCCAATGCTCATTGATCGGAATGACTTATGGTCATTAGCTGATTCTACCATTATTCGCATGCCTCTGTCATCTGATTGCTTGAAGGTTGGGCCAGACCTTGGATCAAACGTAATAAAGCATATTACTGACATATTTATGGAGCAAGGATCTAGAGCACTCCTGTTTTTGAAGTCGGTTTTACAGGTAAATTTACTACTGTTCAGTTGTAGGTTCATGCAACACAGCAGAAAACAATGGGAATTAACAGGTTGAAATTAGGTTTTCTTTGGGTTTGGAATAGAACTTGGGGAATTGAATGTTTACTTGGGATGTGGGGGAGAGGTTGGTTGGGAGGATGCATGCTAGATTAGGTTGTGACAAATTCAAGCATGGAATGCTGGGGACTTGATGTGGTGAAAATCTAATGCCTTTTGCTGGGCAATGGGTTTGGTTTTCGATGGAACTTAGAAAATTAGAGTTGAAGATGAAAAGGGAAAAAAATTTAGGCATCTTCTTAAGGTTCCTTAGGCATCTTCTTAAGGTTCCTTAGGCATCAGACCAAGAGAAAAGCATCACCCACCTGCCTGGTGCCGGCTAGGTTTGTCCATATATTCACTGTTTATCCTTTTATAACTGGATAAACAACTTATTTAGGACTAGTCAGACCTGGGGGCTGTTTTATCTGATATTTTAGAGAAATGCGTTTATTGTGCTCAACAGTCTATCTTATTCATACCATATATTAGAGATAGTTACTTTATATAATAAGTGCTTTTACATTACATTTGCATTCCACTGTTAATTCCTTTAGATTTTTTCTGTTAGAGTTAGTTAGCTATCAGTTGGTTGTTAGCTGCTGAGTCAGCAATGAATCATACAGTTCAGATATATAATGTTACTGTCTCTGTATATTTCTTCTAATGAAACATGTACAGTCCAGTTTATCACTGATCAGTTTTCTCTCTCTCTATTTCTCTGAATTCTATTACTGTAAGTCATTTAAGTACTAATTACAAGGCTAATTAACTGTTTAACTACAGATCTGATCAAGGACTATTTTTTTACGGCAGAAATAGTTAGGGACTAATTATGATTCCTGGTGCTTGTGCATGTGTCTATGTATATACGAGGATAGCTGATCTTTTATTTAACTCCACTCTATCATCTACTATTAATAGAAAATTATTCATAGAAAACACCTGTATACATAATGTCTTGTTTGTAATTGATATAACATGAGAGAACTCTTATCTTGGAACATTTTTATAATTCTATTGAGCCAGAGTGAAATTGTCTTTCCTTCTAGGTATCCATATCAACATGGGAAGAAGGACATTCTAAGCCAAGCCAGAATTTTTCAATAAGCATTGACCCATCATCTTCTATTTTGAGGAATCCATTTTCTGAAAAGAAATGGAGAAAGTTTCAATTGTCAAGAATATTTAGCAGCTCCAATGCGATGATAAAGATGCATGTAATTGATGTGAATTTATATTCAGAAGGAACTACAGTCATTGATCGATGGCTTGTTGTACTCAGCCTGGGTTCTGGGCAAACAAGAAATATGGCTCTTGATCGGTATGATTTTATTTGAAGATTATAGTGGATATCATGTAGTATTTATGCTCAAATTGAATGGATGTCAAAAGCTCATGTTGATGTCTTACAATAACTTGGTTTTAACAGTGCACAATGTCGTTGTTTAATCTGTGTGAATGTTTTGCAATAACTTGGTTGTTGTTTTCCTTTTATTAACTTGAAAACCTTTCACTTATGGATGGCTCAGTTTGAGGATGCATCTAGCACTTTCTAGTCATTAATAAGAAAATAGTGAGAAGTCTTTGAATGTCGAAGGTATTTTCCATAGTTTATTTCTTGGAGAAAATTCCTTGGATTTGGAATTGCTTCTTTGTCTTGATCTTAAGCAAGGGTTCATACTTCAGCATTTCATTCTTTATTCTTCTTTTTCAATTAGAGTTGGAAGAATGGCAAACAAGTCTTAATCTATCTTGAAACTCAAATAAGAGTAAAGATGATTGAAGTTTTTTGTTCCGTATTATGTTTATCCCATGAAAATTTGTTATCTGAATTAATATGTATGGTAATATCTATCAAAATTCCATTTTTTTTCTGCTCAGGCGCTATCTTGCATACAACTTGACTCCTGTTGCTGGAATAGCAGCACTCATATCCAGCAACGGCCATCATGCCAATGTTTACTCAAGGAGCTCAATTATGGCCCCTCTTCCTTTGTCTGGTTGTATAAACATGCCTGTCACTATCGTAGGTTGTTTCCTTGTGTGTCACAATAGGGGTCGTTATCTCTTTAAATACCAAGACAGAGGGGCTTCTGCTGAGGGACACTTTGATGCTGGAAATCAATTGATTGAATCTTGGAATAGAGAGGTGATGTCTTGTGTATGTGATTCCTATGTTGAAATGGTTTTGGAGATTCAAAAGCTAAGAAGAGATATTCCAAGCACATTATTTGATTCTAGTTCCTATTCTGCAATCAGTCTCTCTTTGAAGGCATATGGAGATCAAATCTACTCCTTCTGGCCACGTTCTTGTGAGAAGCATGTACTGAGTGATCAACAAGGTAATCATGACAACAATGCTCCAACTCCAACTGCTGTTGTTCTTAAAGCTGACTGGGAATGCCTTAAAGATCGGGTAATACATCCATTTTATTCTCGTATTATTGACCTTCCAGTATGGCAGTTGTACTCAGGAAATTTGGTCAAGGCTGAAGAAGGCATGTTTCTTTCACAACCAGGCAATGGGTTGATTGGTAATTTACTTCCAGCTACAGTTTGCAGCTTTGTAAAGGAGCATTATCCTGTATTTTCAGTACCATGGGAATTGGTGACTGAAATCCAAGCTGTGGGTTTTTCAGTGCGAGAAATTAGACCTAAAATGGTTAGGGATCTCCTAAAAGTTTCTAAAAAACCAATTGCACTGCGATCAGTTGACATGTATATAGATGTTCTCGAATATTGCTTGTCTGATTTTCAGCAAGCAGAGTCATCCAGCTCAGCCAGAGATAATGATCCTGCTAGTACCAATGTTTTTGGTCGAGAAACTGATATCAGAATCACTTCTTCTCAGCTGGGGTATAATATCAACAGCTCCTCTGGAATGGCTACTCGGGGAGAAGCAAGTTCAGGAGATGCATTGGAAATGATGACAAGTTTAGGGAAAGCTTTATTTGATTTTGGTCGGGGTGTTGTTGAAGATATTGGTAGATCAGGAGCACCTGGGGCTTACAATAATGCTATGACTTGCATTGATCAAAATAGGGACCAGAAGTTCATATTAATTGCTTCAGAATTAAAAGGCTTACCATTTCCAACTGCAACTAGCCATTTAAAAAAGTTGGGTTTTACTGAACTTTGGATTGGGAATAAAGAGCAACAGTCATTAATGGTTTCCTTGGGAGAAAAATTTATTCACCCTAAAATAATAGACAGGCCACTCTTAGGTGGCATTTTTTCTAATTTTTCCCTTCAATCACTGTTGAAACTGCGGAACTTCTCTCTTAATCTACTGGCCAATCATATGAAACTAATTTTCCATGAAGATTGGGTGAACCATGTAATGGGATCAAATATGGCTCCATGGCTTTCTTGGGAGAAACTTCCTAGTTCTGGCAGTCAAGGGGGTCCTTCCCCTGAATGGATTAGAATCTTTTGGAAAAGTTTTAAGGGCCCACCAGAGGAATTAGCCCTTTTCTCTGATTGGCCCCTAATTCCTGCATTTCTTGGTAGGCCAGTCTTGTGCCGTGTAAGAGAGCGACATCTGGTATTCATTCCTCCTCTTTTGGAGCACTCAACGTCAACAAATGGGGTTTCAGAAAGAGAATCCGCCGAAAGTTATGCAAGTGGGGTTAGGGAGACAAGGGATAGTACTTCTGAAACTGAGTTAGCTACGTCCTACATTTCAGCTTTTGAAAGATTCAAAATCAGTTATCCTTGGTTGTTACCAATGTTAAACCAGTGCAACATACCCATATTTGATGAGGCATTTATAGATTGTGCTGCTTCAAGCAATTGTTTTTCCATGTCTGGTCAATCACTGGGCCATGTTATTGCATCCAAACTTGTGGCAGCTAAGCAAGCTGGATATTTCACTGAACCTACTAATCTCTCAACCTCAAATTGTGATGCACTTTTTTCACTATTTTCTGATGAATTCTTCTCCAATGACTTTCACTATGCTCGTGAAGAAATTGAAGCTTTGCGTTCTCTCCCAATATATAACACAGTTGTTGGTTCTTATACAAAGTTGCAAGGTCAAGATCACTGTATGATCCCTTCAAATTCATTTTTAAAACCATATGATGAGCGTTGTCTTTCTTATGCCACTGATTCAAATGAAAGTTCATTTCTTCGAGCCCTCAGAGTGCTCGAGTTGCATGATAAACAGATCTTAGTACGCTTTGGCTTGCCTGGATTTGAGAGTAAATCTCAAAAGGATCAGGAGGAAATATTAATGTATGTTTTTAAAAATTGGCATGATCTTCAATCAGATGAATTGGTGGTTGAAGCTTTGAAAGAAACTAAATTTGTTAGAAACTCTGATGAGTTTTCAACAGATCTATTGAAGCCCATGGATTTATTTGATCCAGGTGATGCTATCTTAATATCTATATTCTTTGGTGAGAGAAGAAAATTTCCTGGAGAAAGGTTCAGTACAGATGGGTGGCTTCGAATACTAAGGAAACTTGGGATTCGAACTGCTACAGAGGTAGAGGTAATAATTGAATGTGCCAAAAGAGTTGAATTTCTTGGAATTGAGTGCATGAAATCAGGTGATTTGGATGATTTTGAGACAGACATAATCAACTCCCATTCTGAAGTTTCACCAGAGGTGTGGGCATTAGGAGGATCTGTAGTTGAGTTTGTTTTCTCCAACTTTGCTCTTTTCTTTAGCAACAACTTCTGCGATCTTCTTGGTAAGGTTGCATGTGTACCTGCTGAACTGGGGTTTCCTAGTGTTGGTTGCAAGAGGGTGCTTGCTTCATATAATGAAGCTATTTTGTCTAAAGATTGGCCTCTAGCTTGGAGTTGTGCTCCCATTCTAGCCAAACAACACACAGTTCCTCCAGAGTACTCATGGGGACCTCTGCATCTACGGAGCCCTCCAGCTTTTTGTACAGTTTTGAAGCACTTGCAAGTAAAAGCTATACTTTTGGTTTACATTTTATATCTATATTACTGCCTACATTTATTTTATGCTAGCTTTGTTTTTCCCTAGGTAATTGGGAGAAATGGAGGGGAAGATACTCTTGCTCATTGGCCCATTGCTTCAGGAATGAACATTGAGGAATGTACCTGCGAGATTTTGAAATATTTAGACAAAATTTGGGGTTCACTTTCTTCCTCAGGTGCTTCACTATTCTCATGTTATTCCATTTGAGCTAGGTGTATTTATGGTATTTGTCTCTGATTTTCCTTACTGAAAGGACAGGTCTGTCAATGCACCTAATAGATTAACACAATTATTAGACCAGACCAACTAGCTAATCAGATTTCTGTGGAACTCCAATTATTCTCTGTTGAGTTGATTGAGCACGTTTGCTTAGGTTGTTGATACCATGAATTTCTAATTACTTTTGCTATTCCAGATGTGGCAGAGCTACGCAAAGTGGCCTTTCTTCCTGTAGCAAATGGAACCCGCCTTGTGTCTGCCGATGCTCTTTTTGCTCGTTTGATGATTAATTTGTCTCCATTTGCTTTTGAGCTTCCTACTGTATATCTCCCGTTTGTAAAGATTCTTAAAGATTTGGGACTTCAGGACATGTTTACACTTTCTGCTGCAAAGGGTCTTCTATTAGAACTTCAGAAAGCTTGTGGATATCAGCGACTGAATCCCAATGAACTCCGTGCAGTGATGGAAATTTTGAATTTCATTTGTGATCAGATTGTTGAGGGGAACACATTAGATGGGACAAACTGGAAATCAGAAGCCATAATTCCTGATGATGGCTGCAGACTTGTTCATTCAGGATCCTGTGTCTATGTTGATTCTTATGGTTCTCGATTTGTCAAATGTATTGATACTTCCAGAATTAAATTTGTCCATGCAGATCTTCCTGAGAGAGTCTGTATCATGCTCGGCATCAAAAAATTGTCTGACATCGTCATAGAGGTAGCAAGACTTCATTTTTAGCTAAGTTTTGTCTGCATTAGGCTTTTACTTACTGGAATGTTTCTGTTTGGGTTTATTTATAGGAACTAGATGAGAATCACGCACTACAGACTTTGGGTTCCCTGGGGTCTGTTTTACTAGTGACCATCAAACAGAAGTTATCAAGCAAGTCTCTTCAAACTGCTGTCTGGACCATTGTTAACAGCATGGGCAGCTACGTTCCTGCATTCAATAACTTTTCACTGGATGCAATAAAATGCTTATTGAACTCTACTGCAGAAAAGATGCAATTTGTTAAGTGTCTCAAAACAAAATTTCTGCTATTGCCCAATTTAGTAGATGTTACACGTGCAGGCAAAGATTTCACCATCCCAGAGTGGAAGAATGATTCTGCGTATCAAACTCTCTATTTTTTGAACCAATCGAGATCCTGTATTCTAGTTGCTGAGCCACCAACTTATATTTCCCCTTTTGATCTCATTGCTATTGTAGTCAGTCAGGTATTAGGCTCTCCAATCATATTACCTATCGGGTCTTTATTTGGTTGTCCTGAAGGATCGGAGATTGCAGCTGTTAATGTTTTGAAACTCTGCTCTGATAAGAAAGAAGTTGAACCCATAAATGGTAGCAGCAATATGGTTGGTAAGGAAATATTGCCACAAGATGCACGTCTTGTGCAGTTCCATCCATTGAGGCCCTTTTATTCTGCTGAAATAGTAGCTTGGCGGTCTCAACATGGTGAAAAGCTGAAATATGGTAGGGTTTGTGAAGATGTCAGACCATCTGCAGGTCAAGCTCTGTACAGAATTAAAATTGAAGTTGCACCTGGCCATACACAATTTTTCCTTTCATCACAAGTGTTTTCATTTAAAAGTGTATCAGCAAGCAATCCTCTAAATGAAACACTGGTGCATGATAGTCCTTTATTAGGCAGTGACATGCCCCGTGTTGATTTTCCAGAGAGCTCAGGAAGGAGAGAAAGCTACTCTCAGGTTTATCCCTTTGAACTTGTTACATGTATCATGTACCATAAATTTGCATTTATTGCAAGCATTGTAATTCGTGACCCATCATTCTGTACTTTTTCCATTAGCACATGAATAATATGTCAGCCAATTAGAGTGACTTATTTTTTGAGCTATTAAGGTTGGGATGAACAAAAAACCTTGGTAGTTAAGAAATTTTTCTCGATTAGTTGGTGGCTAAAGTCACCTAATCAAGAAGCATATAATCCTTTTCTCAATGCTATCTTCCTTTAACTGTTGAATATGTTGTTACCATTTAATCTTTCTTAATATAAGTATTTTGTTATCTCATTTTTGTATTGCTTGCATATCAATTTGCTTAAAATGAATAAGTATGTTTGTTTGAATAGATGCAGCCTGTGAGAGAGCAGTCTGGCAAGGTTTCAGCTGCAGAACTCGTGCAGGCTGTCAATGAAATACTCTCGGCTGCTGGGATCAAAATGGACGTGGAGAAGCAGGCTCTGGTTCAAAGAACAATTAATTTGCAAGAAAATCTAAAGGAGTCTCAGGCAGCTCTTGTTTTGGAGCAGGTTAGTGATTTTAATTTAGTACTATGATTTCTTGGCTCCGTGTGTTATACTGTTATGAATACGGAGTAGGGGTGCATATTAATCTTCATTTATTGGCTCTTCCCTTGTCTTGTAATCTATATGGATTTGTGGGTTCCATGCATTAAATCAAATGATATTCCTAGAATAATTGAAGTTTTACACCTCTTCTATTAATTTTCCACCCTATAAACCCAAGAAAGTATTAATATTTTTCTTTCTGAATAGTAATTTGCCATGTGGGTATTCTAATTTCACAAACATTTGAAAACCTGTTTTGTCTTTTTGAGTATGTCTACACATACCCGTTGTTAGTTTTGACACATCAAACATGAAAATTTTGATATCTTAAAACATATGTTTCTTATTGGAAATTTGGATATCCACTTATCTACCAACAATTTTGCTACAGATGTATTGATTCAGTGACATATTCCAAGGGGGAAAGTATACCCTTTTGTAACTATCAATTGAAGAAAAGAAAATTGTATCTATAGTGCATAACAGTTGTATAAACTTTGGGGGATTGTTTTATTCTTATTGCTTTCTAATGCATATATCTGGTAGAGTTAATCTTGATAAGTTTGAAATGACATGCTACTTCATATAAATTGTACAGGAAAAGGTTGAAAAGGCAACAAAAGAAGCTGATACAGCAAAAGCAGCATGGATTTGTCGGGTTTGTCTGAGTTCTGAGGTTGATATAACAATAGTTCCTTGTGGTCATGTATTGTGTCGTAGATGTTCTTCTGCTGTGTCAAGGTGTCCGTTTTGCCGGCTTCAGGTTACTAAAGCTATCAGAATTTTTCGTCCATAATATCTCCAATTCTTTTGGACATTGTCAGAGAACACCATTCGCCAATTATCGGCTGCATTGGACTCTGACGTGAATATCATATTGTGATTGAACCCCAAAAATGGGTACTGATGAAATTTTCAAGTATATTGGCCATAATGAAAAAAAATGATAGTTAATTACCCTGTACCTTTCAATATTTTCACATTTTTTTACCACTAAGTCTGGTTTGTGAAAAGTATGAAGGCATCCTGCACCGCATCACTATGGAATGACGAAAATGAAAATCATCTTTTAAAACTTTTTGAAAAATATTATCTGAATTAAAAAACTTTCGGATTATGAAACATTTAGAAAATATATATATTTTGGAATACATTTTAAAACATATAATTCAGAATTGATTTCAATTCTGAATTATTAATGTTGAAACAATTTAAAATCAATTCTGAAATATTATTTCAGAATCTTTTAAAAAGTGTATCTTTGGAAATTTTTAGATTTATAGGTGGTGCGTAATATAGCATACAGCAGAAATGGAAGGAAGTACACGGGTATACACCCCACAGCAGACTTTGCCTCTCGAGAACTTCATGTGTCTTTTCAACCGCGTCAATTTCGTCACAGGCCAGGACAGAAGTTTTCCCTTATTCTTTTTTTTTTTTTTTTCTTATTAAATTATGTGATATCTTACCATTTCATCACTTGCCAAAACGAAAGGTACAAGCCAAAACGCAAGGTACAATTTCAACAACTATTATGAATGGTTTGGTGTGAGATGGAACCATCATATTCATGCCAATGAGCTTGAGATTGAACTTGAAAGATTCGGTTTGAGACTTCGATGGAGTGGTGCGACGTGACGAAACATTCTGAAATGAGTGTAATATTTTTGTTGTTTCAGACGGAAATTTAATATAATGATATTGAATGAATTATGCGGAGTAATTAAATATTATCTGAATTATGTATTTTAGAATAAAAGTATTGTCTAGGTAATAATTTTATTATAAAAAATTATATTTTATCATATAAATATATTTTTTATCGAAAAAAAAAATACTAGAGCATCACTTTATAATATATATAAAATATAAATATTATTTATATGTATTATAAATATTAAAAAAAATAAAATATATTTTTTTTCTTAAAAGTTGATAATTATTTTTCAGTTACTCAACTCAAAAAATATTTTTGGATTGAGTTTGTTGACTAATAGAAAAGAAAAAAGAAAAGATTAAACTTTACCATGTATGAGCATGTGCATTCACCTGAGTAGCATGGCAAAAGTCCCCCAAAATCCAAATGGCTTCCAAGCTGTTGTTCTTCTCCAGATTCACTCGGCTACACACGCAGACTACGTTGTTCTCAAAGCCAAAGCTCGACCAGGACGTCGTTGCGGCAATATGCAATTCCTTCAGAGAGCGACGCAACTGGGACTCCATAACCCGCGAGTTCCGTTCCCTCCACTTAAACGACTCCTCCGTTGAACAACTCCTTCTGCAATTCAATTCCCCCTCCGACGCAAAGCCCGCATTGGCCTTCTTCCATTGGGCCGCAACGCGTACCTTCCAACACACCGCTCGCTCCTACACCATCACCATCAACCTCTTATTAAGAGCCAACTTACTCATCCACGCGCGTGCTCTTCTCTACTCACTCACCAAAACAAACACTCACTCACACACTGTTCTTGCAGTTGTTGATTCTCTTCTCGACGTCGTAGTTTCAACCTCTCGCGCTCTCGCTGTTAACCTTCTCATCCAAGCCTACGCCAAAGCGAAGCTAACGGAGGTCGCGTTCGACGTTTGCCGTTACGTCGAGGAGCACGGAGTCTCCGTTACCATCGGAACTTTTAATACCTTGCTTCACGCGGTTCAGAGATCTGACAAATGCTTTTTCGTTTGGGAGGTTTACGAGTTTATGATTCGGAGAAGGATTTACCCTAATTCGACGAGTTTGCGAATTATGGTTGATGCGTTGTGCAAGGAAGGTGAGTTGCAGAGGATTGTCGACACGCTGGATCGGATTATGCGGCGGAGTACTTTCCGTTCTCCTTCTATGATCGTGAATTGTAGTTTGATGTTGAGGATTTTGGAGAGGGGACGCGTGGCGGAATCGGAGAGTGATGTAGTGGTTTTGTTGAAGAGGCTCTTGCAGAAGAATTTGCTTCACGAGACCGTTGTGTGGTCTCTGATTGTACATACGAAGGTTCTGTTTGGGGATTTGGATTCCGCCTGGGGGTTATATAGCGAGATGGTGAGAAGAGGGTTTGAGTCGAACGCGTTTGTTTACACGTCGTTTGTTGGAGCGTTTTGTAGAGATGGGAGAGTTGAGGAGGCTGTTGCTTTGATGCGAGAAATGGAGGGGAAGGGGTTGAGGCCTTACGGTGAGACGTTTGAGCACGTTGTTGTTGCGGCGGATTCGGAGGAGTGTGTGAGGGTTTTTGAGGAGATGCTGAGAGCTGGGTTTGTGCCTGGTTGTGTGGTGTTTAATAAGGTGGTGGAGAGGTTGTGTGAGAAGGGGGAAGTGGAGAAGGCGAATGGAATGTTGAGTGTGTTGTTGGATAAAGGGTTTTTGCCGGATGATGTTACTTATTCTCGTTTGATGGAGGGTTATGCAAGAAAGGAGGAGGTTCAGGAGGTTTTGAAGCTGTATTATGAAATGGAGTATAGACGTCTGAGTCCGGGGTTGTCGGTTTTTGCAACTGTGGTTCAGTGTTTGTGTCGATGTGGGAAGGTTGAAGATGCTGAGAGGTATTTGAGGGTGATGAAAGAGCGGTTAGTGGCTGTGGATGTGAGTGTGTATGAGGAGTTGATTAATGGCTACATGAAGAAGGGGGAGAGTGCAAGGGCTCTTCACCTTCGTGAGGAAATGGCTTCTTTGGAGTTGTAATGTGACTATGTTGTTGTGCTAAAAAGAGGTGAAAGGAAGGTACTGGTCGTGTATAGTTACATGCTATTCAGGTGCTTGGCCATTATTTTTGTATGATTTTACCTACTTTTGTTACTTTGCATTTCTTTGCTTCGTTTCCTCTTTGAGCTTCCACTTGTTAATAAACTACATTTATGCGTTTAGATCATTAATTCCTTCTTCAGGACATGGTGTTCCATGTTGTCCTGTAGACCAGATATAATTGTTGGAGGCATACCTGATGCTGATAGAAATTTTTTAAATTTCATCTCTACAATTGGTGGTTATTGGTGGGTAAGTTGCGGAATTATTTTTCTTGATTTTGAAAAAGTATCTATGTTTAAAGGAAAAAAATTAAATTTTAATAAAAGGAAATAAATCTTTTAAAATTAAAAAAATAAAGATTTTAAATTAGAAACAAATTTTTTAAATAAATTTTTTGTCAAAATTTTTTAATATTAGAGAATTTTTATAAATAAATTTATATTTATGATATATTAAATGACAATATTTATACTCATATTTCTAACATTATATTTGTGACTTGTTTACAGAGCATAATTGTCTACCTCAAGAGGAAATTGATTTTGAATTAATGATCAATATACCTGCCTATTCAATGCATGGACTCAGTTTAAGGGTTTAGGTTATCATACATTCATGTACTATGCTTTTCTCCAATTCTTTGGTCAATTTTTATTTTGAAGAAGATTCTTATTTCTTAGTTCTCAGTTACAAACAATACTGATGATGATTGTAATGTTACCTCTCAGTGCCGTTGCTGGTGATCAATTATGAAGGTTACATATTGTGGTTTGAAGTTAGATTCACTTGGGTAGAACGTACAGCTATCCCTAAAGAAAGTTTCGAAAACTCTTGTGGAGGCTTTTGGCAGGACTGTGTATATTATAATTTTTCCTGACATTGTATCCCAAGAACATTTGCTACCAAGTGGCTGTTGTTCTGACTTGGTTAGTTTGTCTGTTCTCTTCCCTTGTGATTGATGTCTCTCTATATATAGAAATCAGTTTCATGCACTCAATTTAAACTACAATAGTGGAATGTTACATTTACTATCTAGCTATGGTTTTCTCTTTTCAAATTTGATTTCTCTGATTTTTTTTCTAGTGTTCTGCAATTTTGAAATGTATATCGTGTTTTATAGATTTCAGTGTCTGACCTTTCGGTGGTATGTGCCAATTGAGTTTTGTAACTCATCCATGATTGCAAAATTTTTAAATTTTTTATTAATCTTTCCTCTATTTCAAGATTGATAGGTAAATATTGTGTATTTCAAGATTGATAGATAAATATTGTGTGAAATATTTTAGGAATAGAACATTTCTATTTTATTAAAATTTTGATTAAAATTTTATTTTGATTTTGTTTTCAATTATTCTTATTTTTAAAGCATTTAGTTAAAAGTATTTAGATGTCCAATTTTTTCTTTGATTTAAATATTTAAATATATATTAATAATCCATAATAATGTAATTAATTTTATAATAAGTATTTTAGAGTAAAATAAAATGTTCTTAATTAGTTTTATAATAAGTATTTTAGAGTAAGATAAAATGTACTTAATTCAATTCAATTTGGTGCACAGTATTTTAGAAAAATTACTTTCAAATAAGAGAAGTTATTAGAAACCATTTTGCATGTTATGGTTTGATAAAAATATGCTTTATCATATCTTGAGATTTAACTTGTGAAGAAATTGATTATGAATGAAGTATATAATATGATATTAGTAAAATGTTCTATTAACTATCATAATTGTGTTAAAATTTATGTATAAGAAGAAATTTAACTACTGATTTGTTATGTAGGGCACGGCCAAATATATTTTTTCTTGACTCCTGATTTAAAGTGTAGTTTTTACTTGAATAACAAGATTTTCGCTTAAACAAAAAATATTATTCCTCACTTTGGTGGAGTATAGAAGCAATCACACCCTTCCCTCTTATTAGAGAACTTTTATTTCTTCTTGATCACCTTCTACTATTTATTATATAAATTATTATATTTAAAATTAGAATTAATTTTATTAATATAATTTAAATTTTAAAAATATCTTTTTTTTTTAATTTTCTTTTTAAATTTTTTAATTTCTTTAAAAGAGATCAAAATTATCAAATATAGAGTCAGAACCTAATGGTAATTTATTTAAAATGTGATACCGATCATCAATGGCTCATTTTAACACTTCTAATTATGTTCAAAATAATAAAAAAATTATATATGATTGAATAAATATACATATAATTAAAAGAATTTAGAAATTCAAATTGTATAAATAAATATTTAAGAACTAAAGTTATGAATAATTAAAAATTACAAAATTAAAATTGTGAAATAAAAACTTTAAGACAAAAATTTACGAATTTAATAAATGTACCGTTAAAAGTAAGCAAAGCATTTACAACATTGCATGGTTGGATAGACAATTGTCTCCATTTCTAATCCCCTTTTCTTTCTTCTGGCAAATGTATAACTTTTCAACATTAAGAGGCGCCAAATTTTTTGACCTATGAAAACAATTCCTTCTTTCTTTTTTCCATATTGATAGGGTAGTCAAGCTCAATCCAAGTGTTACCCAATCGTGTACTGGTTTCATTATAAAATATGTGATTGAATCGTTAAGTACGTAGCAGAAGTGTTTTAAAATTAATTTTATCAAAATAAATAAATTCCTTGGGTATTGAAATACAATATTTGAAACTCTTTAGTGGACCCAGTTAGTACGAAGAAAGATTAGTCAATCTAACAATCTGAATAGTTTAGGTCACTTTTTGAAATTCAAGACTTGATACAGATGAATGAGGTCACTTTCCTACGGAATGGTTAAAAAAATTAAAAGAAAAACAATAGTTTAGGGACAAAATGGAGCAATGAAGCTGGTCAACACCTACTCAAAAGAAAAGTCAATGCTAGATAGCAGCCCCATGCACGAGCCCATTTCATTCCACCTACCAATCGATGAAGGAACATATGATAGCTATATAAAGATGACAAAAATTGAAGAAAGTATAGACAAGAACTCACTACAAAAATGGGTTCTAACTCCAAAGAGAGTGAAGTTCCCTTAGAAGTAGAGAATGTGGATGATGCATATCGCTCTGCTGTGTTGCTTTGTTTTAGCAGGGTCCTCCCTGCAGTTCTAAATGCTGCTATTGACATCAATTTGTTTGATGTGATTGCAAAGGCAAAGAGTTCTTCTGATGACTCAAGCTTTTCTGCCTCTCAAATTGCCTCTCTCCTTCCAAATCAACACCCTCAATTGGCTAATAGGCTTGAAAGAATGTTGCCATTGCTGACCAGTTACTCTCTTTTTCATTGCTCCATTCGCTCCAATGAAGATGGTAAGAGAGAAAGGGTCTATGCTCTCTCACCTGTTGGCCACTACTTTGCTTATGATCATGAAGGAATCTCTTTGGCTCCACTCTCAACTTTACTTCATCGCGGATTCCATGATCTTTGGTAATTTCATACCTTCATTTTACTTGAAATTCTCAGTTATCTATTTCATCTTTATAAGTAGAAATTTTTTGTTTTAATTTCTCTGTTTAAAAATATGATAAATTACCATTTTTTCCTTTAGTGTGGAAAATCCATTGAAAAAAATAAGATTGATTTGATAAATTACCATCTTTAATGCTTATATATAATACTTTTAATCTTTTTTAGTCCTTGTTAGAAGGATTAATATGAATTAAAATGATATGTGTGTACACTAAAAGATGTTAAAAACAACATAACTTATATATAGTGTTGTGAATGTTATTATGGTATCGTAATTGGAATTTATCTCATTAAATGTCCAATAACACATGTGTAGGATCTAAAGGGGGAGAGTTTTTGAGTAAATGGACCTAAAAGAAGAAAAAAAGTTGTAAGCAGAAGAAATGAGTAATTAAGTTAAACTTTTTCTAGAGTGGTAGAAATCATGGACTTTTTCATATGCTTTTCTGTTGTTTGTGCTCTTAATAGGAAGGATGCAAAAGGTGCATATCTAGACCCTCATTGCAATAACCATTTCGAAAATGTCTTTGGAATGCTGTCATATCAATATATGGAGAAAAATACAGAGTTGAATGAAATGTTTTACAAAGCAATGGCTCATGCTGTTCCAATAGAAGCGAAAAGGGTACTCAAAGTATATAAAGGATTTGAGGGGTTGTCGACACTGGTTGATGTAGGAGGTGGAGTAGGAGAGACCCTGAAACTGATTGTTTCTGCATATCCTTCAATCAAAGGAATTAACTTTGATTTGCCTCAGATGATTCAAGATGCACAACCTCATCCAGGTACATATATATGTTCTACTTTCTCTTTCTCTCTATATAAAGAAACTACAAATATTTTAAAAGTTTGTCAAAATTATTAATTAGCAAATTAACACTCATTCTGCATGAAGGCATAGAGCATGTAGGAGGAGATATGTTTGAAAGTGTTCCAAATGGTGATGCCATTTTAGTAAAGGTTAGTGCATTACATGAGAGTTTGATTTTGTTCTTTTAACAAATTGAATCAATATATTGTAGATAAATTTCTAATCACATTTTGTTCTTCTTTGTTTTTGGTCATTTCAGTCTATATGTCACAATTGGGCAGATGAAGATTGCATAAAGTTTTTGAGAAACTGTCACAAAGCTTTGCCACCAAATGGAAAAGTGATTGTTTTGGACTATATAATCCCAGAGGTTCCAAATTCAAGTGATGCTTCTAAACACAGTAGTATTGTGGACAATCACATGTTTCTAGCACATGGTGGAAGGGAAAGAACTGAGAGTGAATTTGAGAACTTGTGCAAAAGCTCTGGTTTTTCCAAGTTTCATGTTGCATGCAATGGCATCTCAGCTACTGTAGGAGTGGTGGAGTTCTATAAGTAGAGTAGAGTTCTTGAGTAGTAATTTGATGTATGCAAACAATCTTGAATAAAAATATTGAGGAAAAGTTATTGTAACAATTAATAAATATATGTGATAGTGACATTGAGGTGTTGAAAATTGAAAGAGAGATAAAAGTGAGTTTTTTTTTTTTTTTACAACTTTATTAATATCTTAAAAGTTTAATAAACCAATAAAATAGTAAAAATACAAAATATAATAATAAAATGCTCAGAAAATAATTTTAGAATTCGTGAAAAAAAAAATGAATAGTAAAATTAGCAATTAAACTATTTTTTTCCCTTGAAATTTCGATCCACGTAACCTTTTCAAACGTATAAGAGAATTTCCACTTCAGAAGCAGACTCAACTGAGAAAAGAAAGTGAAAGTGTGGCATTTGCGCGCCTAGCTTCAGAGAACCACAGCCCTAACGGCTAACCCGCTTTGTAAATTTTCAATCTTGTTATCCTCTTCATTTCTTTCTTACGCGTGGTTAAATTTTCAAGCCAAACTGAACATTTATTCGGATTTCAGAGCCTATGCATGTCTTGTTGGGGATTGTTTCTCTTTTATCATTCGACTGAACCCGTTTTCTTGTTTTGTAGGCTTGTTCTACTGCACTTCCGCTTCCCCAAACGGTATCGTTTTGTCTCATTCACGTGTCCACTTTTGTTGCATGTATTCGTTTCGGCTTAGTTTGTGTTGTTTTTGTTGCATTGTGATTTATTGAAAGGGAAAGTTACTCATTTGGTCCTTATAATTGAATAAACTTTACCTTGAGTCCATATACTTAAAAACAGTCCATTTAAGTCCAGTTACATGCCATTTTTAATCTCTTTCCTTATGACTTTAGATGGTAGAGATAAAAATTTGTATCTAGTGCAAAAAGCAGACGGTAGAAGAGGTTGCTGAGGAGAGATTAAGAATAAGATATTATGATGTTTGCATAAGCTAATTTTAGCTTACGATAACTTCATATCCTGTGGAAGGAAGAGGTTGACTAGGAGAATCAACAGTGGCGTGAGAGGCTTGCGTTGGGCATTGTGCCGGCATGTGGGGCAGTTGGTGATAATATGACCAGATTGCTTGCAATAATTTCTTACTACAGTTAAGAATAATATGATCAAATTGTTTAGAAGAATAACATTGTACTTGCCTCATATCACAACTTTTACTTGTACCTTGAGCCGAATAGGAAACCGTAATAGCAAAGGAATCACTACGGTCAAGTGACATGCTGCCTTGAGTAAGTAAACGTTGCTCTTCATGAAAAATTTCCCCAATATAGGCCTCCAGAGATGGAGCTAGGCTGCGATTCTGTAATGCAGCACGAGAAACTTCAAAATATGGGCAAAGTTTCATTAAAAAACTGATCGTGTTTACTGATGTCTTAAATTTGTAGAATAGCATGTAATGATTCCTTGGGGATACCAGCATGTAAAATGACAGAATGTTCTGCCTACAAATTTAGAAAACCCGAGTAATAGTCCTGAACAAACATAGATCCCTGTTGATAACTGGTAATGCCAATATCAAGTTGACAGCGTTTGATTGCATTTGTTCTGGATGTAAATGTGCTTCAAGTAATCCCACTTGTCTTCAAGAAGGAGCCTAAATTATTGACAAGGTTTTGGCTTTATGGAGGCAAGAATCCATGAAATAATTCATGCCTCCCATGTAATCAGTGCAGCTTGGACATCAGGTGCATTAGAAGACCCATCAAGATGACTCAACAATCCTTTCCTTTTACAAATATTTGGAACTGAAATGCCCAAGCTGGATAGTTTTTCCGTTAAAGCAAACCTTAATACTTTAGGTAGTCATGAGACAATAACCAAGAGAAAAATAAAACGCACAAACTAGAAACAACGAGCACAAACCCACAATCACGAACTAGAGCACGAAACTCACTAACATAGGAACTAAGAGCCACCAAGAAGACAAAGACAAGAGCAACACGGATGATATTGCTGAAGGAATCCTAGGTTCGACCATGGAACCAGGGATGATAACATGTAAGAATTTCTTTGATAATTTCATTGATTTTGCTCATCTCTATAAATAATACATACCCATTGATAGCAATTAAGACACAATAATTCTACTTCCTAATTTATTAAATCTGAATCAGGAAAGCTAATATTCTACAGCAAAATATTTTTTATCCAATTGATTAACAGCCTCTGAAGCAATGCAGATGCAATCCATGATCTTTCTCCCTCTTATGAAGCCCTTAGATATTGAGAGATCAATTTCCCTGCGAACTTAGCAAGCCTGTCTGCCATGATCTTTGTAATGATCTTAAACTTGAAATTTGCCAAGCAATTGACCTAAATTTTTCAATCTTGTCTGCACCAGATTCCTTAGGAATGAGCACAACCGAATTGGAGTTATAATTTGGCAAAATCCAGCCATCATAAAAGAATTGTATGACAGCTTTATATACACCCTCCGAAATAATAGACCAGTATTTGTGAAAGAAAAGCCCCCCAAACCCATCAAGACCAGGGGCATTACTGCAATTCAAAGAAAAAACTGCTTGCTGAACTTCTTCCTTTGAAGGAATTATGATCAGAAATTCATTATCCAAATCAGTAAGAACCTTAGGAATGACATGAGATCAAAGAGTTATGTTCATTCATTTTCAGTAGCAAAAGGTCAGAAAAGCTACATGATCCTCAAGTTCTTTTTTGTCTGGATTCATCCTATTATGAGAAGAAATGTGGTTAGTAACTTGCTAAACCTTAGCAGTCCTATGAAAGAAGCTAGTATTTCCTATCACCATTGATATGCCAGTTGATGCTAGCCTTTTCTTTCCAGAACTCCTCCTGGAATGTTAAGGTTAGCTCAAGCTGTACCAAAATCTGTTTTTCTTTTTAAATTAACTCCTCATCTTGACTGTCCAAATCAATATCATATTGAATCTGTTTTAGGTTTGACAACACGGAATCCACTCTGTCATGTCCAAACACTTCCTTACAAAGAGTCTCTTTCTAACCTCTTTGAGTTTCTACAATAGAAAAACACAGGGCATTCAACCGATGTTTTAGACCAAGCATCCTTGATCACTTGTTCACTACTAGAATGCTTTGATCACATACCTCTGCATTTAAAAGGATATCTAGACAAGAAAACCTCTGACCTAACCTGCATCAATATGGGAAAGTGACCAGAAAAACATTTGATTTGTCCTAACATTATTAGAACTGTATCATTAATTGAATCGTTCTTTAATTTTTTGATTTGTTGTTTTCCGGAATATTTTTTTCTTGTGTTTCATGCAAATATAATTTTTTCATGACATTTATTGTGAATGACGGATAAAGATATGAACTTATAAAATATATATTTTGAACTAATACTTGAGTTTCCTAAATTGTTTTTGAAATCACTACCAAGTTAAAAAAATTCATTTGATTTGATAGTATTGAGATTTGAATAAATATATAAACTAATATTTTATTTAACCGTACTTTATCTTTATATGTTTAGTCAATTACTGTGCCTCAAAGCATTTATGAGAAAATCAGCTAAAATGTGTTTCAATACTTCAAATTTCCTGCTTGTAATTATAATTGTCAAGTGAATAAGGAAATAAATACAAAAATCAATTCAAATAAAATTAAAATCACTTAAATGCAATTAATTATTTTATTTATGAACATATTTTAAAATTAAACGAATTCTA
Source organism: Macrotyloma uniflorum (assembly GCA_016859785.1). Classification (NCBI taxonomy): domain Eukaryota; kingdom Viridiplantae; phylum Streptophyta; class Magnoliopsida; order Fabales; family Fabaceae; genus Macrotyloma; species Macrotyloma uniflorum. The sequence goes on along the minus strand of BDMB01000045.1, from coordinate 1,175,659 downwards.
ACCATAAAATATTTTAATGTTTGTAGCATTTTTCTAATTTGCAATTTGCCAGCTCAATCCGGTGGAGAATGAAATGCTCTGTGTAGCATTGGAGTGCATTGCTTGTTTTGTCCAGGAAGCCAGGACCCAAATAGCCAACCCAACCCCTAAAAGTGTCTCTAATTGTGTTCTGTTCCTCTCATTTCAGTTTCCAACAAAAAATTCTGATGGGGAATAAATCAGATCATGAAGTCTGTTTCGCTCTCGGCCTTCCATTTATCTTTGTTTTGGTGAATTCTTTATAATTGTGGATTGCAATTACTAAACTATACTTGTTTTCATTGTTTTGTAGGATGGTTCTACTGCTGTGCCACCTCTCCTAATTGGTATTGCCTTGTTTCAGTGTTTCATGTTTGCTAATCCTTTATTTACATTTTTACTCTTTTTGTTTTCATTTTGTTGATTCTTCTCCCCGGGCTTACTTTATCAACTGTTTAGTTGCTTTTTCATTTTTAAATTGTTACCGTTTTTGTAGGCAAGAGAGGGGGAGAGAATGAAGATGAGCAGCAAGTGAGTGCAAAGAAGCAGAAGAGAGACGAGGCTGCTGAGGAGCAAAGGAATAAAGATGAAATTGTTTCAGACAATTCCTTTTCAGATTCTGAACCAGATATGGTATTTATTTGACATGGAATTAGGATTTTATCTGATGCATTGTATACTTTAATTTTGTGCCAGTATAGGTATAATGATGTTTTTTATTTGCCCTGTTAGTGTTTTATTTTTGTTTTGGGCTAGAATCCTGAAGCTAAAAAAGATTCTCTAAGTAAACAGAGAAGATAGGCAAACCTGCTAGTGCTAACTGTTCCAGGTCTTTGGAGTCATTGGCTAATGGTTCTGAGGATGGAATTGTGTCTCACAAAGATGCAACTATCGAGCAGCTTAAAATGGATAACAGTTGTTTTTATGCTTGTAATGCATTGAGTATGTGGATATGATTTCTTGTTATTGTGGGCACCCAAATCCTAGGAGTATCGACCTAATGCTACAAAGAAGAAATTTTAATCAAGTCTAGTATCCGAAGAGTATAGCTATGGGACTTGATTCTGATAGAAGCTGTGACGAGGGCATCACAAATACGGAGTTATTGATTTCTATGTCATTGGTTGATTCATATTGCAATGTATGAATAAAGGAGCATTAGTTATACTTGGAAAGTATATTACTCTGTTCATTGGTAATTGAACTAGCAAAAGAATAATAGATGTAATTTAGTTTGTAAGGTACTCATATCTGTGCTCCAATTATTGAAAGAGACTGAACAAGTATGACTTCACCAAGATTAGGTCATTGGGAGGGATTCTTTACAGGATGACAGATGATCTATTTATATACCTTGTTTTGCTATATGTAAATTGGAATGATAAATGTTGTAGAAGAGAAGAAACTAATATGTTGAGTTTGACATAGTTTATGTCATGTTTCACTTTCAGGGGAATATGGATATTCATGAGGATGATCATTCTGAAGAAAGTGATGAAGAAACACAGAAAAAGATGGGAGTTTGGGTACATAAATTGCTCACTGGATGAACTTTTACTCATTAAATTTGTAATGGTTTTCTGTTATTTCTTCATATCTTTCAATTGCTTTAAAGTCTTATTTTGCTCTGAAGATGGATGCTGCATCAAATGCTCAAGTATCTGATTTAATAAATGTTGAAAATGATTCTTTATGTGATAGTTCAGATGTTGACATTGAGAATGATGACTGTCAGAGTAAAAGTTAGAGGTGTCATTATTTGACAGCTGTCATTGTAAAGTTTCAATTCTGTTAGTCTGTTAGTTACTAGTACTGTTCTGTAATCTCTTCTCTATATAGAGGTCTTCTGTATTTTCATCTTAGTTAATCAATAACATTTTTCACTTCTCTCTATTCTCTCTCTCTGATTTACCATTCTAACAATGACAGAAGCTCTAATGTTATTGAAAAACCACATATGGTTACAAACGTGACAATCTTAGACATTGTGCATATAATTTCTTATTTTTACCAGTTAAATATCTCAGCACCTTTTTTTTTTCATTGCAGCCTGCAAAGAGTTCAGGGAACAGTGAGGAAGGAGTTGAAGAAGAAGCCTCTAAAACTCCTCAAGAAGATGTAATAATTTCACAATGAATTTCTGTGGGGCTGATAAAGTTTCTGTTGTTATGACTTATTGGAATATATAGTTGACTTGTGTGAAAGTTGGTTGGTGCTGCCTCTGTAATTGAACAATATCAAATTAGTTATAACATGTTATTTCATGGAATTTTGCAGCCCAAAATGCAATCTCCACGAAATGAATATGCTGGATCAAAGACTATATATGCTAAAAACTTGTCATACAGTGTAGAACGCGCCGATTTGTATGTATTGTTTATTTTTCGTGCAGGTGCCTGTTGATTATTTTCTGTTCTAATTTTCAAATTTCAAAATTTTTCAGGGAAAACCTTTTTAAAGACTGTGGAGAAATTGTTGATGTTCGTCTACATACGGATCATGAAGGGAGATTTAGAGGCTTTGGACATGTTGAGTTTGCAACGGCAGAAGCAGCACAAAAAGTAAGCGTTGTGACCTTGTGTGGTCTGTGCAAATAATTCTAGAACTGCGAAAGCTTTTCACTGATAGTTGGACTTGTACCTTTGAATGTAACAGTCTCATTTACTTTTCAGGGATAAAATTTTTAGCTATTTGATTTAATGAATTTTTTTTCTAATCCCTAGTATTTTCAACAAATTTGATTCCTGAAGCAAATTGCCACCGACTACTTAGCTGTGGTTGAGGTTTTATTGTTGTTGGTGTTGCTAAAACCTGCAATTTCTTGCTGGCACAGTATCAGTTCTAGGTTGTGTTGAAGATATACATAGCCTTGTCTTTGAAATCTAATGTTGGATTCGCAATATAATTGTGTGTATATATTTGGTTAATGTGTGAATATCATTATTTTGTGGATGGGAGGTGAGGTGCATGGCTAGCTGTGGAGAAGCGCCTCCTGATAAGTTCTGTAAAATTGTGTTGTAACTATAATAGTAAATGTTAAGTGAGATCAGATATCAGTGTTTGCACACCTTGGTCTCTATATCTCAAAGTTTGCAGTGCAAGTTTTCTGTTAGCAGGTAGCTGTCAGTGTGCCTCTGACAGAAGCTTCTCCTCTCTCTCTCTCTCTCTCTCTCTCTCTCTATATATATATATATATATATATATATATGCCTATATGGCCAGTTGCTATCATCTTTGCTTTTCTGTTTGTTGAACCTCTGTTCTGAGTGAAGACATTGACCTGAGAATCATTTTTTGCTTTGGTAATCACAGGCTCTTCAGTTAAATTATACAGAATTGTTGAGATGTCGTATCAGAGTTGGTATAGCAAAACAAAAGCATAATTATACCTCCAATAGAAGGTAATTTACAGGTCTAATAAATAATAAAACTGTCCGAAAGCATGCTTCCTTTTGCTGTCTGGTGACTAAATTTCCTACCTAGTAGCATTAATTCAAATTTGTTACAAAATCATTGTCAATTTGAACTGGCAACAAGTTTGTTTATTTCCATGCTTTTGCAGTTTCCATGTTAATTATAACAATTTGATTCAAAGGAGTGAAAGAACTCAGCCTATGAAAGGTTCAGAGATTTCATGGGACTGTGAACAAGAAACTGAGGTAAAAGCCGCCAAAACTTGCCGGAAAAGTGTAAATATTTTATAATGCATACACTTAAGGCTACTGAAACTTCATTTGTTCCATGACTCATTTGAATGCTTTGTAACATGAAATATTATTATATCTTAAAACTTTAGAGTATCTTATATATGATCTCTTAGGATTAGTTTATTAATTTCATAGTTTCCATGATTTCTAATATTTTATTCTTAGTTTCCTTATTTAGTTAGGACTTTTAGTATAAATTGAGGGGTGTGTTTTAGGTTTTATCATTACATTGTCTTATTATAATACAACACAATACACAAGTAATATTATTCTTGTGTCTCTTTTGTTCTATTCTCTCATTGAATCCATAAATAATCATAATTTTATCTTCGCTATTGAAGAATATACTCTCTTCAGAGTTAGTTAGCCAGCTGTTATTCTGTTATGACAGCTGGAGTTAGTTAGGCTAGGTCTAGCTTGTAGCCTTAGCTATTCCTTTGTATAAACAATTGAGCTCTACATCTCTCCGTGTGTAATTGATTCATTTTTACAGTTTAATAAAAATTTATTTTTTCTCTCAGTTTCTCTGATTCTTTAAACAATAATTTTTTCCTAAACTTATTTTTTTTTTCAAAAAAAACATGACCCTCAACATTACAAGATATACTCGTTCTCTTTAAAAATATTTTTAGACTCTAAATCTTTAAATCTCTCTCATAAACTATTTATAATATACTATTGCTTTAATTTTTATTTGCTATGTGTGTGAAGGGGCAAATTTAAGTTTTGAAAATTCTCTTTGTTCAAGGTAAAGTTAGACTCCCAAAGAGCCCAAGACTTTATTGTACCCCTCCTACTATTCATTGAACTCAGAAAAATGATTAGTAATTAAGAGTATATTTGTAAAATAATAATTAATGTTGGAGACATTCTAATTCTAAATTAGTTCTTATAAAAAGGACCAAGCTAAACCTTTAATTTATTTCTTAAAGAAAAGAACTGGAGGGAGTAATTGACTAGTGTGAAAGAGTTTAAGGAGGTGGAGATGATTGGTGCAGCATCCATCAGAAACAAAGCCGTAACTCAACAATATCCCCTTTGCCTATATAAACTATCAAATCTGTCTTATAATATGTTGTTTCAATGGATTTAGCAGCCAAAAATGCATGCTACCTTGGAAGAACAAAATGCTACATCAAAGACAATATATGCTAGAAACTTGTCATACAGAGCGGAGAAGGCTGACATGTATGTATTTTTTTCCTTCTGGAGTTGATTGATTATTTTCTGTGCTGTTTTTCTGTAAAAGATATATGATTGTTTGTTAGCTTGCTGTAATTTTGGTTCTGTTGTAAGCTATAGGTTAGTTCACTGACAGTTCAACAGTTAGTTTTGCCACCAGTTAATTCTGCCTCTCATTACTGTTCTACAAATACCTATTCTCTATCTTTATAGATTCAGAATATCAAATATCAAATACACTTTTTTCTCAATTCTTAGACTCTCATTCTTTCTTTTCCAGTTGGTTTCCACCAGACTTTTCTTTTTCCTATAACACATCCCTTCTCTCTTCCTCTATAGACATTCGTGTGCAACACTTCATAACTTTCTACGCTGAAAAGGTCATTATGACGAATTTCTAATTGAACTAGTAGACAAATGTTCATCTTTAGTATAATCTAATAACGAGAACCATAATTTTGAACATACTTTTTCAAACCCAAGAACGGGAACGAGAAGATGCTAATCATGGAAGGTTTGTATAGCTTTAGATAAGAAGAGAGATGCTACTTCGAAGGACATAGAATTATAATTAATTATGTATTAAAATATTGAATAAAATATATTTTTTTACCTTCTTTATTATCAATCCTTGTCATTATTTTGTTATCCTTTTCATTGACTTGTAATTTTGAATGTTTTCTAAAAATCCAGAGCTCTTTCTAATCTTATAAATCTATTAGGAAAAACCCAAGTTCCACTTCGACTAGAGATAGCACCAAAATACAATATATAAGTAGAGACAATCTTGATTTTATAAGCTGGTTTTGTAGGGTCCTAACCACTTTGTAAGATCATAAAGTCTTTTCAATTATTTTAAAGTATCATGACACAAATCCTTTAAAACCTAAATTTGTGAAAGTTTTTTAAAAATATCTTATAAGTCTTAACATTCCTACATTGACTTCTAAAATCTATAAGACTTTATGTCAAAATAGTCTTCTAAAATCTTAATCCAATACACCCTCAATTTGTCTGGTTTCTTCATTCCAATTTCAAAACTGTTTAGGGAGTTTCTTTTCAAATACTGTGGAGAAAGTGTTGATATTCGCCTACATACAGATGATAGAGGTGGTTTAAAGGATATGGACATGTTGATAAGTCATAACATTCCTACTTTTTTTATGCCAAAACAGTCTTTTAAAATCTCAATCCAAATACATCCTCAGTTTATCTGGTTTGTTCATTCTAATTTCATAACTGTTCAGGGAGTTTCTGTTCAAAGAGTATGGAGAAATTGTTGATATTCACTTACATACAGATGACAAAGGGTTGTCTAAGGGATATGGACATGTAAAATTCGCAACTGCAGAAGCTGCACAAAAAGTAAGTTCTATGACCTTGTCTAGCCTGTGTAAATCATTTTAGAACTGCCAAAATCATTTCAAATAAAGTTGTACCTTTGGAAGCAACAATCACATATGCATTTCAGTGGTAAAGTTTGAACAATTTGGTTTATTGAAATGTTTTCCTCATTCAACATATTAGCTGAAACTCAATTTTCTTTTGTAATTATAGGCTGTTGCATTGAATCATACTGTACATTTGGGACGTCGCATTAGAGTTGGTATAGCTCGGGAAAAGGGTGAATATAGCTCCAATAAATGGTAATTTACATATATAATGAAACTGTGCAATTGCTTTCTTGTGGCCACGGTTTGTGACAAAAGTTTCCACTTAATAGCACAAGTTTATGTTTATCTCGAAACACATTCATTTGGAATTGCAGGGTAATTTTATTTGTCTAGTTATGCATGTACTCTTTTGGTTTAGGGTTGTTGGAGAAGCTTTGCATAGAAGAAAGAAAGAGAGAATGGGTAGAGGGGATAAGAGACATGTGAGAAAACTATAATTGTTTGGTACACCTAAATGTGTAGTGGTGGTTAAAGATCCCACATCATCTAGATATATAACTAATATAGAGTATACAGACTCTTTCATCTATTTCTCTCTTTCAACAAAAACATTTTTTTTTTCTGAAATGCTTATCTAATTGTTATAGATTTTTTAAACTTGTTTTTAGTCATACATGAATTATGCTAAGAGCAAAATAAATGAACCTTTTATCGCTTATATTCATTCATTTCTATTGCTTCCCTTATGCCCATATATTCTCGTTGGGTTTGTGTTAATATTTTTAGCAACTGGAGCAAGTCTTTCCACAAGAGTGAAAGAATTCAGCCCATCAAAAGTTTAGACAGTTCAGAGCACTGTGACAGAGAGATTGAGGGGCAGGCCTCCAAAATTCCTTGGGAAAGTGTAAGCATTTCATGGTGCATTTGTATAAATAAATTATTGAAGTCTATTGTTGAGTTGTGTATAACGGTTAAGGGTGTGGAGATGGTTGGTGCTTCCTCCATTGAGAAAGAAAGCTGTAATTGAACAAATTGCTCCATTGAAAAAAAGAAAAAAAGCTGTAATCGAACAATTTTCTCACTTCCTGCTTTGTAACAACCAAATAAGTTATATTCTATTATATTTTTCATGGAATTTGCAGTCTAAAAGGCCACCTACTTTGGAACAACAAAATGCTTCATCAAAGACAATATATATCAGAAACTTGTCATACAAAGTGGAACGGGCCGATGTGTATGTATTATTTTTAATGCAATTACTTGATTATTTTTGTACTTTTTATGTCTTAAAACTTGTTCAGGGAATTTTGTCTCGAGTGAGGTGGAAAAACTGTTGATGTTGGTCTTCATATGGATTATTTTTAATGCAATTACTTGTTGATTATTTTTAGTACTTTTTATGATTTCAAACTTGTACAGGGAACAATTTTTTAGAAGATGTGGAAAAATTGTTGATGTTTGTCTACATATGGATCACAAAGGGAGATTTAATGGCTTTGGGCAAGTTGAGTTTGCCACAACAGAAGCTGCAATAAAAGTAAGTTTTGTGACCTTAAGTAGTTTGCAAAAGTTAGAACTGGCAATAGCATTTCAAACATAGTGTTACACTACCTCTAATAGTAAAAAATCCAAGTTGGTTGATTTCCATGATCATATTCAAAATGTTTCCCGAACATGAGTTGGAAACAGTTTTGTTATATATGCATTTTGATAATGTGGCGTAAGAAGTTGTAGAGAAATATTGTATGTTACAACTTGATGTTCGATTACAAGGTAGTGATACAAATAGAGAACTATGTCAACAGCTGCACAATATTCTAGGTCTAGAATCCGGATGAGATAATCTCCTCTTAAATGGTGAGGGAGTAATTACAGAAAGAATTTCTGGGAGTTCTCTAAAACTAATAGAAAAGAAATCTGCTCCCAGCTGTAGAAAGAAAACAGAATCATAAGATTCTGTCTATTGCTGAATATCAGGAAGTGACCGCCAATGTAAGTGTTTTGAAATAAGTTCATCTAAACTTTTTTAACTCATGCAATGGTTTAGTTTTCTAATCAGCTCATAGGTTGCTACTTATACACTGCTTGTTAACCTGGTCATTTGTGTTTAAGCCATTGTCTTTGTCTATGCCTAATACAAAATTGTCAACTCTCATCTCGCTAGGGACTGTTACCTACATGCATCATTTGACCCTATGTCTCTACATACCATATTTTTGCAATGGAGGGTTGACATTGATATTTCTAGGCTTTCTTATATATATAGTGCAAGTGGTTCTATGCCTCATCATTTTTGTTTGTTTATTGAAGCCTTGCTCAGTTGGAGGACATTGAGTTGACAATCAACTTGTTTTTGGAATCGTAGGCTGTTGAGTTAGATAATACAGAATTGTTGAGCCGTCCCATTGGAGTTTATTTGGCTGAAGAAAAAGGTGAATATGCCTACAGTCGAAGGTAATCTAAAACTATCTACACTGATGATATACTTAGGGTTAGGCTATTCTATGCTAGTCTGTTAAGCTAACTCAACTTTGAGTCAGCATCTGATAATACTTCATTAGCCAGCTGTCATTTTGTTAGGACAGCTGGAGTCTGTTAACAATTAGATCTGAACTGACCTATCTGATCAAGTAAAATTTTGAGTATTGTAACTCAATTAATAATACAAGACATTTTACTGATTAATTACAAAAATTTCTCTTTTTTGAATTGTTTATGGTATAAGAGCTTCCAAAAGCCTAATCATGGTCAACGATCCATATCTTGGTCAACCACTCCAATCAGATCAATTGCAGTTGCATCCTCCTCCTTTGCCTTTGATGCGAACTTCATCTTCTCTAGCAACATTTGATACTGTATGCACGAACTGTCACTTAGTGGAAACAACTCATACCCTTTTAATTGTAATGTCCCACAACGTTTTCTGGAGATGCCATTCTTACAGCTTGTGATCTTATTCTTTAATTCTATCTTCAATACTTAACAAGACCTTCATCCTATTCCCTTACTTGTCTTTAGAGTACATGTTTGCAATTATAGCCAATGCACACGCCTTCACGTGTTGCAAAACAATAGCGTGTGGATTCTTGCAATAGGGAAAAGAAGAAGCTTGAGAGTGCATATTGCCTCTTATGGCGACGACAATTGTGAACAAGTTGATCTGAGGAAGGTGATCTTCTTGGTGTGGTCCCCAGTTGAAGTAGAGACTTTGACAATAGAGGATATTGAAATAGTGACATGCAACATGGTAGCACTTCAAGCAACCCAAGAATAAAATAGGTGCACTTTTGGACACCCAAACTAAAAAAGTAAGGAAATTGCAACTATGGCGGTTAAGGTTTGAATGTGGAACTAGAGCTCCCTGATATCTACTTGAAAAAGATAAGGGGAGGAAATGGAAACTATGATTCTTATTTCTTGGATTGAAGCAGTACAAGGAAGTACATTATATAGAGAGCTCTACCACCCTAACCACCCTAGAGATAATTACAATAATTAATAAGGTTTAATTTTGTTTTTAGTCCCTCAAATTAGTAAAATATTGTTGTAATCCCTAAACACTAAATTTGAAGGACTACAAGTAGTTTTAAAAATCTCATTTTAATCTCTCAAATTTGATGTTTAGGGTTTAAAATCATATTTTTTCAATTTTAAGGACTAAAATAAACATTTCTAAATTTGGAGGACCAAAAAGAGAATCTCATTAAATTTCGGGGACTAAAAATATAATTAAGCCAATTAATAATGACTCTTCATATCCCTAAAATCTTTACAATAATTGATATAATATCTCCTTGTAACTCAATAATATCTTCTCGTAACTCAACACTAAGTCTATAGGTGATGCCATGACTGACCACAATTGGCGACAATAGATTCTAATAGAAATGGTTGTGTTGGAAGCAAGCTACACATGGGAGCTTGTCTCCTTGCCTCTTAACTAATCCATTATTGGGTGTTAGTGGGTCTATAGTCAAAATAACACCACATGACACTATTGATCACTACAAAGCTTGCTTGGTGGTTGTTATTTGGACTTTATGGTGAAATTTTTCCTTAATAGCCAAAATCATGTTTGTTTGTCTTTTTCTCACTATGGCTACAATTTGTCATTGACCTTTTCATCAATTAGATATAAAAAGTGCCTTCCTTTATGGTGAGTTGTAAGAAGAGGTGTATATGGATTCGCCAGCTGATTTTATAGTCTGGAATGAGTTACACCTTGTTTGTAGGCTTCACTGCTCCCTCTATGGTTTGAAGCACTTTCCTCAAGCATGGTTTGGTCACTTTACCACTGCTCTGCTTGAGTTTGGTATGATTCATGAAGCTAATCACTTAGCCTTTCACCTTTATTCTCCATTTGGACTCTGCATCTATCTTGTTGAATATGTTGATGATATTGCTGGCAATGATTCTAACAAGATCCTTCATCTCAAGTCTCATTTCCATAGTCAACTTCAAACTAAGGACTTGGGTCCACTTAAGTATTTCCTTGGCATTGATTGAACTTGCCCAATCATCCATTGGCATTGGCATTTCTTAGTGAACATATGCATTACATATCCTCACTGAATTTGGCATGCTACATTGTTGCCTAAGCAACACTTCTATGGATCCTAGTGTGAATCTTCTTTTGAGTGAGGGGGAGCCATTGAAATACCTTAGAAGATATTGTTGTCTAGTAGGAAGACTTAATTACCTCATTGTTACCAGGCCAAACATCACAATTTTTGTTAGTTTAGTTAGCAAATTCCTGAAGGATCCATGTGATAATCATTGGAAAACTGCCATGCATATCCTTTGATTCCTAAAAAATGCACCTATTGCTGAGCGATTCAATTTATAAAGGAGAGAACATAATTACAAAATATTCAATTACCTTGTTTTAGACTAATAACATAAATAAGAATCAATCTAATTGATTTTACTATCATCAACAGGTCTTAATATCATCAGTTATTATATATGTATTGGATTCTAACATATCTACAAGGTTCTAACATAAAACTTTTGAAACACGTATTATTAATTAGAATGTATTTTTTAAAGCACATCGAGATAAGACTTTAGTTTCTTGTATTGGTATATTTTTATATTTTGTCTTATGCCCACATCTTTCCTTTGTTGTTTCCTTGTTAACAATTTTAGCAATTGGAGCAACTCATTCCAGAAGTGTGAAAGAGATCAGTCTCCTCCAACTATATATGTAAGGGGTTTTGATAGTTCCCTTCCAGTAGAAAAGGTAATTTTTTTCCTAATGATTTTGATAAGTTATACCACTTCTTTCACATGATTCCATGGAACTCTTTGCATCATTGCTTTGTTTAACTTTATTTAATGCTTACTTTTTTTCTTTCAGATCAAAGATAGTCTAGAAGAGCATTTTGGTTGTTGTGGAGAGATTACAAGGATATCAGTTCCAAAATTTCATGATTCTGGTTTTGTTAAGGGGTATATTTCTTGTTTGTTGTTATAATTTAGTGTTAAATGTTGATAGTGTATAGAATAGTAGTATACAATTGTAATCACCTTAGTATTTGTTGTAATTAACTAATTGTAGTTAGTTATGCTCTTTTAGTTAGATTAGTTGTAGTATTGTAAGTGTAGAGATAGAATATAAACAAGAGCACGAGATAAATTCCATGTGTTTGGATCATAAAGAAGCTATTGAATTTATAGAGCAGAGTACATAATGATAAATTAGTTACCTGATTTTAGGTTGATTACATAAATATAGAATCTGTTAGATGATGTAGCGGGCTTAGACCCATCTCTTTGTATTTCTTATATTGATATACGAATAACCCTACGTGGTTCACACACGTTAGAGATTCAACCCATATCTCTTTATCATTTATCTTAACATGGCATCTAGAGATTAGGTCAAATCATTGCCTTCCCAATGAACCCACTATTCACCTAGCAAAATTTTTTCCAAACGATTTATGACATCCTTCAATGCCAAATCTAATTTACCCAAATGTACATAGTTACTATATTCAGAAGATTCTAACAATCCTTCTCCAGAGAGCATATAGGTCATATGCACAAATCTTATATATTTTGTCCTTTCTTTTATATCTTTAAGGGGCTCAGTTGCTCACTAAACAACGTATATCTCACTCTACATTCAAGCACTACTTTAATGAAATCAGTGAATTCAGACTACAAGTATGAGAAGGGTTTTCTTTGCTTTCTTGTTAAAGAGATTGCATGGAGCTATTTTTCTCAAAATACATCTGCTTGTATAAACCTTAAATGATAAATTACTGTAGAAATCACGAAAAACTTAAAACATGTGCAAGAATCAGTGTGTATTGAATTCCTATCTCAAATTTCATAATCTACAGGTTTGCTCACTTGGAGTTCAACGATGTTGTTAGTGTGAGGAAAGCCGTACATCTTGATCGAACTGAGCTTGGTGGTTATCCCTTGATAGTGGAAAAGGCAAAGTCTCGACGTGAAAACCAAGGTATAGGAAGTGGAAGAGGTGGTGGTGATCACAAGTTTGGTGGAAGGGATGATAGTGGCTATAGTAGCAAAGTGGGTTGGGGGAGAAGTAGTGGTGGTGGGTGGCATTCTCTTTATTTTTCTGATGAAGGCACAGGTATTTCTTTTTTCTACAATTAGCTTTTTGTTTATTAGCATTTACTAAATTTCTCACAACACAAGTATGGTTACATTGTTTTGTTGTAGCAGAATACAACTGATCCTGAATTAAATCAGGCCTTCCTTGTAAGATTAAGGTTGTGGCAGATTTAATTTCATACTTGAAGACCCGGTGTCCCTCCCTCTTGTTCTTTCCATACATCCTTCCCTTATCAAAGGATGTTTCTTGCCTTTTTTTTTTTTTGTGACCATGAATGGAGAGGATGCAATTCAAGGAGAGAATGAGAGCTTAGAAGGAGGAAAGTTACCTCAAGGAAATAAGTCAAATAGCTATTACTGTAGGTACCTGAATCCTATGTTAAGTGAATAAATCATTCTTTGTCGTAACAGAATACAACTGATCCTGTCAGTTTCTCCTATTTAGATCGAGCCTTCCCTTTTAAGGTTTATACTGTTGACTAATTCAGATTAGTTTCCCTTGTTTTCTCTCGCCTTGTCAGAAGTAAAATATCTTACAATTCTGGACTAAATCGCCTGTTTATCCAAATATACTTTTAATTCATATGTTTACTCTGCTTGAAAAATCATGATTAGCATTGGCTACTTAGTTCCACAACATCTGCATCATATATATCTTTTATTTTCTGAAATTTTCTGTGATTCTCATATAGGGAGGAAGAACCAATTTTACTCATGATGACGATCGCAGCAGATGTTGGAAAGTTTGGGTTAAATACCTTCTAAGAATTATATCACTCAGCTTTTGTAATTATTGGTATGAACTCGTAAAAATCTAGTGTATTGGGCCTTATGAAACAGTGTCAATTGGATTGCTTTTGTGGATACATGGTCTCTGCTGCTGCAATTTTGGTGTTGTGCGTAACACAAACCCGTTGCAATTCAGTTGTTATAAATTATCGAACAGATCCAAAAAGTTACAAACTGATCAAACTAAAAGCTGATAGATCCTCATTTTTTTTGTGATTTGATTCAATTTTAGTTCTTGTGAAAACTGAACCAAATCAAAACGAATGTTACATTATATTTATATTTATACTGATATTTACTAAGATGTTAGCATTGTATAGTATTATTGTGAACTATATAATAATGTATTTCTTTTTGTAATGTGATTTTTATTGTGGCATTATTAACTTTGCTTTGAAATTAAGGTGCACTTACTACTTCTCTATGTTATACAAAAGGTTTATCAATATTGTTAAAAGAATAATTCTAATTATTATTTGTATGTTGAGCAAGGACTTGTGTCAATATTAATGTAAAGTAATGCCTAAATAGAAGTTAAAAAGATTTTTTTTCGACCAAGATTTAATAAAATAAAATTTACTCAAAAATATAGTATAATAATTATGTAAATGATTATGTAAGCAGGAGATAAATGATGTGGAAAAAGAAAGTATCTCAATGAAAATTCTTCTCGTACAAATATTATAAACAATAATATAATATAATTATTGCACGATGTATTACTTATTTTATTTTAATATAAATTAATGCAATTTAAAAATTATTTTATATAAAAAATTTAGTAAATAAATTTCACTAAAAATTAAAAATAATTTTTTTCATATAAATTTTTATTGATTCGTATAAATATCACATTAAGAGCCTACTTTATCATCACCACCAAGTCATTTGACCTAGTCAGTATAAGAAATAGAAAATTTATTTAAAACCAATATGATTCAGACTTTAAATATTTTAAATAATACTGGTTCAATCCAACTTTTTTATACAAATTTTAATATTATGCATAGTTACATAGTAAATAAAAAAGTATAAAAATTAAATTAAGGTATGTTTTACAATATATGGTTGAAAATAAATAATTTTACTATAAATAAAAATATATTATATGTTAAATAAAAAAGGTTTGAATATTATTATAGTTGAGTTAAATTTATTTTTAATAATTCAAAATTAATTTTCATATAATTAAAAAATAATAATCCCTCGGCCAAAATGTCTTATTATTGTCAAAATATATACTTTGAAAGAAAAAATAAATAAACATATGATTGTATATTTAGTAAAATTAATGCAAAAAATTGATATAAATGGTTATATAAACAACTAAGAATTGATAATTATACAACAAGATTTTTAAAGATGTTTAGAGTAAAAGACTAAAAGAATCATTTTCAATTTCAAATATCGAGACTAAAAAATCAATTTTAAATTTGAAGGATTAAAAATGAATTTATTTTAAATTTGAATGTATAAAAACATATATTGAAACTAATAAAAATTATTAATTATAAATAATTTTTAAAACACCTATATTTTAAGAAAACAATAACACTAAATTAATAGAACAATACAAAACACATCTCGAAATCTTACTAAAAATTCCGATTCTATTTTCAAAGTTCAAACTTATCCAAATCATAATATTCATGTTAATATGACAAATCAGAGACAAAACTTTGGCTCGTTTTGTGTTTCTAAAAGACGTATATTTAAGAAAAGAAGGTATATGACATATTTAACAGATGAGATGCACCAAAATCCATATAAAACTTCCAATACCTACGAAAAATTGAAATCATTCATTCATGGCCATGAATTGTCCAAAATTCAACATAAAACAACATTGAACAAACAATATAATAGATAATTAATTATTATTTAACTGAAAATGATACGTAATTATTTTATTCTTAAAACCATATATAAATATTTGGAGAATATTTGTGACTAATCATGACACATATTCAATAACAGGTTTCTTGTGATGTACTAAGACACAAACGAACTTTGTTGATCCCGTTAGCAGAAAAAGTGTTGTAATACCCGCCTCAGTTCTATCAAGAGCGACATGACCTAGAACAACATTTGAATAACAACACTCTACAGCTAGTCGTCAGAATCAAAACAATCTCCTCCAAATTTAAATTCACAAAAAGTGACAACACTAGCCGCTTCATGCAACAATATATATATATATATACAGTTGAGTGATCTATAAATTAAACCTTCATTCACTCACTCAAAAAGAGAGTGTGAAAAATGGCTGAGATTCCAATACCCTCAAACATTCTTCCAGGAGATGGAAGCCCTGAATGGTTGAGTAGAGCAGACAATGCATGGCAGCTTGTGGCTGCAACACTGGTGGGTCTGCAGAGTGTTCCAGGGCTCATAATATTGTATGGTGGAGCAGTGAAGAAGAAATGGGCAGTGAACTCCGCATTCATGTCACTCTATGCTTTTGCATGTGTGTTTTTCTGTTGGGTTGTGTGGGGATACAGAATGTCCTTTGGTGATGAATTTCTTCCTTTCTGGGGTAAGCCTGCCATGTCACTTGAACAGGCCTATCTCTTCAAGAAGGCCTTTTTGGGGGCCTTCCCTAATGCCACAATGGTGTATTTCCAGTGTGTGTTTGCAGCCATTACTCTGATTCTCATTGCTGGGGCTGTCTTAGGGCGCATGAACTTCTATGCTTGGATGCTGTTTGTGCCTCTGTGGCTCACATTCTCATACACTTTCACTGCTTTCAGCATATGGAGTCCCGCTGGCTTTTTGGCCAAAATGGGGATAATAGACTACTCAGGAGGATATGTCATCCATTTGTCTTCCGGGGTTGCTGGTTTCACAGCTGCATTTTGGGTAAGCAACAACATTTTTTCTGCTATCTCCTTTTTCAATTCCTTTTACTATCTTTGATTTTCAATTACTTGTATCTGCACCATATGTGCCTTTTAACCTTTTGTTCAGGGTTTAATAAGTATATTTGGTTGGAAAAGACTAAACTGACAAACATTTTTTTTTATCATTCCTTGTTTTTATCACATCATGTATCTATCACATTTGCACTATGATCTCTTTCTATATATCTTTCTTTCTCTAAATATGTAAACATACACTTACTTTTCTTTCATGTTACCTTCCTTAGTTTTCCGTCACATTATGTCTCACATATATATATATAGTAAAAGTTTATTAAAGAAACTGACTAAAGATAAAAAAATATTTAATCGTTACATAGATCAATGTGAAAACTATTTTAAAAACAAAGAACTATTAATTTAAAAGTTATACTGTGTATGTTTCTCAATTCATCATTACATTAACATTCAAAAGTTATAAACCAAAGTGATTTAGAGTGCATGTATATATGAATGTATGTATGTATTTGACAGGTTGGACCAAGGCTAAACAAGGACAGAGAAAGGTTTCCTCCAAACAACCTCCTTCTGATGTTGGCAGGTGCAGGGCTGTTGTGGATGGGGTGGACAGGATTCAACGGAGGAGATCCATACATAGTCAATGCAGATGCTTCCCTTGCCGTCCTCAACACCCACGCTTGCACTGCCACCAGCTTGCTCACTTGGGTTTTTCTTGATGTCATCTTCTTCCGAAAGCCTTCTGTCATTGGAGCTGTTCAAGGCATGATCACTGGTTTGGTCTGCATTACCCCTGCTGCAGGTTTCTTTCTCCATTTTTATTTTTATATACATACTTCTTTCCTTTTGTGCACTGCACTCAATAGGAACTAGTTAGGGTTTTTTAGATTGCATTTGAAAACATTTTAATGGGACGTTCTAACTAGTATATTTGTATCATCTTATTCAGGAGTTGTGCAGGGATGGGCAGCACTTTTAATGGGAGTGTTCTCCGGTTCAATTCCTTGGTTCACCATGATGGTGATCCACAAGAGATCAAAGCTACTGCAGAAGGTTGATGACACAATGGCAGTGTTCCACACTCATGCAATTGCAGGAACCCTAGGAGGACTCCTCACAGGACTCTTTGCGGAGCCAAGACTTAACAGATTGTTCTATGGATCTCCTGGAAAATATGTTGGTCTATTCTATTCTTTCCGTTCCAACTTGTTAGGCACAGGGTTGAGGCAAATAGGGATCCAAGTTCTTGGGATTATCTTTGTGATCTTTGTGAATGTTATCAGCACAAGCTTGATTTGTCTCTTCATTAGAATGTTTGTTCCACTGAGAATGTCTGAAGAGGATATGGAGATTGGTGATGAAGCTGCTCATGGGGAAGAGGCTTATGCGATCTGGGGTCAGGGTGATAAGCTTGAAAATTCAAGTTCAAAGTATGGAAGTTCATTGTATGATGATGTTGAAGCTGGGGCACCAAAGAAGAAACGTGGTGGCACGGTTGAGATGATGTAAAACTAGTTAAATACATTATATTACGTAGTATGATCCATGTCCTTGTCTTAGTCTTGATCTTGTCTTCAAAACATTACATATTACAGTAAAATAAATGTCATGTTTCGTTGTTGTTTGTTTCCTACATAATACCACAACAACAACAACGTTAGCTTTGTTCATTCTTGTAATGCAGAAGTGTTTTATCATCTTTCTTTAAGTTCACACTTCTTTCTATGACATTTTTTTTTGTTTTTTCCCTGCCAATTTTCTTTATATAGTAATCTCCCTAAAACAATGTTATATTTATTATATTATGTTATAGTTTAAAATAATAAAAATCTCATATATTAAGTAAAAAATAAAAATATTGAATAATATATAAATAAAAAATAACAAATATTTAATTTTAAAATTTTAGACAAGATTGGTAAAATTTTCCTAATATCTAACCTATTCTTATTTATTTAGTTATGTGTTAAATTGAAATGATGATTAAAAATTATGTATATAATATTGTGATATATTTTAAGTATATGATATTTCAGTTAAACTCTTAAAGATCCGTAGCATAATTATTATTTGTTTATCTTAAAATAATTATTACGAACTAAAAATTGTGTTTTGAAATTTTTGAGGGATAAAAAGTAACGAAAAATGTTTTATAGAAATTAAAATCAAAATTCACATTTTTTCGAGAATTAGAAATAATTATTTCAAATTTTACAAAAATAAAAAATAAAGAAAAAATATATAAAAACTAAATCTAAACTTATTCATTTTACATTAAAAATATATTTAAATGTAGATAAATTATATTTTTCCATGTATTATAAGTGTAATATAATCAGATTAAAAAAATAATGACCTATATTGAAACGCCATCTAAATGAACTTAAACTAAATTTTTGGATATGTCTGCTATTCAAAATAATAACTATAATTTAAAATTATAAAAAAAAACATTTTATTTTATTTATATATATATATATATATATATAAGTATTTATCTTCTAAAATATATTTTATATACTTTTTGAAAATATATATCTTAAATAAAAAAGTTACATATTAGTCCCTTCATTCAATATAATTGTAATTATAAAAAAAATTCACATAAATAAAAACAATAATAAATATATTACTCATATCTATAAAATAATATATAAAGAAGATTTTTTTTAACCGTTTTGTGTCATAATATTTTTTATCATCTAATCTTTTTTTGTAATCTCAATATTTTTTTTATGTTTTCTCTAACTTCTCTCCTTTTTTCTCTCCCATAATTTTACTTAACTTTTTTCAGTTATATATATATATATATATATGTATATTTATAATTATTTTTAATAAATATTTTTAGGAATTTTCAAGTAGTTATTTAGATTTTATATCATAAACTGTTTTCTTTTTTATATTTTTCATCTTCTTCTCTCACTCTTCCTCTCTTTGTTTCAGTTTGTCATACAAGTTACAGATTACTTTTTCATATTTTCATATTTTCTCTCATTCTTCTTCTCTTTCTTTCACTTTCTCATATAAATTTCAAATTACTTTATCATATTTTTCATCTTTCTCACTATTTTTCTTCATTCTTTTCTTTGTATCACTTTTCTCATCAAGCAATCTTTCATCTTTAAGGTAATTTTCATAATTTCTTTTATAATTTTAATAAATTTTTAACTATTTATTTATGTTATTTTCATCTTTTTCTCACTATTTTTCTTCTTTCTTTTCTTTCTCATCTTTCTCTCTCATTATTTTCTTCTTTTTTTTCTTTGTGTCACTTCTCTCATCAAGCAATCCTTCATCTGTAAGGTAATTTTCATAATTTTTTTCTAATTTTTTTTTCTAATTTTCATAATTTTTTAACTATTTATTTATATTACTATCATATTTTCATACCTCTTTCACTATTTTTTTAATTAATCTCTTATTTCATATTGGATAATTTTGAATTTTTTATAATTATGTATTTCTATTTTAGAAACAAATAGAACAAAGATATGATTTGAAAAGTAAAAATAGAGGTTTAATTATTTTTATAGAACATAATTGATTATTTATGTTTATTTTCTATGTTGAATTGTATTAATATTTTTTTTTTTTTAAGAATTGAACAATGGAAATATGTCCTTCAAAAAATTACTTATCTGATTATATAATTTTTTTAATATTTTTTTTAATTCTATTTTATTTTTCAATAAAATAGTTGAAAAGAAGAGTTTTCAAATTTTTTAAAATAATATATTTTTATTTATAAAAATATAATATATTTTACCTATTATAATTTTATTTCAACTATTATTTTTTAGTTTTTTGTTAAATATTTTAAGAAGACTTGATATAATTTTAGATTAATTTATATAATATATTAACATTATTTTATTATTATTAAAAATAAAAATTGACAGTGATTATAATTTTTTAATATTTTGAATTTTTTTAAAAATATAAATCAGATTTACAGTCTTTGTTTTAAATTTTTTTTACTGTTGGTTCACTATTTTTAGGTATAAATTTTTTATATATAAAATTTTAAGTACATAAAAAAATTATATATTTTATGATAAGAATTAAAAAATTATTCTTAATTAATAATTTTATTTTTTTAAAATAATTTAATATTGTAAATTATTAAATTAAAATAATAACAAAAATAAATTATAAATATTTAATTCTGAATTTTAGAATAAATATATTTTTTATAATGTTATCATAATGGCATTAAATAATGTATTCATATAATTGTATTATCATAATGACATGAATGTTATATTTATTTTAAATGAGAAAGAATAATCCAACGTTACTTAATTAATCCAACGTTACTCATTTTAAATGTTTTATTTTATTTCAAATTATTCTTCATTTACAAAAGAAATTACTTATTCATTTTAATATATTGAGAAAGTTATATTATATCATCTAATTACAAACATCATATATAATAATTCTTTTACAAATTATAACAAAATATATATACAAAATTTTATATTTGCAATGCATAGTGATTAAATTCTAACATAAAAATATAAATTAAAATTAATGATAATTTAGTATAAAACAATTATTTTCCTTAGGGAGTAAAAGGTTTGTAGAAGGAACATGAATTGTGTAACTCTAAGATATATTCTAACATGAATTCTTGCTCCATGACTCAAAGTAATCTTTGTAATCAAAACATTCCAAAAGAAGAGTTTAACCATTCCATATCAATCCTCCACATATGGTAACCCATTAATTTCCTTATCAAAAGTTGTAGTAAATGGAAATTGTCTTGATTCTCTAGATTTCCATTATTAAACAAATTGTACGCAGAATTTGTGAGAAAAAGTTAGCATAACATTGATAGCATTGTAGTTGGTGAGAGTGGCTAGACATGGATGAAGAGGATAATATGAAGGGTGAAGAAGCATTCAGGAGGACCAGGGTACCACCATGGACAAAACAAATCACACTGAGATCAATCGTCACAAGCTTTGGCCTCAGTCTCGTTTTCAACTTCATTGTGTGCAAACTCAACTTCACCACAGGGATCATACCATCCCTCAATGTTGCTGCAGGGCTATTGGGGTTTGCAGTGATCAAGGGCTACACTACACTCCTCAGCAATTGTGGCTTGCTCAGAGAACCTTTCACTCGCCAAGAGAACACTGTCATTCAAACCTTCGTTGTTGCTTCCTCTGGAATTGCATTCAGCAGTAAGTTTTTAATTGTTTCTTTCATTCACCACCCTTTTGATCATCTATTTTGTATCACCCTATGTTCACTTTTCAAAGTTCACACACACACACGCACACATATATATATAGATGATGAACATGCAAAGAATCGTTTCTTATCAATTTTGGAATTGGCTTATTAGTGGCCCTGTTGAAAATTTACATAAAATCTTTGTTGAATTCGCTTTGAATTTTTTATTTTCCCCAAATTTTGTCGAATACTAAGCTGTTGACTTTAATTGGTGCATAGTAATTCTGTGTTTTACTTGTTACATAAATTTTAATCTGTGTTGTGAAAAGGTGGCATGGGAAGTTATCTACTTGGGATGAGTCCATACATTGCTGCTCAAGTAGATGGGGGGAACACACCAATCAATACAAAGAGCCTCTCCCTTGGGTGGATGTTTGGTTTTCTCTTTGTTGTTAGCTTTGTTGGTCTCTTCTCTATAGTGCCTCTAAGAAAGGTTGGTAGAAACGAAACTAGAATATTATTCTGCAATGCACCTTCATTCATGTAAATTTGATTGGAGTTTATTGAACTTAAAATTTCAATTGGCATTTCACAGATGATGATTTTGAAATACAAACTAACATACCCTAGTGGAACTGCTACGGCTCTTCTTGTCAATAGCTTACACACACCAAAAGGAGCAAAGCTAGCAAAGTAAGTATTATTTTGCAATATACAGTTCCTTCTTAAAAAAAAAAAAAAATTGTGACATTCTTAACCTTACCAACAGGAAACAGGTTGCTTTGCTCTTCAAAAGCTTTTGTGGCAGCTTTGTTTTTGGTTTTTTCCAGTGGTTTTTCACTGCAGGAGATGATTGTGGGTTCAGCACTTTTCCCACATTCGGTCTCCAAGCCTACAGCAGAAGGTATGCATATACATATTCCATCCAAATGTATCTTGTCTTCTTGTTTAGCATATGAGTAGATATTAACACGAATAAGATTATTAAATTTCCATCTAGCAACATATGCATTAAATTAGAATCTAATTCTCACATTGACTTTTACATAGATTATTTTAGAAGTGATATTTAGGATGCTTTGTAATTGGTTGATATGATAAAAGTCTTTATACTGGCAGTATAATATCTATTACTGTGTATATTTCACAAAACCCTTTTCTCCCTTACTATATAGGATTTGATTGATAAAGACAATAATCTGAATACAAAATTTACAGGTTCTACTTTGATTTCTCATCTACCTATGTCGGAGTTGGAATGATTTGCCCTTACTTGATAAATGTATCTTTGCTTCTTGGATCTGTAATCTCATGGGGAATCCTATGGCCTTGGATTGAGAGCAAGAAAGGAATCTGGTATAGTGCAGAAATACCAGCCAGCAGTCTAAGTAGCGTCCAAGGATACAGGGTAAACATATATCCCCTTAGCCACCTTTATTCTTCATAATTTGTCTTACAAAATAAAGATGGTCTAACTTAATCCTAAAAACTGAGATCTCTAACAATTTGTAACTAACATGTCATTTTAAAGTTAAATTTTTTTTGCAGTATTTCAAATTGTGTAGTACTAATTATAAGAAAAATCCATGAACAGGTCTTCACCGCAATAGCTATGATGCTTGGTGACGGTCTTTACCATTGTGTCATCATGCTAATAAGAGTTGCCTATAGTCTTATCACGGAATACCTTGAGAAAAAAGACTCAGTCCCTCTAAACCCGGACAATGTTGATAAAAACCCAAGTGAAGATTTAGATACTCAACGTCGCACGGAGTATTTCTTGAAAGATCAGATTCCCACTTGGGTTGCTTTAACTGGCTACGTTGTCCTTGCAGTTATTTCCATCATAACCGTGTCACACATCTTTCCTCAACTGAAATGGTATCATGTACTAATCACTTACCTCATTGCTCCTATTCTGGCCTTCTGCAATGCCTATGGATGTGGCCTCACTGATTGGTCTTTGGCATCAAACTATGGCAAGGTTGCCATTATTATATTCAGTTCTTGGGTTGGCCTTGACAATGGAGGCATCATTGCAGGCCTTGCATCATGTGGTGTCATGATGAGCATTGTTTCCACAGCTTCTGATTTGATGCAAGACTTTAAAACCGGGTACCTTACCCTTTCATCTCCTAGGTCCATGTTTGTGAGCCAAGTTTTAGGCACTGCCACTGGGTGTCTTGTGTCGCCTTTGATGTTTTGGTTCTTCCACAAGGCTTACACACTCGGTGACCCTGAAGGCGCTTACCCTGCACCATATGGAGAAGTTTACCGTGGGATGGCCCTTCTTGGAGCAAAAGGTTTCTCTTCTCTCCCCAAACATTGTCTTCAACTAGCTATCATATTCTTTTTCTTGTCCGTGTTTATTAACATGGTGCGTGATTTGTTGCTGCGTTAGGAGACCAAGTATAAAATATATAGGTTTGTTCCTAATGCCATGGCTTTGGCCATCCCATTCTATCTTGGTGGGTACTTTGCTATTGACATGTGCATTGGGAGCTTGATTCTGTTTCTGTGGGAGAAAACCAACAAGTCGCAAGCAAATGATTTTGGTCCTGCTTTAGCATCTGGACTTATATGTGGTGATTCTTTGTGGAGTGTTCCTGCTGCTATACTGTCTCTTGCTGGAGCCAGTCCACCAATTTGCATGAAGTTCTTGTCTAGAGCTGTGAACAAGAAGGTTGACACCTTCTTGAGTGGTGCTCCTTGATGCTTCTTCGGTTGGATGATGATGTTCATATGAAGTTAAGGAATGATCAAATATTGTATTTGGATTTCTTATCATACAATTTCGCTTTTATGAATAAAGTTATGTAGGCTTGGGTATGTAATTGTACATGTTGAATTGTTTTCATTTTTATCTTTGTAAAAAAGATTTCTTTCTTTTATATCTAGAAAATATGAAATCATTATTCTACTATTCTGTTGATATTTGACATTTGTGAATTATTTATGTGTATTCCTTAAGACCATTTGACTTCTAAATATTAATGAAGTTATTTATTTCTTATATGATTATGATTAACTCACCACTCATGCTAAAAATAATAATTAGAATGTTGATCATTATTGGTACAAGAAAATTGTGATGATGAATTTCAATTTATAAATAAATTATTTTAAATAAAAGATATTTTTTTTTATTAAGCTTTTCAAATAACTAACATCTATCAGTTTATTTAATTAAATTTTAAAATTATATATATATATATAAATATATTTGATTATATAATTTTTTACATATAATCAATTATACTCTTTTCAAAGAGTGTGAAAGTAGACCAATAAAATATTAACACATGATCTTGAAATATCTACAAAGAAAAAAACAATAAAAGAAAAATCCGAAAATAATCAAGTGTGATGAAATATCATATTAGGGATTTGCTTCACCACTAAACCCCCAAAGTTTCACCCTCCATCCATACAAATCACCATAAATCATTCAAAACAAATCAACCACTTTAACTTTTTTTTTTAATCACAATACTAATGGACACAATATATAAATTTGATTTTAAATAAAAGTATTATATAATCATTCAATAATCATTATATCATATATCATAAGAAATACTTAAATTATATATATATATATATAATTATTTAACTTAAATACCTTATTTATTCGTATCATATTTTTTATATTTTGTCTCACAAATTAGGGTTAAAAAATTCACAATTTTTAAAGGGATTCAATTTTTCAATACAGTGAAAAAATGGCTTTGAACCGAACCGAACCGGTTGTGACTGGTGTGGAAAACCAAACCGCGTTAGTTTGAAATGCGTCATCGTCACGTGCAATTTATCGAAATGAAAAACAAAATTGTAAACCCTTCTTCAAGTTTGTTTGAGTTCTAACTCAGCTCCCAATTCTTACAGTTATGGTTTCTTCTTCTTCTTCGACCCAGGTTGGTTCCACATCATACCCCTTTTATTTTTTCATCCTTTTCTCTTTATTTCTTTATTTCGGTTTTATTTTTCTTTTATTAGTTTGCCAATTATCGTCGCTTCTTAGATCAATTGTTAAGTCAAACCATTATTTCCGTTATATCTGAGTCTCACTTTTGTTAAAACTAAAACCCCGATTCGAAGATGTATTTTTTTTTTTTTTTAACACAGATAGTGGCATGCGTTTAATCTCTTGGAGTGTGTTTCATTTACTAATATTATGGAAGGGAAGAAAGAAGAAATCTTGTTTATCATTTTTTTTTTTAATTTTATTATTGTTTTAATTATTTGAGTGGAAGTTGTGTTATTTGATATGGTGCTCTCTTGCAGCTGTATTTGTTGAATTGAACAGTAAATCAGATGTTAAATTGCTTTGGGACAAAATGAGTTCTTTAGGAAGCACTCTGGACTTTTGTTCTCAAATACCCTTTTTAATTTTGAGTGAGAAAGATTTGACAATTCCAAGAAAAGGAATGATACAGGATCAATAGGAAATTTCCCCTTTGGAGAAGGGAGTAAAAAGTTAATTTATTGTCCTTTTGTGATGTGAACTGTTGTTGGATGTGGTTGTTAGAGTAGGTGAAGAGTAGGGAACTTAGAACATAGCGGGATTGTATAGAAAGGTTTGGTTTCAGTCCTTTACGGTGGAAAAGGAGAGGCCCGAATGAGTTCTTATTGACTTTGTACCAATACATATTTTTGTTGTATAAAACCAGTCGAAGGTGTTCTTTTTTCCATTCCAAGTTTTTTCTAGTACACAACATGCACAACATTGCGGGACATTTAATGGATCCTTAGCTATGAAATGACAAAATGTTAAATTGAAAGAGATATCAGTCTATCACACCTTGTGTGTTTCAATTAGCTTATTTTGGGGAAAGGAAAAGCAATTTTCTTTTGTGTGGAAGCTGTGTGAGATAGCTTCAAAGAAAATTATATTTTTTTTCCTAGAAAAAGTTGAAACAAAAATACATTATTAAGACAAGGGCATGTTATGACAACTACGCACATCCTAGAACAAATATATCATTGATTTGTAGAAATTCCCTAAATGAGGTTGGAGGCAAGTTGGCATAAGAGATTTAACCCTTCAATTTCAAATAATGTCCCATGCTTATTATCAAACCTTCTGCCCCAAATGAAGAGCACGCTTCAATTAGATGTGAAGATATCTCAAACTGGGGATTTGAGTCTGCTTATGTCTCGGTAATTCCTTTTGTAGTTACGTTGGAGCTCCTTAATGTATCATCACTATTATTATTTATCAGACAAAAAATGTATCATTTTGTTTCTTGTACTTGTAAATGGAGTTTCTAACTCCATTGGAAAGCATATGATTTTGGACATCAATATTGTTAACCCTTATGATTTCTCAGTCTCAGTCATTTAGTAAATAGATGACTTCATGGCTGTTATTGCTTGCCTTTTTTTTCTCTCTACAGTTTGAAAATTTTGTAGCTTCCTTGGTTGCTCATGTAAGTCACATATAGGAGCAACATGTAACTGAGGTTACCGAGAATTATGAGACAACTTGCTGGGGTTGTGGACTGCGTGTTTTGCTTCCATCATGTGCATCTGCTTTCAAATGTGGCTGGTGTGGGGCCATTACGGATCATAACAAACAGAAATGGGACCAGAAGTGCATCAGGTGGAGAGTAGTGCGTGATCGATGCTTTGTGTCTGTTGTCCTCGTATTTATATTTTTTGTAATATGTAAGTCTCTGTTGTTCCTGTTGTTTTCTGCTTTTATTTGTTGTCATTGATCATGAACAGACTTGTTTTCATTTTCCTCAGGGGTCTAGGTGTTATTTTTAAATTTGCTCTCCTTTTCTGTGTTTTTCTCTTCCTGATAACATATTTTTATCAAATATCTATCTAGTGTCAGAATTTTGTTTGGTACATTCAAATTGATAGATGGTATACAAGTCTTCCATTACTACTGTCTAGTTCTTTGGTCATAGTACTTTACGTGACTTTCCTATAAATAAATATACATGATCTTAAGGTTTACAGTATGAGATAAGAAAAATGAAAAGAAAAAACAACAAAACTAATTCCGAAAATCTAGAGCGTACAAGAGAGGAACATCAGATGAAAGTTTAAGTAACCTTTTTACATCCTACCAGTGAAACCTCTCAAATAAAAATTAGAAAGAAGCCAAGAATATCAACTCATCCCTCACGAAACGCAATTATGAAATATTTTCT
Organism: Macrotyloma uniflorum; assembly: GCA_016859785.1. Classification (NCBI taxonomy): domain Eukaryota; kingdom Viridiplantae; phylum Streptophyta; class Magnoliopsida; order Fabales; family Fabaceae; genus Macrotyloma; species Macrotyloma uniflorum. The sequence goes on along the minus strand of BDMB01000045.1, from coordinate 1,147,760 downwards.
AAAATCCCTGGCATTCTTCTGCCATCATATTATGTTTGCCTCTTTCATCTTTCTAATAAAATATTGCCTTCCCTTAAAAAATATATGAGAAAGTCACATGTAGTGAATTGTTTTAATAATTTTTTATTTAGTAAAATTAAGCACTTAAGTGGATACTCATTAGGCACTCCTTGAGTTAATTGTTTGTAAACCAGAATATTGTTATTTCTTGACGAATTCCTTTTTTGTTTTTATTTTTAATAATTTTTCTGAAATATAATTTTCTTTTAGATTATATATTTTTTCCCTTTTTGAGATCCCATCTTGTTTTTTTATTTCCTTTGCATTTCCACTTCTCGTTTGAACAAAGTAAAAAAAATTGTCTGTATTAGAAAATGCCCTCTCCATTTCTCTCTAGTGTCTTTCATTGCTGCAGGTTTTCTGGTTAGTCAAGGAAGCCTTTTATTTTTTTAATTTATTATTTTATCAGATGGAATTTGGGCATCTATTTTTTTTCCCGTTATAATTTTTTTTTTTTCTTTTGTCCAATCTATTCAGCTTCTAGAATAGGCAAGAATTGTAGGAAATCTCACAAAATAAGTTATTCTGATGCCCTGAGAATTTGGAGAGATAGCTTGTCTGGAATTTATTGCTAAATCAGTAAACTGTGAATACCCTTGAATATATGTGGTCTGCTTTGGTGTGTTGAGACCACATAATTTTAATTGGTCTTCAATCTACTCACTAATTTGCATTGTCACTAGATTAAGATTACATATGCCCTTGATGACTTAAAAAAATGATTTCATTACATTGTTCTATTTAGTGTTTGAATTGGCTATGTAAAGAGGGCATGGATTTGATGTTATAGTTTCAGTTGTAGTTGGTGCTCTTCAGGTTTATGATTGTCTGCTTTTCTCCCTATAAATGTCAAACTATAAAAGATCATCCAATTATCAGTGGTTTTTCATTAAATGTTTTATTCTGATTTCTGTTGATCCAATCCATCACCTCTTCCAAAAATGGACTGAATTATTTTAATATTTTCTTTTACATGTTTTTTTGTGCAGTTGGTGGAGTGTGGGCAGTCTATCCTGTTGTCTTTTCTGTCAGTATTCTTTTTGGAGTTTTTCACTCAATCGTTACAGCAATCTTGTCCATAGCCACCATTTCCTTTTTCAGCTTTGCAGCATTTAGGTGTGCTGGCGCACCTCCAAATATATTGTGGGGAAGCTACCCCGCTGTAGGGAAAGGTGACCTTGAAAATTATACTTATTGTCACTACTGCACAAAACCGAAGTCACCTAGAGCCCATCATTGTCGTTCTTGTAGAAAATGCATCCTGGACATGGATCATCACTGCCCATTTGTAAGTTTTCACTTTCCATCATATTCTAATTATGGAAATATCAATTTCATTGTTGCAATCTCCACTTGAATTTTTGGTTTATATAATAATTAATACACACCATCTTTAATTGTACAACTTTATACCATGAATTGTTAGGTATATTATATATATATATATATATATGGATGTCAGTTTTGTTGTTGCCTTCTAATCTCATGATTAATTTTTTATTAGTTGGTGTGTAGCTTTGCTCTTCAATATTAAGTTTACCTTAAAGCAATTTGGACTATTTGAATTGTTTTAGAGATTAATATTCAAGAGAAACATGTGAAGCTAATCATTAGTTGCTAATGCTAAGAGCATTTCAGGAGTCCTCCGAGTGTGACCTATGGAAGACTTTTACACTTCATTGTCATGGAGTTATAGTGCTTAATGGGCTTCAAAATTCAATTATAATGTTTGAATGAATGGTAGGAAATGTATTCACCTTAGGGGCTCAATTATTTATATTAAGCCGTTTTTATTTAATATTCAATGTTGTTTCTTATTATAGTGTTATACTATGCAAAGGAAAATCAAAACAAAAATTGTTTGTCTCATAGGGACTTGGGTATATGAGATGGTTAAGTCCCAGATTGAGTAATACGAAATGCTTCGTACAGTACTCAAGTGGCTTGGAGCCAAGAATTAAAAGAAAGAAAATGTTTCATGGATACCCGTTTTTTTCAAGACACCCGCGCGACATCCATAGTTCGCTGAGTGCATTATATTTGCGTTCAGCGAATGACACTAAGCGGCTTCAAAGTTGTGCGCAAAGCGCAAATATGATGCATTTAACGGATTATGGGTGTCGCACAGGTGTCTTAAAAAAAGGGTGTACATGAGTCATTGCTCAAGAAGGAAAATGTTTCATGGACACCTATTTTGTTCAAGACACCCATGCGACACCCATAATCTGCTGAGCGCATTATATTTGTGTTCAGTGAATGACACTATGCGGCTTCAGCACTGTGTGTTGAGCGCAAATATGATGCATTCAATGGTTTATGGGTGTCGTGCGGGTGTCTTAAAAAAAAGGTGTACATGAATCATTGCTCAAGATATTTTTTTCAAGACACCCGTGTGGCATGCATAATCCGCTGAGCGTATTGTATTTGTGTTCAGCGAATGATACTAAGCAGCGCTGAGCACAAATATGATGCGTTCAACGGATTATGGGTGTCGTGCGGGTATCTTAAAAAAAAAAGGTGTACATGAATCATTGCTCTTACAAGAATTGACACTGTCATGCACAGATACAGAGAGGGAATATAGAGAAAAGGACAACTGTGATTCTGTATTGATTTCTGAGAATTCGAGGGTCTCAGCACTCTCTTGACAATTAGTTTTCAGTAACAATGTTAATTGATCATTATATTGTCATGAAATGTGTTCATGGACTGGACTGTTCAAATATAATATTACAATGATTGTACTTGTAGTCTCTGTTGTTTGTGTGAAGCCCCAAATCATTTTCTGTTACATTGGGATCCTTTTGAAGAATATTTGGTTACTGTTTTTTCTGTTTGGAAAGTAAACAGCATTTTTTCATGCATAATTTATATATATTTCAGTAGGGTCAGTACCATTAAAGGCACTCGTTTTTAGGCATTTTAACATAGGATATTCTTTCTCCTTTCCTCATATATTCCGTAGAATGATGTTTTATAAATTGGTGTAAAAACATTACAAAGCTATAGAGACACTGAAATTGACAAAAGTTAAAATTTATGGTGTTTGGTCCATGAAAAAGTTCCAAATTTTGATTTTTGTGATCCAGTAGCTTCCATTTCTGTAATTTTAAAAATACTCACTTTAATCCCTAAAGTTATCACTCATACTATACAATACAAGAGCCAAAGTTTGAGTATTTCAAATATAGAGACTATGAGTAATGTTTTAAAAGTAAGGGACTAAAACCCAAATTTGTAGTGCTCCTTTAATTATTTATTACCTGTCAATTGTGCTAGAATGGATGATTTTGTTGGTAGTAATAGTGATACGAAGCATTTCAAACTTGCTTTGTCTTTTAATACTCGTTTGGTCATATAATTCTTTGGCAGATTGGGAACTGTGTTGGTGCAGCTAATCACCGGAGCTTCATTGGCTTCCTCATTTCTGCAGTGTTGAGTACAATCTATGTCTCTATCATGTCTGTATATGCAGGCTTCCGTTTGTGGCCTCCGTTGAAATACTCACTTGGGCGCATAAATGGGGTTAGTGGCATGGAGCTGGCATGGAGAATTTTAAATGATATTGTTGTTGCATTCATGAGATCTGCCCTGCTTCTTTCCTCTAGGGGACTCATTCTTGCGTATCTGTTTATTGCAAGTGTTTCGTTGCAGATAGGATTGAGCGTTCTTTTGTGGCAGCAGCTCTCCTATGTATACGAGGGGAAAACTTATTTGAGTCACTTGAGTTCTCAAGCAGATAATGAAGAAGAGAAGAAAGATTGCCAAAACCTTGTTAGATTTTTTGGTCTTCAATATTCTGTAAGGAGACTTTTGCCAAACTTCCATGTTACTCGAAAGAGACACATCAAATGAAAATACGTTTTATAGTCAAGGACATTGGCGCACTTTCACAATTTGTATCAGTATAATTGGATATTGTCAGAAAAAGATTACTTGTGTATATACTTGTGGATTAGCATAAATTGTTGAACAAGAGGTGTCATAAGGGCCTGTCTCTTCTCTGTTTTGCTGATGGATTAGTTTCTGATTGTGTTTCTGTCTTTAGGATTGCAGTGAATATGGTACGGGGAATTTTAGGGACACGTTCTTCATTGTGTTCTAGAGTTTTTTAGGGTGGTTTGATCTTCTAGCTGTGTATAGATGAGGACATAGGACTCTCTTGATCTAGAGTTTATGAAGTGTTTGTGTGAATAGAAGATGGTTTTAGGACTCTCTTACTACTTAATCTCTTGTTTACTTTAGGCTTAGCAAGTCTCAAGGTCTCACTTTATTACAAAAGAAATTATACATTTTTTTTAATCAATTATCATCACTTTGAGTTACACTAAAGTTCTTTTTGTGTGTAGTTTAGTATTTCGTTTATTTTATTATTTGTTACATTTAACAATGTATTGATTGTGTAAATAAAAACGATTATATTTTGTCACAATTTTTTGTTTAACAATGATGTTTTGATGTGGATTGATATCGTATTTGAATAATGATATTGGTCACCAGAGAGGAAATATGTTAATCAAATTCAATTTATTAATAAAATTATCATCTAACTTTTATTAACATTAATTCTTGAATAATGGATGTTGATATATAGATGTTGAAGATGTAATATTATATTATAAATCCAAATGTTAAGTGGTATTTTAACTTAATATGTATTTATTTTTTATAAAAAAATTATTAAAAAGTATATATAAATTGGATTAGGTTAGGTATGGTGAAATCTATTATATAACTCAATAAAAAAAAAAATATTCGAACTCAATTGAGTTGAATTTTTTCAAATCAACGTTGAATTCAATTAGGTTATAGATTTTAATTTATTGTTTAAATTTATGACTTCAAAATATTTTTTTAATAATTGAGTGTGAAAATCCTGAAATTTCGAGTAATTTTCATAAAATTCTAAATTCAAACTTTGTTTTCGCAAATGTAAAAAAAATGTAAATTAAGTGTTGCAATCATAGTTTTGAGTGTCATTTGGTGGTTTAACTTAGACTCTATTTTTGTAATAAAAAAAAGAAATAAATTTTTGAAAAATACATAAAGTATACTCTTTGTTATAAATAATTTCATATTTTTAATGTTACAAAATAAAAAATCATTATATATATATATTGTAAAAAATTCTAATTTGATTAAAAATAGATTTAACAAAGATAAATTTATTGAAAAATATCAAATACTGTTGAAAAAAAGTTGTGAAATAATTATGTAGAAATAATATTTTATTGGAAATAAATTATACAATAAATATTTAATGTATTATAAATGTTGTTATAAATACTTTTTTGTTGAATAATTGATTTTATTTAATAAATACAATATATTATTCCCTCTCCACTCATGTATATATAAGTAAAATAAATTAATTTTAGATACCTATTAAAAATTGTAGTATATATTCATTTAATATTCTTGATTTCATAAATATATCAATACATTTTCAAAATTATCCTTAGTTATATTTATTAAAAATGGTTCCTAAAATTGAATATATGAATTAGGGGTGTTCGCGGTGCGGTTTGGTTCGGTTTTTCGCTAAAATTTATCCGAACCAAATATAAAAATTATTTGCGGTTCGGTTTGGTTCGGTTTGAAATAAAAAAAATCCAAACCAAACCAAACCAATTTTAGCGGTTTGGTTTGGATCAGTTTTTGCGGTTTTTTTTTTTAATTTTTAATTTTATTTTTTTTATTAATAATTGACTATTTTTATCTTTTTAAATAATAAACTAATAAAATTATATCATAGACTAGATTTCATATGGTTAGATAAAGGATTGAAAATAAAAAATGATAATATTACTATTTAATTTTTTGCACACTTTTGCTTAGTTATATTTTATAATTATTTTTGGTATTTTTAGTGTCAATTTTTATCAATATATTTGTCATTACCGATTAAAAAAAACATGGAATAGAAGAAATGTATCTTTTTAACCATCAAATCATATATTGTTTTAATTTAATACCAACAAAATAACAATATAATATTTGACAAAACCACTAACAAAAATATACAAAAAAAATCCAAGTAGATCAATGGTCAAATGTCAATAATTACAACCGGTAAAAAATAAAACATGATTAGTTAAATTCAAATTGCAACATTTCTTGACACTTTTTATAAGAAAAAAAAACATAATTTGTCAAGAAATCATCATACAATATAAAAATTAATTTCTGTAGCAACTAATCAGACTCAACATCAGAATTCTCTTCATGTA